>ML675625.1:21573921-22111583 GCA_007922155.1 Mesoclemmys tuberculata
GTCACATTGCCCCAAACCCCTAATCAAACAGACAGGTTTCGTGGCGTCCCTCTGAAAGCCGACAAAGAGGGAACACCCCAGGGGGAACACCTCCTGCCTATCCCCTGCACGGATCCCAACCACATCATTATAGTAAGGGAAGAGAGCTGGCATCTTAGGCCTGCTCCCACCTCACTGAGAGCCCCCCATGCCAGTAACTGGTTACAAACTCAGTTCTAAGAGTTGTACTGTGTTCAACAGGTGCCCTAGCTCCAGCAGCTGAGTTACTACACCGACCCACACAGAAAAGCATTAGCTCTATTCTTTTATACTGGGAAAACTTCACCTGCCCGTTACATGCATCACGAGGAACAGATAACATTTGCCAGCCAAGCCTGTGTCTCCTTGTTACACTCCGCTAAGGTGGATGATACCCAGAGTTCATAGCAGCCACGCTTTAGAGCTGAGCTTTTTCCTCAGCAGCTCTGGCCATTGAGTAGGCCTGATTATGTCCTCGGGGACACACTCGACCTGAGTGCCTAACGACAATAAGCTCCTCTTTCCTATTTCTGCTCCTTCTGATCTCAGGGATATGAAGGAGGGGTGAAAGCTTTGTAGTGAAATATTAGCAAGAGTTGCCCTGGCAACTGCCCAGAGGAAGCCCTCTTATTTTCACTGAGGTCCTCCCAGCGTGACTAATACCTCCTGGGCTATAGTTACGCCACTCGGAAGGTCTTGAATGCATGACCAAGCCAACACTGCAAATAAACTCAAGCCTCATTTATGTAGTTATGGCTTAATCTGATTATCTGATTATGACCAAGTGAAGAAAAACCTGCCCAATTTCCACTTTGCAACCACTTCGTTTACTTTCATCTTGGATCCCTCAATAATTCATGTTAATGTTTTACATTCTATATTTCCTAGTAATTAAAAAAAAGGAGGCTGCCTAGCAGCTGAGCGCAAACCGCAGTCATCTGTTAAAATGCATTTGGCAACATTTTCTTTACCCTTTTAACCATACCAGTGAATGTGACAGGTGGGAGATGCTCAGGGCTCCTATGTAATGCAAAGCAAAGGCCTTGCCAGCTCCTCCACAGCAAAATCCAGACTGCATTTTTTGGGCAACTAACAAAAAAAAACCTAGTGTGAAGGAAAATTGTACAACAGAAAAAGTACAGAATTAGGATAAAAGAAAGGCTGCTGGCATAGATTCAATTTGATCTTAAGCAGCTGGGATGTCTTGATTAGTAGTGTTACCTAGTTATTTTAATATATATGGCAATAAATTCACTGATGTGTATTTGGCATGAGACTGACTGCCCTCTACTGCATGGAATCTGAACTGCTCAAGTGTGTGTCACAGGCCACGTACCGCTTAGGCTAACAGATAATAGAGATTGCCTTTCTGCTCAAACTGTGATCAAATCACGCCTTAACCTTCTCTTTGTTACATACCTGTGGGGGAACAAATATTCGATAATGGTCTCTTCAATATAGCAGACAAAGGTACAACAAGATCCAGTGGCTATAAATTGAAGCTAGACAAATTCAGACGGGAAATAAGGTATAAGTTTTTAACAGTGACAGTAATGAATCATTGAAACAATTTACCCAGGGTTGTAGTGGAGTCTCCATTACTCACTATTTTTAAATCAAGATCAGATGTTTTTCTAACAGATCTGCTCTAGTTCAAACAGGAATTAATTCAGGGCAATTCTATGGCCTGTGTTATGCAAGAGGTCAGACTAGATGATCACACTGGTCCTTTCTGGCCTTGGAATATATGAATCTGTGTATGAAAAGAGCAAAGTAATATTACTGCTCCAAACTTGAGATTGCTCATTATGTTGTGTCCCAATCTCTGCCTCCCCCCGCCTGGCCAGCCATGTTCTGGTTCCTTTTCTCCCCTATACCTCATAGTTCTCTCTCATCAATGCCAAGATTAAGGATTTATAGATCCCAGAGATAGTGATCCCCTCCCCCAGGCCCCTCCTACTCCAGTTCTTGTTTCCAGTGGTGTTTAATCTTAATTTAGCACTTCACTCTGAACGGGGTGCATGGCACAGTGCCTGCAAGAATGGGACTACTGGCTACATCAGACATTCAACATTTATTTTTAACTTCTTGGAAACTCATAAAATTATTTCCTTTAAGAGAGTTGGCTCAGCATTCAAACGCCTTTTTCAGCCCAGATATCAAGGCTCCAGAGATGACTTCTTAGATCAGAATAAGGGTTTTTCTAATTTTGGGGTCACCAGTAAACCTCTTACGAGACCTCTTGTCTCAGACCTGTCAGGCAAGTGGTGTAAAAGAGTGCTAAAAAATCTAAGGTGGTCTGTATTTTGCGTGTGCTGCGTGTGCATTCAAATCATCTTCAGGAAAATGCCAGGGTATGTTAGCTGCTCTATTTGGAGCCAGCACTTTCCAACATGTGCAGTCCATTAGAGTTTTGCATGGCTGATAATACAATTGAATATTTGGAACTGCCAACACTCCAATTGTCATGTCCCTGTGGGGAGTTAATCTGTACTTTGGGTTTTTTCCTTCTCCCATTTAAAGAGGCAGACACTCGTCTGTAGCTCTCTAAGCACCTTAGATGTGACACACCAGAGGGAAGGTTTAGAAGGAGAGTGTGTGTCTGAGTTGCGACTGTAGTCCTTGACATCTAAGAGATAATGAGTAAAATTGACCCATTCTCTACAGCATCTCCACTGAAGCCAATAGAGTGACGCTAGGGATGAGTTTGGCCCGATGGTTTTGAACTAGATATACTCTTTAGGGGCAAGGTTTCAGCCTGCAACTGAAACCAGCATCCAATTCTGCTGATTGTGCCTGCAAAACTGAGTGCATGCAAATGTCTGTTTGTGCATTTGTGCATCCACCTGCTTTGTAGCCACAATCAAAATAACACAGCACTGCTCTCTCTTCAGGGTTGCCTCTCACAAAAGTGGGACACAAGCTGTAAGTGTTCTCAACACATACCAAGTAATCAACCCTTGCTTACCTGAAATGAGCCCTCTCACTAATAAGCACATGCTATCATATTCCTCATTATAGTGAGACACCACATTTCACTTTGGCTCTTTCCTCCAACCTAAAACAAGTTGATGGACTTCCTGAAACTCTGCGGAAAGTCATTTGCTCCCTTCCCAGACACTGAGGAATGGCGATACAACATTTACAAGCCTGCAGGGTTATCTGTATGACTCAGAGAGCTTCAAGAACAGGTCTTTTGCTGCCTGGCAAATTATGCAGCGTTAACAAGAGGGCCTGAAGCTACTGTAGGCAAAGACATTGTGGGTGCGGCACGGGCACAGAAGGAGAAGTACGCCCCCCTGGCCGACGCCCTGAGAGCGAAGGGCTACGAGGTCCAGGTCCACGCCCTGATCGTGGGGGCCCTGGGCGCCTGGGACCCTCGCAACAAGGCCGTGCTGTGGGCATGAGGCATCGGCTGGCGCTACGCCCGCCTCATGCGATGCCTCATGGTGTCGGACTCCATCCGGTGGTCCCGGGACATCTACATGGAACACATCACCGGCCACAGGCAGTACCGCGAAGAGTGAGCGCCGCAACGTAGAACCCTATGAACTCTTAACACGCTCCCGCCGCCCCACGGACCCCACGGGGGACACTACGTCGTCACGAACTTATGAACTCAGCCCCTTCCGCACCCCTCACAATCGTTGTGATGCGTAATCTTTCCCTCATCACCGTATTGTCTCCTGCACTTCCGCTCTTCACCCCATCCGGGACTCCTCGGGCTATGATCTCGTTCTGCTCCCCAACCCCCAATGACTTTGTACCCACCGATAGCCCGTATCCCCTGCCGGATGCCTCTTGCTCTCATGTTGTAAATCCTGTACTGTTCTTTGAAACATTAGCTTCTAATAAAACCTTTAAATCTTCCTGTCAAGCCGAGATGGTGCCAGAGCAGATCACCAAGTTTGAAACCCCCTCAAACTTTGGGAAGCATTCAGATCCACCTCTGAGCAGTAGGGTTTAGGACTTTCTCTAGTACTATGTGGTGCTCACTGGATCCACACCACGGATTCTCTTGTTCTTGTTGAATCCACACCATGGCAGTCGTAATGGAGAAAGAGAAGAATTCAGTCTGTGATTTTCAAAGCCGTCTCCCAAATAGCCTGTTCCCATTCGTTTTAGTAGGGGTTGGGTGTCCATATATATCCCTTAGGCAAATCTTAGCCTCTTTTAAGTTTATTTGCTTCAGACTTTGTCACGTGGCTTAATTTAAGAAAGAGGAAGTTCAAAGGGGAACGGTGAATCCTTAGTATCCCTGAGGACAAAGGGCTGTTCCCCCAACCTCATTGTCACTTGTCACCCTGCTGCCAGCGGAGAAGGAAAAGGACTGACCAGCTCTCCCTTTGGCGCCTGTTCCCAGTCCTCTTCAAGCTGCCTGCGGGGCCGGATGTGATGTGAAGCATGCCCTCGTTTCAGGGCTAGCACTCTACACCCTGCCAGCCCATGGTGCCGGACTGGAGAGACTGATCCCAGGTTTCCCAGTAGCACCAGCTCACCAACACTATTAGCCAATCGGCCTGAGCTAGGGAAGATGAGACAGGACAGACCTGGCCTGTAGTTATATGAGCCCTATCTACAAGAAAATCCCAGGTGCTCTGGAAATGGTGTTGAAAACTGAGCCCAGAGACACTCTTGCCAGCTATTTGGCACGGAATCAATGCTCTCCCATAGTGTTGGTGGGCACTGTTTTACCCAACGTGCAGTCTTTTTTAATAGAATACAAACCAAGCCACCGACCATTTGTGGCCAGTAGCACTTTTCAACTATGTCCTGGCCAAATAACAAATCAGATCATTTTAGCTGGGGAAACCCAGACACTGCATGGCTTACCTGAGCCAGAGCCTAGATTGAAACTCTCCTGTTTCTGTCTTCCCGTCTCATGCGTTAGCCATGTAGCTAAAGGCAGATTGTCTCTACTTCTTCCTGCCATTTCAAACTGGTAAGTTCTTCACTTCCTCTCCTAGTTGCCTGGTGTTGCAAAATAGCTGGTGTGTTTCAGTGCTGGAGGACAGCAACCCCGATGTATACACTTTGGGAGCCTTCTGTGTGGAAGGTGCTATACAAAACAGAGTAGTTCTGCATGGACATTGTGCTTGTGTTATGGTAGCTGGCATTGAACTGGGATCAGCAGGGGAGTTTATTCTCTGGTTCTCTTCCTGGGATTTTATCTCCCCTTACCTTTAGCCTGCGGTTGCCCCAGCACCTTTATCCTCACAGGATATCTCCCGCCATGGAGCTGCCCATGTAACCAAAGAAACCTTCTTAAAGCCTGAAATGACTGATCTGCCCTACTTGATGTAGTTACTGCATTTAATTACTGTGCATTACTGTGAAGAATAATATTTACATTTAAAACACCAAGAACGACAGTTGGGCTGTTCGTGGGAGGTTCCCCATCTCTATTATAAAAGTTAACTGGAAAGTTGAGAAGGAACAAAAGGTACTTTACCTACTTCAGGAAGGCTGAGGGGAAAAAAAATAGGTACTTTAGAGATTAGAAGATTAAAATTAAGAATTCATCGTCTAGTAATTTTATAGTAATTAAAGCCGTTCACGTCAATGTCTGTGGAATTAGCTGACAAAAGGAATCCATTTTGGACTGATCCAGATCCATAACCCTGAATTTTAAGGATTCGGAAGAAGAAAGCCATTTGGAAACTTCTTGAGTGATTTCTATATAAAGTGACTAACATCCTCATCTTCATGCTCTGGGATTTATTTCTCCCCTAATGAGGTGAAGGTCAGACATGCTGCTCTCATTCTGGAAACAGAGAGGGAATGGGCGTGTGCCCATTGGCATTCTTGCCTTGAGCTTCACTTTGCAAGTGTGAGGTATGAATAAAGGAATTTAATTAATTCCAGCTTGCTTCTATTAAACCACTTTAGAGGGAGGGACAGGAGAGAGAGTGTAATAAAGGGGGTATGTGATCTACATGCTAATAAAGACACATGGTCTTTTTCTTTGGACAAGCCTGGACTTGAGGCTCCCAAGATCAGAACTAGTCTGAAAACTAACTTTGTCCCACGATGACTCTGCCACACACCGCACTGCAGGTTTCACGGGGCTTTACAGTTAATTACTACTGGCTGTGTTTTGGGTATTTAATATGTTTTGCAGGCTTTTCCAGGTTCTACAGCGAGTTAAAACAAAGATTAGGTGTTTTACCAAATCCTCCCTACTGCGCGCACTTTGGTGATTTGTAAGAAGAAACATACAGATATTGTTCCCTATTTGTCGCGCATGCTCAATGCGGTTCAGGAACGGAGGAGACATGTTCCCCACCACAAGGGGATGATTAAGATGATGGGCACAAATAATCTTTTGTACTTACATTCCCCTTGTCAACCAAGGCTCTCAAAGCCCTTCACAGAGGTGGGCATTAGCCTCATTTTATTGATGGGGAAACTGAGGCACACAGAGGGTAAGCCGCTTGCCTTAAGTTACAGACAGAAAAGCGGGGAATCAAAGCCAGGCCTCCCAACTCCCATCCCTTTAATCAAGAGCCCATCCTGGCTCACAAGATAAAGCACTAAAAGCCATGTGGTCCAGATATATAGCAGCACAACTTCAGTGGGTAGTAACACAGGTAAGCAGAAGCTATTTGAAAGGGAAGACTGTTGGATCTTGTACTAGGATAGAAAGGTTATTCCCAATATAAAGAATAGTTCTGAGGGGTGGAATAGAGTCAGATTCTATTGGATCAGGGATTCATCTAGTCCACTAACCTTGCCTCCAACAGTACTAGCTGCTTCAGAGGCAGGGCAGAACACATCTTAGGCAAAAGCACTGGACACTGAACCACTTTTGCATGTCTGTCTGCTAACAGCCTCCCCCCCGGAAAAAACAACAACAGTGACATGACTGAAAATCTTGCTTTCGTCAAATAGGGCAAAAGCCTGAAAGTTTGCTTCCAAGCTAGTTCAGCTGGAGTTTTACTTAATAAAGACAGTAGCTTTGGTCTTTCGAAAGCGGAACCTATTTTATTCAGGCACCAGCAGAGATAGGAGAGGAAAGATGATTAATGGGTAGGGTGCTAGCCTGGGACATGGGAGACAGGAGTCACCTCCCTGTTGTGTCACAGACTGCACCTTTGTGGCCCTGGGCCAGTCTCTCGGGGCCTCCATTCCCATCTGTCAGATGGGGCTAATAGCACTGCCCTACCTCACGGGGGTGATGTGAGCAGAAATACAATAAATACTGTGCAGTGCTCAAACACTGTGGTATCTTGGATAGAAAAGATGCGTGAACTATATTAGGAATCCTAAAACATGACTGAGAAGCCTTTCAGACAGAACCCTGCTCCTGGCATTGCTGGATGCAGGCAACTCATTGAAGAGATCACCCCCGGAGAACCTTTTCCCTCCAGAGTGCATACTGTTATGGAGGGAAATGTAGCTTTGCAGGAGGGAAGAAAGGCGGAAAGAGCAGGACAGCAGAGCATGTGCCTGAGACATCAGAGAAATAATGGCCCTGGTGAGTACAGCAACGTTCTGGAAGGAAAGAGATGGCTAAGGCCTTGCCTGGCAAGAAGTGCTCTGGAAGCAGAGACAGGGTCCAAAGGAAAGAATTTCAGGTATTTGCCATGTTGCCCCACTGGCCCCAATAGTATCATTCTCTCCCTGTCACAGACATTAAGGGATTATTCGGATAGATTTTGGATGTACAGTTTACATTCCCAGAGACAGATCAGGGTGGTCTGTGATACAGTTCGCGCTGTTATGCTGCAATAAAACCCCACAGCAGCAGCAAACCATGAGTTCCTTCCTACTGAATAAAACTCACACGCACCCATTCAGCTGGTTGCGTTATCTGACTTGGCTATTCTGAGCGATTTACCAGGGGTGCTGGAAAAATTACAGGCACAAGGAAAAAGCTGCAGAGTCTGTAATTTTAGGACCTCTTCCCCTTCACCCGCCCGCCCCAAAAATGTCAGTTTCCAACTTTTCTTCACAAAGAGCCATCAGAGTCCGATCCAAGCACGTCTGCCTGGCTAACCCCGCAGAGAGGAAATAGGCTCCAGTAAAACAATAGCAGCAGCAAGGCTGAAATGTCCACCTCCCACTACCTCATTCAGATCAAGACAGGCATAGATGTAAAAGGCTTTGTGGGATCTTTTAAATGCTAAGACTAAACATGGACAAAGCCACTCAACAGGAGTTAAGGCACTTTTTACAACGATGGTCCAAGTTCTACCCTAACTTCAGTGGGTTTGCTTGGGCTGTACCTCAGTGCAGAGTTTGGTCTGTTGTTTTGCAGGGAGGGGAAACAGAGGATACATTTTTCCAAGACGAGCTCCTGGCTAATTTGTTTTTTCCAAGTGGGACTTTCCTGCCACACTGTAACTCTGCAATCCCCCATAGTAATCAGGCCCTGGCACACGTTCCCCCTCCAGCCTGGAGGATGAGCACATGGCTCTCTTGTTGAGCTGTTGCACAAACCTCCTGGTAATGGGGTCTGTGGAGTGACAAGCTTATGAATTAGTGCTGGCGACTTGCCAAATACCTCTGAGTTGCTCGGCCTCTTACATGCCCAGGGAATGGGAACCAGAGTCCAGATGGGAGTTTAGCTCTCCCCCTTTACCATCTGTTGTTGCATTAATGGTTAGACATAAACCTGCTAATATGTGATTATGGATGGATCTCAAGAATTGAACTGTCACAATCTGCAGCTTTGCAGCAAAACCCAACAGAATTTGTATGCATTTCCCCTTTCCCTTCCTTACATGCTGTTAGTAGTGTCATACTGGAGGCAGGCCTTTGTCAAATAACATTTGTCATGTACGGTGTGGGCCAGATTTTCAAATGTTCCTAGCATCCACAACTGGTGTCAGATTTCCAAGAATGCTCAGCTCTTTTTGAAGATCTAGCCCTGTGCCTTCCATCCCAGAGGGTTTCACAAACTATAGAACATGGACACGATTTTCCAAGAGTGGCTAAGTAATTTGGGATGCCTCAATTTCTGGGTGCCCAGCTTGAGAAACCTTAAAGAGGCTGATAAACCACGCTCTGAAAATCAGCCTCCTTTAAAAGTGCACCTTACAAACCACCTATAAAGCCTCAATACTCCCTGAGAGATCGGCAAGTCTCATTATCCTCATTTTACAACTGGGGAAACTGCTGCAAAGGGCAGTTGTGTCATTTACACAGGGTACTCCCTTAAAATAATTGCCAGCCCTCTGTGAACATCTCTGCTGTCTTTACAGTCAGACAATTAGTGAGAAAGGAGACGAACCGTGTAACCGTGCAGGCTACACTGTATAAAAGGCGTCCCTGCGGCGTTCCTCAGGAATGCAGAAAATCTTTACAGTTATTACCAATATTTTCCCACTCCCCTTGGTGCTCACTAATCTTTATGGCGTTTACATTCCCTGTATCATATTTACAACCAGAGATCAGGAGGGGATTAGAACCAGGGTCTGTGAGCTATTCACACAAGACCTATGCTTATCTGAGCTAACAGAGCATCTCCCCCATTTTAACCACATAACTGCCTTATCACCGGCACCAATGCTACCATTTAGCACACACTATGGAAGTCAATGCACGGCCCTGCGCTAAGATGCATTTATGTGGCACCCTTCACGCCACAAGAAGCCTCACAATACTGGCATCATTTAGATGACCATTAACCAGTTATGCAGCAAACAAACCTATTTCTGTACATCACTTCCGCACCCCTTTCATTTTCCCCAGGATTTAGTGTTCACGTTTATATCGGTGGCTCGGTCGGGGGCTCTCTCAACCCATAGAGGTTGTGACCCAAAATTCAATCATCAGAACATTTCAAAGAGTTGTGTCTCAGCTCCGCTCCCACAGGCAGATTGGGCTCGTCTCCCTGCTCCAAGTGTTGCAACCTCCAGGCTCACAGTGCCACTCAGGTTTGGCTCAGCTGCCCCCCGTCATGACAATGGGATTAGCCAGGCCCAATGTGAGTGAGTGGCCCTCCGATCCAGGTCGCACCACCACCCTCACATATTCGGCTCAGTGGGCTCCTTGGGAGGAGGGCAGAGCCAAACTTGAGCTGCCCTGCAACCCCGGAGGAGCAGGGAGCTGAGCCCAGCCAGTCCCAGGAGACCAAAGCTACCACTGTGGGTGAGTGTGGGGCAGACTCTGCAATCTCCAGGGCTTCCCACTCCCAGGGGGGAGGGCAGGACCCGACCCTCCTCCCCAGGACCTCCCACTCCCCTGGGGGCAAGATCAAAACCACCCTCCCAATCTATTTACTGGATTGCCACAGGCCACCCCCCACCTTAGATGCAGGTCCCAACATCCCTCCCTCCTCAGCAGGACCCTCCCCCTGTGACCTCTTCATTGGGTTGCAACAGGCCATCAACATTTACAGATAGGTCTTGAGTCCAAAAAGGTTGAGAACCACTGCTCCATCACACACCCTTCTCCTCCTTCCCTGCTGAAGGGTGCATGCGGGGGGCAGAGGGGGGGCGGGTAGAAGACTGTAGCCAGAGGGCACTGTGCCCCAGTCATCCATGGCAGGCCTCATTTGGAGAAGTCAGGAGGCTGTTGTAACTTACACTTAGGATCGAATTGTTCCCTGATCCTTCATTACTCATCCCATCCAGTGATTAACTAACGGCACAATAATCTTAAATCATTTCACCTGGTTTTCCTAGTGTGCCCTGCAGGTTACACTGGATGCAATATATATTTAAAGGTGGCTATGTTGCAGTGGCAGTGAAGTGACCCAGGCTGAAACGCCAACTGGGATCCTCCAGGATGAAACATGCTCTCTCTGGGGGAAAAATTACAGCTCCTCAAACGAGACATGGAATCCCCCCGTTCCCACCGATTTAGCATTTTCAGCATCATATAAAATCTCACTAACAACAAATAGCAAGGGCAAGATTCCAAAGGAGGCAATCAACTCATTTTGGATCCTCTATTAGGAAAAAAAAATAGCTACCAAATGAGAAAATGCAACGCACACGTGACAGTAAACAGAAGCTATAAGGGGCATTCCTGGTACGACGCAGTGAGCTACCACAGCATGCCAAAGTATTTTGCTGAAGATCATTAAGATCACAGCTGCCTAGAAAAAGCTGTAAATACACTGAATATGAATGAAGCAATTGCTGCAGTGAAGGTAAAGGAGCTCAGGGGACTTTCTGGAAGAGGAGGGGAATCCGGGTTATGGCAAAAAGGCAGGAAACAGGATTTAAGATAAACCAGTTTATATTGTAAACTATCCAGAGCAGGGGAATCCGGCCCTGACGTCTATTTGTAAAGCATCCTGCATGCTGAGTACTATATAAATTATACAGTAACCACAAAAGGGGTGGGACTGGCTGGGTTATATGGCCTTGGCCTGTTTTGAAACTGGTTTATGTTACATCTTGACCCTGGTTTTAAAGAAAATTCCCTCAGTAAATTTACTGCTAACATGACATCAAAGGACTTCTGGAATCCTACCTGCTTCTGATGGACACTGTATAGCATCACACAACAATACTTCCGTGTTTATTGCATCTTGGGTTGTCACAGCTTGTCTTCTGGAACAGTAATGTGGTGCCATGGATGAAAGTGGTCCTACAGAACAGGCTTTCCACAAGCATGGAGGAGACTATGGTACAGTGTTCTGAGGGCTGTCTTCATTGGAAACATTTGCTTCGAGTCTCAGCTTAAGTCACTACTTGACAGGATTATGGTGGAAATAGTTGTCCCCAGCACCAAACCACTCCATTTGCGTGGCACATCTGGAAGCTCTGTGTGATAGACCATCCAGGAACAACATGGCACAAAATATGGCAAGCCAGGATTAAGGTGCAATGGCAGAGCCCTGGGCCTGATTCTCCACAGCCCTGCATCTTGTGCAGTCATTTGCACCTATGCAAAGCAGATGTATAATGCCACTCAGTCAGATTTTTAAGAAGTCAGACACGCAGCTGCCATGACAGTACAATTCTAAAAGGTGTGTTCTCCATGTAGGACATCTTTGCAGTGCTTGGAATCTGCTGGAGGCAGATTTGTGAGGCACAATGAATGCAGCATGTTAGAGGGGAGACACACACACTGTGCTCTCTTATGGAGACTTGACTTTTGTTCTTTCTTGCGGGCACCACATAAATGCATAAGCCATTCAAACAGTTGTGGCATATGGAAAAAACACTAATTTTTAAAACATCAGACCCAGAATCTTTCATTTCATTTCTATCAGTCATTTCTCCTCAGTTTGATGTGGAGAATACTAAACTAAAAACTGAACGGTCCAATGTCTGCTAGGCAAGAACTGTTTGTTTATAGTACAGTCAGCTGCACGAGGTGTTCTCTTGTCTAAAACAGCGGGTTAGAATGGCTCAGCCAATCAAATGCTGGGAAGAAGCAGATTAGCATTTCTTGCAGTGACAGCATCTACACTAGGCATATTTCTCAAACATTTCCTGCCATCCGTAACATGGGTTCTGCTCAACCAGTGTTGGGAGCCCTAATGTAGACAGGCTGCTGTCTTCAGCCCATTATTTAAGAGCTCCTCCTTGGATATAAAGCTGCTGAAACAGGAGAAGAGAAAGAGGAATGGAAATTTCCTAGCATGCTCTCTTTTCAAAATTCCCCCCTCACCACCACTCCAGGTATAAGCAGCTATCACGGCCCCGCCCCCACTGGCTATTGTTTCTTTTGTAGCAGGAAAGCAATGGGGACAGCTGCAAACAATTCCCCCCTGTAAAGGTTACAGGTGTGCCCTGACATTCCCCCTCCACTTCTACCCCTCCTCAAATGAGAGCTGATGTCAGCAGAAAAGGCCTCCTTGCCCTCAGGTGATAGGCTGATGAATGACATGCCCCAGCCCCATCAGGGCTGGCAGATCCTTTCCCTGGGAGGCAGAGTGAGAATCGCAAGCATTTTTCTGTTCTGAAATCACTCCCCCAGCCTGGCTGCCATTGATAGCCCTGTAGCTCATGTCTGCCTAATAAACCATATTGTAAAGAGGGGGGTATCAGGAAAGGACATCCCCCTCCCCCACTTTGTGTATCTCTGAGATAAGGTGCATCGCACTCACCATGGAATGCCTTATGCCGTGCCCAGATGACTGGCGCTTTTCCCAGTTATTTCAGGGCCTTGTGAGACGATCAGAGAGGAGGGGAAGGAAGAATATTGTCAAGTAGGAGCTCCTGGAGTTAGTCACCACTAGAATCATCTTCCCCAACTTGCAGCTCCTGTGCCATGGTGAGAAAACAGCTCTTCTTTTTGTCTTTAAAACACTTCAGAGCACTCAATGCCGCTGGTGGCGGAGCACCCTCCTGTCCCAAATACGTCAGCGGGAGAGGACAGCAACTGGCACGCCACAGAATTGAGCGGCAAAAGCCTCAGGCCATTACTGAAGTAATTCCCATACTTCATGCAGGGCTGAACCACTGAGGTCCCCTCAGTCCAATTGTGGATTGTAAACTACCCTTTGCTTAAAACGAAGGGGGCCTGCAGAGCCGACTGCTGCAATCCATGCTCCGGCTCCCTGCTGAAGTATCAGATACTTGCTCCATGTATAGCACCATCACTGACAGCCACATTTTAGACATCTTCCATCCTAAAGAACTGCACAAGCTAAGCGCCCTGAGCTTCCCTTTTTAATTAAAAATGGGCAGAGATGGCCCAGAATTCTTATTATTTGAAACCCGAGCAGCGTTAGTGACGTCCTATCTGGCTACGATTGCAGCTGCTAGTCACTGGGATAGAAACGCCACAGACAAGATGAAAAACCTGTCGCTAAAGAACACTGCCCACATAGCTGCATCTGTCACAGGAGGCTACAGAGCACGGAAAGAGGCATGCTTGTTATATTCTGACAAAGCGAGGCATGGGTTTCCTCAGCTGGCAGGTTAATGCTGACAGTGCACTGTATCTTGACACAAGCTACCAAGGAGCATTTCCTCAGGCCTCCATATCGCTGTTTAGTGTGGCAAAGGGCCGGCTTCTCCCTAGTTGGTCTTGCACTTTGCCTCTTGTAGTGGGCCAAGGTGTCGCTGGTAACCCCGTCTCCCCAGGGAGGGGGGTAGGGACCCGAGCCCGCCTGCTCCTCCAGGTCCCAGCCCAGGGGCCCTCTGAGTAGCAGCTATGCGCTGCTGGCACTGTACTTGCAGCTGCAGGCTTTTCCCCTGGTCTATTATCCCCCCCTCTGACCTTCTGGCTTCTTGAGCCCAGTACCTTCCCCAGGACTCCACCTCTCTCCCACACACCCCTGTACTCCATTCGGCTCCACTTCGCAACTCCACACCACCATACTCCTTCAGCTCTTCTTCACCACACCCCTACGCCTTCAACTCCCACCCTGCCTCTCAGGAGTAGAGGGTTTTTAATCAGGCACCTGGGTGGGGCCTTAATTGGTGTCAGCTGACCCTAATTACCCTTTGGCTAGTCTACAGGGAATAAAGCCTGTATCATTCTAGAGCTTATATACCGCCCTTCTAGAACTTTCCCAGCGCCCTCTGCCCTTGCTATACCACATTAGCCACACTCTCTTTTCCAGCTGGTCCCTCTAAGCCTCAAGCTACTCAAGGAAGCCACAATAATGAACACAAAAGGGCTGATAACATAGCACATCACCACCAGGGCCCAGGCTGTGAAGCCTTTACTTGGCTGTACCCCCGGCAATCCTATCAGCTACAATGGGAATAGCTGCTCACCAGCAGCTGACTAGGATGTAAACACGTTAGCTAGCTCAATCTAACTAAGACCTTCCACAACCCCTGTCAAGATGAGGTAAGTGGCACTTTAGCATGTGCTGAACTGGTCAGGTTAAAGCCTCCGGGGAACACAAGCTTTAATTAACTCGACCAGTTTGGCATGGATTAAAATCTGCACTGCCAGGTCTACACTAGACGTCTCAACTGATAGCGCTTCTTGGGAAAGGGTTTGTATTAGTCCCAAATACAACGGCAAAGACGCGAATGTGCTGTGTCTGGGAGCCACATTGCAGTCGTGCTGGAAGAATTTTGAAGTGGGGGTGCTGAAGGCGGAAACGGTGTGTTTGGCTTGTTTTCGCTACTTGAAGCCACAGGATGTCGCAGCTAGCTCCAGCACCCATCGCCGTGCTGTCACTTTTCACAATAAAAATCCCTCATGTTGGAAGGAGAATGCAAACCGGGTACAATTTTAGCTGGGACAAGCAGAATTTTAGAATTACTTTAAAAATAATGTAGTAGAAGTGGCTTTAATTTCGTGGCTAATAAAGTGGAGATACCACTTTTAGATTTCCTAGCTGAAGTTTAAAGAGCTGTTGGAAATAGAAGTTTTCTGTATGCTGAGCTAACAGCTGGTTCCATAAGAGAAATGCAGGATGGAGCAGATTCCCGGGCTCTAGTGTGTTTTTGAGACAGCTCCAAATGACAGGGTAGTGTAATGAGACATCACATGGGAAGCAGTGATCCCAGATCACTTTATAATTTATGGCACAGATGAAAATTAATTGGGGGAAAAAAACCATTGAGTCAATATGATGAGTACTTTGTGTATACATAAATACATCAGTGTGTACGTTAGTCCCTCATCCTTTCATGCCTAGGTATGTGACATGAATAGGAACTGAGAAGGGCTGAACTCTAGCAGTGGCTGAGAAAACAAATTCTCCCTAATCCCATGGAGAACAAATGAGCTAATGGGAGCCATTGTGGCATTTGGTCTGCCCTGTCTAGATTCACTGAGCAAGACGCTTCCTTTTCTACCATCAAGTTTTAGATCTGAAATTATATTTTTTTAAAACAGCTAATTTGGGTTTTGTTATATAAACTTTTTAACGCCTGGGAGTTTTTAACTTTAAACAGAGGGCCAAAGACTGAGCTGGTGTAAATGGGTGCAGCTTCACTGATTCTGACAGAGATAGTTGGTAAAAATTGGCCTGAGGATCTGCCCACTTGTTTGGATTTAAACATTCCCCTGTCCAGACATTAAAGCCTTTTGTTAGGGCATGAGAACCAGAAAACTACACTGATTGGTCTAATTTCCTTGTCCAAATGGAGTGAAGCACAATAACAAACAAAAACACTAAACTAAATAGTGAAAAGAAAGTTAGGTTTTTAGGCCTTTTCATTTTAATACTTTCAATGAATTCATAGTAATAGGGAAAGAATTTAGCAAAAAATTGTGATTTTTTTAAACCTCATTTTATCCTTTAATGCAAATACAACACAGTGGGAAACATTTCCTTCACACACTTACGCTTTTTGTTAACTAATAGGGTTGGATTATGTTAACCCAGTGTCAGTGCATAAAGAAAGCTTGCCTTGTTTACTGATTGCCAATGTGGCAAAGGATGGACCCTGTTCAAAGGTCCTTACTCAGGCAATGGGAATGTTGCCTGAGTAGAAATTCTATGGTCAGACCCTATAAAGCGTAGTTATTTTAACAAAAAATCCTTTAGAGTTTCGGTAAAACCCTAGTTCGCTGTTTGTCCCAGATGAATTTTGGTCATTTTGTACATTTCACTGAAGTAATAAAGAATGAGACAATTCATGAGTGGGTTAGTAGTAATTTCAAAAACACTTACTTCAAACATGCTCAGGAGGCTAAAAACCAAAGAACAACACACCTTGCATTAGAGAATCCTGGTTACCTTCCGCCACTGGAGAACTTCTACCCAAGGTTTAAAAACGAGGAGTTTCTATCCCCACAGGACACTGGTTTAATCTTTTTAACAATGAATCTGCCCGGCCAGTGGTTGTAAGGATTAAGTATTATGAGACATATTTATGAATGGGGGCGATTAGTCAGCCAGCTGTCAGAATGACTTGAGATAAGATTATTTGGACAATATCTAGGAATGGAGGAAACCAGGGAAAGCCAGATGCCATACACAGTAATGTCATTAACAAAGCAAAACAACCAGCAAGCAAACAATGACCCATCATGTGCGTGCAGAACAATGAAGAAATAGATCAACATCCCGGTCCTGCCTGTGCTTTTATAGAATCCCTAGAAATAATAGACCTGATTTTCCTCTCAATGCCCTGCTTTTACACCACTATAATTCCACTGGCTGCAATGCAGTCCCTCCAGATTCACTCTCACATAAGCAAGTACCAAATCAGGCCCATGGAGTAATCGATATCCTTGTTGCTACGATGATCACTTGAAGCTTGAAAAATGGTCAGCTGTTTTTGAGGTCGGAGGAAATGAACATGTGTAATAAGCTGTGTCAGAAACTGTACCATACAGCTGCTTTTCTGCATATGTCTGCACTTCCTACAAGCAATTGCAAATGGGAGGGATAGTGCAATTTCTCAAGTAAAATTTGGCTTATATTGGAAAGAGTTTGAGAAGCCCCATATCTCAAATATTTGAAAATGGTGTCCTCCTAGATTGGGCTGACCTGGCCAGGAATTTTTGGAGGGTATCTTCATCCCCGGTTAGCTCTCGGACAGTAACTTGCGTTCACCCAGAGAGAACAGAACACCCAATGTTGTCTTTCAGAGGGCAGGACTGAAATAAGCAAAGATGTTGCTAATAGGATGTACCCAAAAACAATGAGAATCCTGTAGCACTTTAAAGACTAACACATTTCTGCAGGCATGTGCTTTTGAGGGCTGCAACCCACTTAAGTGCTACAGGACTCTCGTTTTTGCTGTATACAGACTAACATGGCTACCCCTCTGGAACTTTTCAGGATGTACCCAGTTACCTTTGTTTAGAGCGTTTGTCACTGCAGCACGACCACACAGGCACACAAATGGGAATAAAGTGGGTATACCCAGGCAGTCTCTATTTGTCATCAGCAGAGTGAATGACCCCTACAATTAAGAGCACAGAATCTGTTTAGTTTTGGTATCATTCATTCCTAATGGCTGCTGTCACACTGAGTATTCAGACATAGGTGAAATTAAACCTGCACTCAGCATGATGTATCATTTTTATCCAAACTGTTGATTTGAGAGGTATGCTGCACTGGAATGTGGCAATTTAAGTATTGCCCCTGTAAATCTTCAAAAGCTTTGGCAGTTGGAATGAGACTGCCCCAGATTGCTTTGCTGTTACTTAAAAAACAAAACAAAAACCCACACACTAATGAAAATAGCTTTAGAGAGAGGGTGAGCAGAAAAGATAGCTATAGCTCAGATAGCTAAGTACCCAAGAGTTTGGATGCTTATCTGTACCTCCTCATCCTGCAAAATTGGGCCAGGACCCCAGCAAAACCTGCTATTTGTAATATTTTAGCAGATCTGGATCTGGTCCCACGAGATCAGAGATGGATGAAAATGAACAGTGAAAAAATAACTTATATGAATAAGTCCAGATCTAAAACTTGGGCAGAGGTTTGTTTTTTATACAGAGGAAGAGGAGCTCTTATTTTATCCAGTCTCAGTGAGTCC
The DNA here is from genome assembly GCA_007922155.1 of Mesoclemmys tuberculata. Lineage (NCBI taxonomy): Eukaryota > Metazoa > Chordata > Testudines > Chelidae > Mesoclemmys > Mesoclemmys tuberculata. Next base: position 21,592,251 of record ML675625.1, read on the forward strand.
CTCCACAATGGGTCAAGCAAAGCAGTGGCCTCCTCCAGATCTATTTGGATCTCATTTCTGTCGTACCTGAGAACCTCCCATCACTTACAAAATCAGTCTCTTCTTTCCTCGACACTAGCTCCTTCAGACCTAGGCCTTGCAAATAGTAGATGATGAAAGATAATTCAGTCACACCTCAAAATACAATCATCCCCTCCGGCTGACCTAGAACATTCACCCTAACAGGATTTGCAGGAGTCTGAGCAAAGGGGCTTTTTAAATTTAAGTGTGTGTCACAAGGTCCCACATCCAAGGACAGGATGAAAGTGGGACCAAAAAAAAAAAAAAGAAGCATCTCAGGAGCACCGTCTAGACGTGCAAATATAGAAAAAGTATTCCCTAGTCACTGGTCCTGTGGCTTTGGGCAGTGTCCTGCAAAGAGCCTATTCTCAGCTCCCCATTCAGCTAGTTATTCCTTTGACCCAGGAGTATTAATCATACAGAGGAGGCAAAGTAACTCCTTTTGTTGAAGCCCTGCAAGTGGAAGCGATTATTCAGCCACCTGGTGAACACCACTTGTATTTACTATGCTGTAATTAGGGCCAAATTCTCCTCTCATTTACTTCCAATAAGGGTTGCACCAGACTGGTGTAACTGAGAGAATAACTTGGCCCTCAGCATAAATTGTTGGCAGTTACATCTTGCCCCACTTCCAGAAACACACGCTTGGCTAGATTAATTGGTGAAAGCACCAAGTGCAGCTCCATTGACTTCAACAAAGACCATGAGCTATTAAAAAAAAAGAAAAGAAAAGCTACAGCTAACATCTAAGGTACCTATATGGCCTGCACTGCTGTAACATCTCAGCACCTTTAATGTATTTATACTTAAGTGAAGTGTTCTTAGATCTATTTGAGAGATGGAAAGTGGAGATACAGCGAGAACTGAGTTACCCAAGGCAACACAAGATGTCTATGGCAAAGAAGGGTATTGAACCTGGGTCTCCCAAGTCACACTTTTGTACCCTAATCACTGAACCACCCTTCTTCTGTATATCTTACCTAATACACGCCCATGGCAGCAGAGGCATGGAGTCCAGCATATTAAACATTATACTGGAAGCCTGAAGGCGTTTATTTCTTAAGCATTTACAATGTGCTCAGTCCTGTACTCTAACTGTCCCAGAAAAGCTTCCAGTCCAGAGGAGACAGAGCCAACCAGGATTCTTGGGCAACTGCACCTCAGTTTTCCTCTCTGATGCTTACCCACTTTTGGGCTGTGCTTTGAGATCTGCCGATGAAAAGTTCTACAGACGTGCCACATACAAGTTGATATAATTTTGTTCAGCTATCACATCAAATCTCTATTAGGCCACCTGCAACAAGACATCTCAATGGACCTCAGACCCATGCCCATTCTTGGAATGACCTAAAAGAAAAGATTTATCATCTTAGTTCAAGCAGCAGTGATTGAAGCAGTAGGTTCTGAAACTTGGCTTGGCTTTATAAACGGCCCCAGGCAACCCAGATTGGGCTGCACTACTAGCATCTCCAACAGGATCTATATCAGCATGTGGGCAGAATTCCAAAACACACAGCCGTATTCAGAACCAGTTAATATCATGGGAAAATACACCACTGAGCCCAGTGGGAATAGTGATCCCATGTCCCCAACAGATTCATCCCACTTAGAAGTGTGTCAAACAATGCCTTCATTTGTACTTGATGCTTAATTACTGAGGCTGTCCAATGTTAAAGCATTCACTGTTGTTAACAATGCAACATATTACACAGATCATAGTCATCAATAAATATGCTTTTAGAGCCAGCGGTTCAATTATCCTACAGCACTCTTTGCAATTGCAACAAGTTGCTAACAGCTTTAGATCTTTGGAAAGCTTCTATTTTCACCATGTACTCTATTAGAAACATTGGGAATTCTGAGCTGATCGGAGTGAAATTCACTCCTGTTGATAGGGCCCATACAAGGCTCCAGAGAGGTCGGGGAAGACCTGGCTTTTAGCATTGGGTATGTCTTTAGCAACCCTCCAGTTCCCTTAATATAGGGGAATCCCTGGGTGAAGTAAGGTTGCCAACGCTGGTTTTATATAATCTAATTCCCCCCTGATCTACATAAGCATGTAAGAGGCATTCCTGGTCAGACGGGCTAAATGGGAGCGCTGTGCTCTGACAATCCTAGGTGGGTGCCACAGTAAGCAAATGATGGTGAGTTGGTGAACACAATGCAGCCTGACATCCGAAGTGCAGGAACGCACTCTCATATATAGTACTTGCAACCTGAAGCACTGGGGGAGGGGGAGAATCAAGCCGCAAGTCCCCGAAAGTCATCAGATTAAAAAAACAAAACAAAACTCTGGAGCTTTTCTATTTACCTTTTGGGTTTTGAGTTTTATGGTGCACTCAGGTCATGTTTTCAAGCTTTTCTCCACCATCACGAGGGCCTGAAACTTACTTTTTAGAAAATGGAAGCTAAGAGTTTCATATAATCATAGGGCTCCAGGAGCTGTGGGTTTAAAAAAAAATACCCCAAATATCACAAAATGTGTGACAAAATCACGCGCATTGGCACCAGGACCCTCTTCCCCTTTGCTCATCAATTGAGCCTAAGCCTCCTTGTGAATTAGCTTTTGTTCACTACGGATTCACTCTAGTGGTTTCTCACACCAAAAATTAAACCTGATTTGGCCGTAAGGCCCTTGGCCCCTAGCCAGGACATACAGAGTGTTTCTTCTTCATTCACTCTTCCTTTCTCTGCTTCCTGCCCCTGCGGGAGGGCGGGCTGTTTCTTTTAATCCTAGATTTTACTGATTACAAGCAGCTTCTTTCAAGTTGTTACATTTGTCCTATGTGGCCTTAGGGATCAGACGAAAGTACAAATTATTTTAGATTTAAGGGAGTGGGGAGGGCTGGAGGGAAGGGACTTGTTATGGTACTCTTGTTCTGCCGAGATGTGAGAACCAAGATCAGCCTGGCAAGAACTTGGACTGGAGGGATCCACGACCAGGATCCAGTCCCTTTGTCCGGCACCTGTAGTCTCCTTCAGGCCCGTCTGCATGGCCCCACTATTTGCAGGCCACTCCCAGCTTGCTGCCGTAGGCTGCTTCCCAGCCCAATTCTGTTTCTCTGTCCCTGTTCCTAAGCTGCCTGGCCTCCGTTCCACAACCTGCCCAGACTGCTGCCTCCAACCTGCCACTACAGCCCTTTGGTAGCACTTCCTTTTCCGGTACTAGGGATCATGGAGCTCTCTACTAACCCACTACAAAGCCGTTGATGGTCCACGCAAGCTCACCAGAGCCAATGGCCTCCCAGCCCCGCCTTTGGGGAAGTCAGTCTCTGAAGCCATGGGCTCAGGCTTAGCTCCATGGGCTAGGCTCCTCAGCTGAACTTCATCTCCCATGAACCAGAAGTGGGTGTTTGAACGTCTCCCAGCACTGGGGAATTTTGGATTCAGATTGAATCCATACCTGAACTCCACAGCATGGGCCTTTGTCAAAACAAGGTGCTCCTGGCACACTGAGTGTTGCTGAGATGAAAGACATTTCTGGGGGACAAAGGGACAGGCGTTAATGCTCATCCATTACTAAAGTTGGTGGAAGAGGGGTTGCTGGATCCAGGTCTACCATCACACAACTGGCTTCTCAAATCATTTGGGTTTGTCTACATGGCGATAAAACACTCCTGGCTGGCCCAAGGCAGCTGACTCAGGCTGTAGGGCTATAAAATTGCAGTGCAGACGGTCAGGCTCAGGCTAGATCCCAGGCTCTGGGCCCATCTCCCTCAGAATCTCAGAGCCCAGGCTCCAGCCTGAGCCCGAACGTCCCTGAAATTTTATAGTCCCACCGCCTGCGCCCCTCAACCTGAGCCAGCTGACATGGGTCAGCTGGGAGTGTTTTATTGCAGTGCAGACAGACCTTTTCTGTCCCTCAGCACTCCACACTCCTGAAAATGACTCATCAGGGATTCAGATCTTCCGCCCTGCTCTGACAGCTATGCATTTTTTGATTGCTATTTGCTCTCAATCCTGTTACACAGGCTGTATTCCCATTCTCTAAACAAGTCTAAACAAATGAAAACACATATCTTAGTCTGAACTCTACCCATAAATCACCAAGCTCCCTCCTCAAGCTTCTAGGAGCCTCTCCGGTGAGGCCCTGCTTTCTGCTTGTTGCCGAGCCCAGTCAAGCCTCCTTTATGTTTTGTCTGCATTGATGTCTAAGAAGGCCCTCTGCCCAGCCAGTTTTGCGCCCAGGGAACCAACAGATCCAGTCAGCCCTAGGTATAGTATGGGCCCGACTGATTTCCTGGGAACTGGCTACCAGCCTGTAAACTTCCTGACATATTTTACAGGATTTGTTCTAATGAAGAAATCAGGTTTTTGGCTGAGGAAGTTTGGAGGCTTTAGAGCCCCCATCAAACACTCCCTCCTTCTCGGTCACCTCTCCAGCAAGCTGGGGAATCTCCTGGCTGGTGCCATCTCCACTGGACTCCGCTTTGTTGACTTCAAATCTCACGACTTCGTCAGGTCGCTCACTGGGCTGCAGGTCCCAGAACACATTGTTCTCTAACCTGGGGAAAGACCTGAAACTTGTGGCATTTGATGACAGCCCAGATGCAACAGCCACGCCTGTGAAGACCCCAAGATATATCTCAGCAGAGGTGGGAAGAAAGATTTGGGGATGTGGGTGGGAGGCCACAAGAGGACAAGTGGGACTTTTGCAAACCTAAAGGCAAAAGCTTGAGTTCGATTCTATTTGGGCTGGAGTATTACCCATTCTTCCCTCAGTGCCCTCCAGTGTGATTTAACCTATTCCTACTCCCAGAGAACACTCCCTAACTGAAGCACAGAACATTTTCAGGTCCCATGGAGGCTGTGGAATGTTCTTTCCACCACTGCTCCTGTGACACGTGCGCTGGGTAATTCATCAAAGCAGAATGTGCCTGGGGAAGGGACTCATGTGACTAGGGGTTTATTAGGGCCAATTAAACAAAACCAACTTTTCCAACAATGGAAAGGAGATTAAAAAGTGCTGTGATGACTCTGAGTGACTCCTTTTCCTTCCTGTCTATGCCTGCCAGTCCCTCAGGAGCTCTCTACATTAAACAGGGACACCCATTAGAGCCACTTGGGAAAAAATCAAAGCAAAACAATCATTTTACAAAAATTGTCTCCCTGTTTTGGAATGATATTTCACTGCACTGGAAATTTCCTGACCAGGTCTGCTCTCAGAGCTGTTAAGCCTTAAAACTAATTTCCAGAGGAAGTTGTCCTGCATTTTAGATCTTTCCCAAGGGAGGCCAGCACTCCATTCAGAGCAGATGATGATTTTGCTTCTCCATTGGTTTAGTTCATGCATTAGTCTGTGATTCTTTGAAATTTACCACTGCTGGAAAGATCGGATTAATAAAAACGATGGCCCTGATGTTCAAAATGTCATGTGCCTTCACTATGATTGTGTGCACATTTACATCTTGTCGGTGGAAGTGCATGCATATCGGTGCTTGCATAATTGCTTGCATGCTGTTCTGAAAGTCTGGGCCACAGAGTACAAATGTTCTGCTGGCCCTAGGAAACGTCTAAAGCTTTCATAAGACAGGCTCAGCGGACGCCACTATTGAGACCACTATAAAGTCAGCCAGTCTGTAAAGCTAGCTAGCATCCTTCTTTCTCTGTTTTCCATCAGTGGACAACCCATTCTCCCCATCAGTGGCAGCCAGCCTTGGGGAAGACAGCTGGCATTTTCTTTGCACTCTGGATCGGGAAATAATTGGAAGAAATGGAAGGGAGGAGTGAACAGTCCCTATAAACTTCAAAAGTTATCCTCACTGCTTCCCAGTAGGGATGGACTGTGACATGACAGTGAAACAGTGTTCAAAATTGCCTTCTTGACAGGGTTCTGAAACTCTCCATCAACTCATTCCATCTGTCTTTATATTCCCCTACCTCCCCGTCTGCTCTCTCCACCAGCTTCCTCTCCATCCTCTCCCAGGGACTCCCCACAGTAAGTAAGTTCTCTTTCATCACACCACAATTCCTCTCTCCAGTCCCAGTGAGACCTTCCTTTGAAATTTAGCCTACAGCTGTTCCAAGGCCACTGATTACCTTTCCCCTCCATTACTGTCATCTCCCTCCCATACCCCTCCACTCCCACTCCAAAAACTAGTCTGCGAGAACGTTTCCACCTTTGCCGCCTTTATATTTCTACAAAGGTGGATCATCATCCCAGAGAGAGAAAAACTGAGACAAATTTGTTAACTGATTTGCCCAAGGACATGCGGCAAGTCCGCAGCACAAATGGCAGTGGACCTCCAGCCTCCTGGTTCCCCCACCTTCTGCACAGGAGCACATCTCTTTAAATCGCACCTCTCTGGTGTACCGTTATGCTCCCTATATAGTTAGCCAGCGTCCCCTCCTCTTCCTGCAGCGTGTTGCAGTGCAGTGTAGAAAGCTCAGCATATCACAGTGCGTTTTGTATCAAGTGACACTGGGACTGCCTGAAGGAAGATCACAGGCTGAGTGTGTATGTAAGCAGCTCAGTTCAGCTGGTAAGGAGGGCTGCTATCTGACACACCGCTCGCCCCTAAGCTCAGCACACAGCATGTCTGTTCCCTGCTTTCTTTCAAAATGCAACCACATTTTACAATATTCGACTCCCACCCTCCTTCAGGTCAATAATTTCCCCTTTCATCACAGCTCTCATCAACCACCCCTTACCCCCAAATCCTGCACCCTGCCACGGTTCAACAGTAGTTAGCTGGCCCTGCAGCATTGCTGGTAGTAGAGTGCTGTGCTGTATAAATGGGGCTCCTTTGCCAAACCGGCTTAGACCGTGCAAGTTACCTGCCCGTGCAAACCAGCCACTGCGACTGCAATCTGGTTTCCTCAGCAGGGAAGTCGGGTGTGCTCGGACAGTCTCATACGCGTCTGAAAGTTGGGAACGTGTCTCATAACTAGGCTAGCCACAACTCTCGTATGGCTAGTGGCCCCTGGTAGCCTGAAGCTTGACTGCACCGCAGTTATCCTGGTGCTGGCACAGCCTGCGTCACCATCACTCCGGAGGGGTGAGACCAGGGTTTCGTTCCATGGGCTCCGCCAAAATGTCACGTCCTACACAGTTAATCTGAGCATCCTGTTGTTATCCCCAGCAATTATCCCCGCAGCCTGTGATGTGGTGTTTTCCCAATGTCACATTTTATGGGGTCATTCCATCATCTGCCCCTTGCTTTATGGGGTCATCCCAGAGTCATGATTTAAGAGGGTGTCAGCCCATCATCGTGCTCCAGTTGTTCAGCTGGGAACAGCAGCATCTCTTATGGAAAAGGGAGGAGACAAAACTCAGCTTCAATAAATACAAAAAAGATTCTCTCTTGTGCCTGCTGGACAAGGGCACATGTTGTGGTTCTCCCTGCCTCTCTAGCTTGCAACCTAACACACTATCTATTGATTAATGACACCACACAAGTATTCTTGTGTCCTGGCCTAGACTGCATGCTCCTGGAAGGGAGAGCTGATCACAGTACAAGAACCGTGAAGTTTCATTTTCCTTTCACCTGGCTGAGAGAAGGTGGCTACTATGTTTGCCCTCTTTCCAAACAGTGGAAACACCATGGAGTGAGAGGAATTGTTTAGGGGGCTAACACCAGGGTAACACAAAGAGTCATGGGATGAAAATTTGAAGTGGAAGATTTTGATTGACTAGCAGGGAAATGTTCATAACAATGTGACCACTGTGTGTGGAATTAGTCTCCCAAGGGAAATGGTGGAAACGACTTTGCTTGGGTCATATAAACGTAGACTGGACAATGCACAAAGAAAGAGTCCTGAAGTGGCCAAGGAAAGGGGAAGGTGGACTAGGTTCTTTAATTAGCCTTTCCCCTCTCTCACTGTTGTTTGCCAGAAAAGTGGGTTCTCGATTAAAATTTGTTCACAAAATAAGATTTTAGCCTTAACCAGAAATACTTGGATTTGCATGCGCCCTTGTGGTGCCTCATGGGAGTTGAAGTTCATTTGCCTCACGTCGCCATTCTCTTCCATGGGCTGGGCTCCTCAGCTGAACTTCATCTCTCCTGCTGCACCGTGGTCATGGGACTCAGAGGTTGCACTTCTAACCCCTCACGGTGACCATGATGCATCATGAGAGATGTAGTGTGACCAAGAAGCCCAGCCTACAGAGGAGAATGGGTGCATGAGGCACCACGGCTGTGGTTTCCTGCTGATGGATTTCGGTTTTTTTTTTTTTTTACTGAAAAATCAAATTTTTTCTTGGAGGGAAAAAACACACCATTTTTCTGGCCAGTTCCATTATCTGATCCCTTTTTGTTTCATTCTCTGAACTGATCATTTCCTCCTCCAAGCGCTACCAAGCCTTAGTTAAGGAGTCTACTTGTTAGTACAAGAAATGGTCCGCTGCAGCAAGGCTTTGAGTCAGCATGCTGTCAAATGATGCAGAAAAAGTTCTTTTGGATACCTGAATTATTGGGAATGGCCTGGAAACTGTTGATCCAAACAAGCAGCTGTGCATCCCCGTAGGGGTCCGAAGCACAATCTGAGGAAAGTGGATGCTGCCTGACATTCTGTTTAAAGCCAGTGAGATTGATGAGGTTCTCTGATAAAGATTTTATCTCCAGCTACAATCAGTTACCACCCCCTTTGCTGGAATTTCACTTGGGTTGGTCTGGCTGTTCCCAGCTTTGTTTGCTTCTGGATAGTGCATGGGGTGGCTTTGTCACTTTGTTTTGTAAACATGTGGAGATGGGTATCTTTAGGGTCTAATGTTATCTTGTTAATTTACATTTAACAAACTCCATTGAGCTGAGAGGGTCTAAAAACTCCCTAGCGGGGGGCTGCTGCTGAGCAGGAACAAGCAAAGAATAAGACATCAGCCTTTATTTTCCCCACTGCCATCAAACAGGGATGCCACTCTGGCGGTGGGAGCAATGGTGGGAGCACCGTTGTAGGCAATCATTCCAGGTAGCCACCACTGCGTCACCTAAACTCGCGTTAGGTACACTCAGGCTTGGTTAGTTGTCAATCACAGATTTCCCACATGGGTTCCAGCTATTTTAATATCAACAAAGAAATAAAGTAATTGAAAATAGAACAAGCGCCCACTCCCCATTAGTACAATTAATTCCAAGTAGGGCTCTCATAATATCAGAGGCCCTTCCTCCAGCTGTGCAGCAATGTAAATTGACCACAGAAACACAGGCCCTTTCAATTTAACCGGGTTGCTCTTTCCAGCACAGTTAATTCTGATATGGCCTTCTACTCACTATTAGTCTCTCCTTCATTGCCTATCCCCCGATGCAGCGAGCAAAAAACCCTGGTGAGCCTCTGCAGGAAGGGAAAAGGCACTCAGATTACTTTATGCAAGTGTTCAGCTGTTCAAAGATAGTTGAATCATCAGTAACACTGTGATGGGCACATAAGGAAGTATCTATGGTTCAGTCAATACAAAGGAGCTGAATATGAATAGCTTACTAAGTGATTTGGGACCACGGCTATGCTGGTGCAACTCCACTGACTTCATGACAGTTACAGTGAACCAGATTCATCCCAGATTTTGTCTTTAAGGAATCCATTTCTTGAACAGGTAGCACTTTAAGCCATCTCTTACTCTTATGTAACACTGTCTGACCACAGATCTTCAAGTGCTTTTCAAAGGAGGCAAATTTCATGCAGAAACTTCAGGGAGTCACACAGGGAGTCACACAGAAGTATTCAAGCCCTAAGCAAGCCAGGCCAGTTCCCTGCCTCCTCAGGATGGCTGTGACCTTTATTTAAAGGGACAGCATGCCAATGAACCTTTTAAAGGAGTCAGACATCAAAATGGATGAAGGCTGGATAACAGAACATACAAAACTTATTCAATTAAGTGATACCGTTTGGAGATTTTACATTAGCATGTACAAAAAGAGTTACATGTATCAGAGTTTATCGGTAATGCTTTATAATAAAGGTTTGCCATTGCACAGCTGTGTGTATTGAGACAGGATAATGATGAAACATTGTAAGTGTCAACTGATTGTTCAGAAAGGAGGATTAAGCCCTCGAGGTAGGGAAGCTGCACACATCAGCTATTGGGAAAACAACCCATAGGTCTTTGTGGCCAGGAATCCAAACACTGAAAAAACAATGCCAAACCATTAGCCTACCTGGTGATAAACTAGGCCCTGCCATAGTCAAAATCACATTGTGGTGACTGCCAAGACATCTCTGACATACACAAGCCCCTCCCTCTTACACCCCACATGGAGAGATGACAGTTCTCTAGGACCACACGGTGGCCAAGATGAATAATGCAAAACTGAGCGCATTTGGGAAAAGAACTGGAAACTCCAAAGGGGCAAAGCTGCTACTGGGAAGCGGATCACACCGTCCAAGGACTCTGAGCTAGGTGCACCTTTAGGGAATATTTTTAATCACCATTCATGCCTTTCCCCAAGACCAGACCTAAAATAACAGACATGCCTTTACTGTTTGCACAGAAATTGGAGAATAGATGACCTACTGGGATGCTAATCTATCTCCCTCCCTCCTAGGTTCACTACATGGTGAGCCAAGTAGAGGCTAGTGAACCAAAGTTCAACTCCGCTTCCTTTTGTGTTGGGAGAAGATTCATCCCCATATGAAATTAATAGGGCAGGGGACTGGATCATCCATCCAAACTCACCACTGTCCCAAGACCTGCAGGATACTTCCCTCACAGCAGAAGAGCTGCATCTGCAGCCTTGCCTCCAAGATCTACCAGCTGCCCACTACCTCAACCCTCCTCTTGCTGGGTTAGGTTCCCCTTTGTTCACATTCAGGAGGGGAGCATGTGATTTCAGATCCTCTGAAGTGCTTGGGGCAGCCCAGGTAGAAACAATTCAAAGCATGGGGCCTTCCACTGGTTTTGCAGAATGTTCTTTATGATGGTGGATTTCCAACATTTTGGAGAGTAGGTACAACAAGATAAGGAGAAATGACCCATTGGAAGTCAGTGAAGCTAATTACAAGAGTCAGCTTTTTAAGGTCTATTCATCAACAAAGGATCTCTGGGGCTGTATAGCCAGATTGGGCTTCTGTGCCTGGCTGAATGATCCAGCACAAATGGACCTATTCTCCTACAAATGCACAGGGAGTGAATCATGTGCTTAGTCAGAATGCAATCATGTATATAAGCCTCCCCTGCCAGTGGGAAAAGTAAGTGCACCACCTTTGCCTGCTCTTTATGCAGGTGAGAGCTGGGGAAGCGGAGACACAGGAGAAGAATCATTTCCTACATGTGCTGCCTGATTTATTTTTAAAAGCTATTTTTATTAAATCACAGAGACATGAATCACTTTGCTCACAGCATAAAATATCATATTTCCCTGCTCAAGAAAGATTCCGGGCTATCAATCTCCACAAGTGAGAGCTGTGCTAAATATTAACAGATTTTATGAAAACCTTGCACATTTGCAGGTTTTTTTGCTCAACACTGAGTGATAGACTCATTGTCGCTGACCTCTGTGTTTTCTAATGGCAGCCATGCTAAGATCAAGTTGGTTTTTACACTGAAACCTAGTTTGATGCATTGTGAAATGTCACAGAGAAGATAAAACTTTACAGTCAATCCAGATATAGCAAAAAGAGCCTGAAAGTCTTGTTACCTGTTAGCATAGCCCTCATATTCTAGATACACAACATCAGCATGAGCTTCCCCTACTGGTAAAGTCTGGTAGACAAAGCAAAACCAGGGCTACTCTTCTAGGGCCTGATCAACACCCTCTGCAGCCAGGTGGAAAAACTTCCATTGATTTCAAGGTGTGTCAGATCAGGCCTTTATACAGGGAGCAGCCGCTGTACCACAGAATTTGGCACATTTTGGCTATCAGCTTCTGATCAACACACTAAGAGGGCATGATGAAAAGTATGACTTTTAAAAACCCTCTGGTGTGTTACAACCCACTTTTCTCTCTGCTCAGATGACAATCTCAGATCAACACACTGCATCCTTATGACCTAGTCTATACCAGCAATCTCCCTAAAAAGAGGGAGGCAATTGACTCAGAAAACCTGGCTTCTAGCCCTGGCTCTGCTACTAGCCTCCTGCGTAACCTTGGGCACGTCACAGTACTTCTGTGCCTCAGTTTCCCCATTTTACAGTTGGGTGTAATGATACTGACCTTCTTTGTAAAACCCTTTGAACTCTACTGGGGAAAAGCACCGGATTAAGAGCTGGGTCGTATTATTGTTATTAAAGCCTCCCACAAGTGCTAGCAGCAGAAGTGTTAGTGTAGACAAGGCACAAGTGGCAACTAGTATTTTTACCACCATGTCATATACACCTCTAACAGGGTTACAGAGTAAAAATCAGCTGAGACCGGTCTATATTAGCACTCCCAACTGTTGCCACCACTACTGGAGGATTTGCAAAAAAGGGTTAGTGTAGACAAAGCCTATGAAAAAACCTTCTTTCTCCTCCTAGGCTCCATCAACAATATATATATACCCCATGGTATCCAGCTACAAACACAGAGGGGCCACACTCACTATTCATAGCCCCAAACCCAGGCCTCCACATTCCCTCTGGAAGATGCAGAAAGTGTCTTTATACTTGAAGCCAAATAAATAAGACAGCAGAACAAAATCTCCAGAAAGACTAGAGGGCTACCATGTATACTAGAAAGTAATATTCATTCAGTCTGTTCACATTTGCTTGACTTCCTAATAGCCACCATCACTGGATGCCACAGTGATTAAAAACTGCCATTTCTTTGCCATATGTGTAAAAGCCTCCTGTTGATCTTTATAATAGCCCTCTTGTTCAGCTCAGCGATTATAGTTCCGGTTGAAGATTTAGGCAGGGGGAACTCCTGCCTGCTATTAAACAATAGTTTACTTCCTAGCAGGAACCGGTGTGTAATTGGCTTGCCATTGTTTACTCTTGGCTGATTAGTCCCACATGGCAACGGGATGCCTGTTCTCCCTGGGATGCTAAAAGGCACGTTGTTCTGAGCACTAGTGAATTCACTGAATCCTAAAGTCCCTAACCCGCCATCCAGATGCGAAGGATGCACAGGAACAGAGCGCTCTCCCCTTGATACCCTGAGATTAATGCTGCTGAGAATTACACATTTGTTCACACAAAAGAGGTGAGAATAGGCAGCTTTCCCAGTTGGCAGAAACAAAAAATACGAGCAGGTTAAGCTCAATGGTTTGGTTCAAATATCGACCAAGGTAGCTAATGACTTCCATCGCCACTGTAGCTGTGGGCTTCAACATGCACTCAGAAGCTTCAATGAACTATCCCAACCTCCTGAGTCTGTTGGAAGTATCACAGAACCAGACGCCCTCCTGAGATTCCTGATATGTCCTGCTTTCGGCTGGGCCAGAAAACCAGCAGAACCGCCACTGCCATCTTTCTGCACCTCGGCTCCCTCCATACCACAGAGCTGGGCCCAGGAACGGCAGAGGTAGTGCTAACGGAAGGACCCTTGATCAAGACTAAGGCCATGTCTACACTGTAGCTGTGCTGCTATAGCGCCATAGTGGAGACGCTTCCTACAGAGATGGAAGGGATTTGTCCCTCACTGTATGTAATCCACCTCCCCACGTGGCCGAAGAAAGGGGGATGGAAACATTCTGCCTTCCACCTAGCCATGTCTACACAGGGGCTTAGATCAGCACAGCTACATCGCACAAGGGTGTGGACTTTCCACATCTGTGAGCCCCATTGCAATGTCGGCCTAACTTTTAAGCGTAGACCCTAGGGCTTGTCTACATTACAGACACTGACAAACCTGCATCTGTGCAGCCATAGCACAGCCACTTGCTCCAGTGACGGAAGGGGTTTGTCTGTCGCTGTACTTAATCCCCCCTTCCAAGGACCACCCCTCCAGTGGCTACAATGGGGCTTAGGCCAACCTTAAGTACATCCCTCGGGATGTTAGTTTTTCACATCCGAGTGACGTAGCTTAAGTCAACTTACATTTTAGGTGCAGATCAGGCCTAAGTGTCTTCTTTGCCCTTCATATCCCTCCTTTGAAACTACCTCTTTCAGAAGTCCTTTCCTCTGCACAGCTCGCTAACAAGGCATCTACCCCTTCCTGTATCTGAGCAGTTCCCCTATGCATGGTATTTGTCTAAGTCAGACCGAAAGCTCTTTAGGACAGGGACTCTGCCTTTTAACATTCTCCACAGCCCCATGCTTGGATACTTTATACTTAATACAATTAGATGGGACACAAACCACAAAGGAAAATGTAAAACATTTGGAGTGTGCTTCCCAGCTGCTCAAAAGCAGATGACCTGCCACAGGTCTGGGTTTTCTGAGCATTTAAGGCTCAACTTACATCAGGTAACTAACGCAGGCCACTACTGCAACTGTGTACACAAGTCGGTCAATTGCACAGGTCTAGCTATTTCTTCATGCAATTATCCAATTTCCAGACACGCTTGTGGCAAGTAAATGCATTTGGCCTGGCAAAAACTGGCCCGAAATCCCAAATAAGCAGAGTGGAAAATACTTCAAACCCTTTTCCCCTCCCTCACCACATCCCATCCACCAGGAGTAAAGAGGAACCTCTCTTATTCTCTACCTGCTTCAGCCACTAGGGACTTTGACAAGCAAAATGCTCTGCGCTCCTTCCCTCCAGGAGCAGCGTGAATTGCTCTGCAATTTCAACTCCCACCAGCCAAAGCACCGAAGAAAAAGGTTGATGCCGCTGGATGTGCACGTGCACTATATCTAAGGGGCTGATTCTAACTACTCAGGCAGACATGAGAGAGCTGACATGTGTAGGTCAGTTTTCCCCTGCCCTTATGCACCTATGTTGGGGCAGCCAGAATCCTGGTGCTTGAGTTTCCTGAGCACCAGGTGCACAGAAGAGAGTTCTGGGAACTGCACTCCACACTCCAAAGGGCCATGGGGAGGGCCTCTTGGTCCATCTAGTGGCCCTAAGCTGGCACTAAACCAAATGCACACTCCCACCGTTCTTTGGCATTCTGCAGGTATGCAGCCTCTGGTCACAGCTGCTGGTGCTGTGTCCCTTTCCATCTCCTCCTCCCACAAACCCAAGTCAGTTGCAGCTAGTAAAGCCACAGTATCCTCCTGAATCTGTACCTCAGACCACGGGACATTTATGGCCATGATCCTCCCAGCAGCTTTTCCACACACAAAAAAATCACTGTCACATACTGAGGAAGCAACAAGTTCCAAACAAGGAATGAGGTGTGTTAAAACGGCAGCATCCACAAACTGCCCAGGCAGAAACATTTTAGCCACAGATATTGACGTAGCCTCAGTTAACGCAGATGTCTTTAGGATGCCACTGCCAAGTCCTTGTAAGTAACAGCAAAGAATTTCACAACTTGGTGCAATGTAACCATGTAAGGGCAACACTGCCCATCTTGCACAGTACAAGTACAATTCATTCCCTTTCATGGCTCTGTGGGATCTGAACTATTCTTGTCACAAGACACAGAGGGCATTTTACTCCATACTGATACTAGAAAGTGTCTTAAGATGTACCTTTAAAGGGACGCTGTCCAGTACTTATGGCCCCATATTATGGTCCTGCAGAATAAAATTTTGCAAAACCCGATACTAACAAATGCTGTCACAAAACTAAAAGGTTAGTGAACAGGGTTTGGATTTAAACATCCTCGCCATAGCTGCAGAGTTGTACTTGTGTTAGAAGTTTCATTTCCTGGCTCTGATTAGAAACAAAAGTGACAATGATTTGTCTGGTTCCATCCTCTGACCTGCTGGAATGCAACACACGGAAACCAGTAAACAGCATACGTAATGGAGAATAAATGTTAAGACATTTCAGTTTTAATAATCTCAGATATTGAGAGGGGGAAGGACGTATTTTAAAGCATGCATTTCATTGAATACAGATACTAATAGCTGAGAGCCCATGCTGTCTCACATGTATAATTCATAAAGTCATGCGATAAAAAAAGCTGAAAATGAGGCTTGCTTCCATTACTGTTTTGCAGTGAGCAATATTGCTATTTGCACATGTTCCCCAAAGCTTATGCACAGAGATGCCCCAGGTCAGGAGGCAGAACCACTTCTTTGTTACCCCACCTAGCTGCTATTCCCATCTTCTCTGGTCAGCTATCATGTTCCACAGCACAGAACTTTTGAACTCCCTTCTGGTTCTGAGGGCCCAGCAGTGATTGAACCTGGTGATGTTCTAAACCAAAAGGGAGCTCAACCAGACTTGTAGCTGTTTCCAATGAGTTGTGCTGACTCAGATAAGCTAGGCTTCGAAGTGACAATCTTGGAGGATTTATATGGGTGGAGAATGAGGGGTCTGTGGTGTGGTGAAGGGCTGCGTGTTTGGGGTTATAGTGTGTGAGAGTTGTGTTGTGCAGGTGGCAGTTGGGCCAAGCATTCCACCATCTCTGCAGTTGCCCTCATATGGCCAATGAAATTGTTGCATGCAAGTTAGCTGTAGTTAGGGTGGTGGTGATTGGCTGAGTTACCTCTGATATCACAGTAGTCTAGAACTCTCGGCATGGCATAGATACATGCCTTACTGTAGTTGTACACCACATGGGTGTAATTCATAAAGTTAAAATGACTGAGAACATAAAAATTGGACAGTAACAGACCTTGAAACTTAGCAATGAATCAACACAGTGATATTCTTAGTGAGAGCTTTCAACCATGTTTGCAGCTGCTTCTGTCACCTCTGACTGGCTGTACTGAAATTTTAGTTTCCAAACACACAGAATGACATTCCTGAAATCTGATAGATCAATTGCAATATTTTCTGCCTGATTTAAAAAGATGACATATAGGAGACCTCAAGTCTGTCTTAGGCTTTTATGTGCCCAGTTCATTTTCTTTGTGGGGATTTCTACAGAAATGGAATGGATGACCACTTTAGAAGGCTAGAAACTACTCAGTAACATTTGGACTCTTTGGTATACTAGACATTTATCATCTCTAAATATTTCCTGATATTATTTTAAATTTTATCCTAATGGCAAGGCAGGGGTAGCTAATTTAGATTCGAGTAAAAATGAGATTCTCAGTGACTTAAAATTTCTCTTCCAAGGTACAAAGAAAGTTGTTAATTAAGGCTGGAGAAGGGCCAAGACAAAATCTCTGCTTCAGAGACAGTACTTTTCTTTCTGGAGAGCATTTTCTGAAATCTGTCTGAAGTATCTTAAAAAAATATGTAAGATGAAAGCCTATTTGAGCAATTTCTAATCATGCTAAAAGTGTTTCCAGAGCTCAAGGTTCTTGTTGTATGCTTGAATACATCCATGCAATAGTATATTCTGGAGATCCTATCACATCTTAGTGAGTTCAAAGGTCATTTTGAATATATATCATTGGGATCTTGTAACTAAACAAGTATCGTTACCCTACCTAGTTCAATGAGTCCCACAGTTCAGTTGGAGTCTCTGACTGCTACTGTAAGTACAAGCAAAAAAATAAAGTGTCTCTCACAAAAAAATTTCAAACTTTCTAAAAATACTGATGAGCAGCAAGAAATCACTTACTGCCAATTTACACAATCCTTTACAAATAAAATAGAGACAAGTCCCTTTCTCCAGACTGCCTGAGAAGAGTCCTAGGCTTCAGTTTCCCACACCCACATGAACCCTCAGCAATATACACACAAGAAATAACCCACATTGAGCAACCTCAATATACAGCTTGATAATAAATGTGAACAGCAGATCACCCCCAGAGAGCTGGTTATAAAACATGGGAAAACTGCAAACACACAGAGATCTGATTGGCATGATGGGTAGAAATCAACTTTTCAAAGCACAAGGGGTACAAGTCTAAAGGAAACACTTAAAAATCCCACACGCTAAATACATCAAAATCTAACTATGCTGGGAAATGCACAAGACAGGAGGTGACCCACGTTGGATCTGGATGTGTTCCACCTTAATAATTTCTGGAAATGTACTCAGCACAACAGGAGCCTTCATAGAGCCTGAAATAATAATAAAGTTAGTGTGTGTAACTGGAGACATTACACTGGGAAAAGAAGGCAGACAATGGAAGAAAAAAAATCACCTATAGTGCCAAACATGACAAACTAGGAAATTATAGCAATACCAACAATCAAAGAACGGATGCTGAACAATTTCTGTATAGCGCCTCTCACTGACCTATAGTAATATGATTATTGTTACACAACACCACATCAAAAGTTGAGAGAAAAAAATTGTTCCTAAGGTTTTAAACCCACCACGAAGTAATACAAAAGCACATCTACAAATGTACAATAAAAGTAATATAAAAGCACATCTACAGCTATTTCTTTCTGGGCACCTTCTGCAAGTTACATTTCTTTCTTGTTGGAAGGGACAAGCCTTGCTGGTAAAGAGCTATTCAACCATGACACCAGTTTTCATGCTTATTGCTTCCAATGGGGTTATAGCCAAGGCAAGTCAAGAGTCTTGAGATCAGATATTTCAGCACATTTAATATTCACTTTAAGTTAGGTTCCAACTGCAGAATATCGACTTATTGAATTACCCAAGCTACACAGATTCCTTGGCACAATTCACCTTCTCACCGTTTCCAGCACTCCAGCTGAAGATTTTAGGACATGTAGTATTTGAAAGGAACTAGACCACTTTTAATCTCCGTTATCCTTCCCCCCTCATTTATCCACAGCCTTCATTCTCTTGTCAGTGGCTACTTTTGTAGTAAGTCCAGCTTGGAACAGTCGAGTGTTTCTTGAATTTCTCAGGGTGATGACCTCTTACTTGAAGTCAATATTTTTCATGAACCCCTTGCATTAAAAAGCTACCAATGATATGCTATGTAATTTATCTGTATGTTTAATGGGACTGACTGAATACTAATCCTGAAGGGGAAGGGTGTGCAAGTAATGGGGGAGCAAAATGCTCTCTTTTTGATTGTAATCAAATTTTCAATGCTTCACCCGACACCTTGATTGCTTTTTGTAACCCCCGGGGTTGAGAAATTAATGTAGTTTATTTCCTGTGAATGCTCATGTCATACAAGGCAGGGTAGGAAACTCACCTTCTTAGGAAGTAAACAGTGAGAAAAGTATTGGCTACTATTTCAATACTAGCATTACGGAGACTCTAATGATCTATTACTACTGTAGTACCAAACACTAGTGAGTAGGGCCCGAATCTAGAAGGATTTACGTTCTGTTGGGTATTTTATTTCTTTACCATCTTATGTGAGAATAGTATTTCATAGATAAATACCATACCAACACCTTACCTCCCAGAGCTTATAAACAAAGATTTTCTGAATCAGAAGGAGAAAGTAAAATTGTACCTTATGATAAGTGTGAGGCAGTAAGGCATGAGGCTGGAGCAACTTCCGAAACCTGAGACTCATGGCTATTTTGCAGAACTGCATTTATCTTAGTGTATATAGCCATTTTACTGCACTCCAATGAGTTCAGACTTGAGGAAGAATATTAGAAACTAGACCGAGGGGGGTAGAATTTTGTGTTAGCCTAATGCCCCACACCTCCACCATGGACCCAAACTGCAAAGACTGCTTCTATAACCATTGGATATTTGCATAGTCTGAACCTCAACCAGCCAGTTGGATGTCTCCTTTCACAATACCCACTTCATCAATTAAGTAGTGAGTTGTCCTCTTTGCCTGCTTTCCAGCCATTTGCCATCGAAATAAAACATGTGGGGTATGAGAGAGAAAACTCTGAAACAATTATTTCAAAACCAAAAGGCAAGAACAGCTGTGAGCTTCAGGTCAAAAGTGCAATGTGGTGGATATTAGCCAGAGACAAGAAACTGACAGATAACAGAGGCAGCGTCAGCATGTGAATTCTCATTCCAACTGGCTGCACTCCCTATGGGCTCTATGAGATAGCTAAAAATAACATGGCAGCAGGTAAAAAGTTTAATAGGCCATTAAAGGACCTGTAAAATGACTACTAAGCTATTTATTAAAATATTGTTTAGATATTTTAAATGAGTTTCTCTGACAGCGTAATGAAGCTACTTCCTTATTTTTTAACCTCTGAGGTCATATGAAAAATGGAGTTTTCCTGAACATTGTCTCTTGCAGAGTAATTAATATGGGTAAAGCATTCTCAGAAAACATAAGCATTTCCTATGACGACACATGATAAGCTTTCAATAGGAGAGCCAAGTGTATGAAAGCATCAATGGCAGAAAGACATATGGCAAACTGATATTAGCAGAAGAAAGCTGAGCCTATACTTTAATAGCTTCAGTCAAGTAAACCCAAGAAAACCTTAAGTCCTCCTTCTCAAACACATCGATATTGAACAGGCAGAATCAAACAAACAATTTCTAAGTCCTTTCAGACTGCTATTATTTTCATTGCTGTTTGCCAGAAGATGGGATGGATCGCTTGATGATTACCTGTTCTGTTCATTCCCTCTGAAGCACCTGGTATTGGCCACCTGGCACTGGCCCCTGTTGGAAGACAGGACACTGGGCTAGATGGACCCAGTATGGCTGTTCTTATGTTCTTATACCTGCAAAACATTCAACTCTTGATCTATGCTGTAGACTCTAGAGAATTGAAGCAAGGGTAATACAATGAGCTAAATTTACAACACATACTAAATTCGGATGAGAAAGTTTAAGTTAACAAAAATGCAGTCCCAAGGAATGAAGTGAAAAACCCAGATTTTTCAAATGAGGCACTGCTCTATATATTGGGTTATCAAAAAGTTTCATTTCCAGGTCTTCAGAATTAGTCAGTGCTGTAATTTTCCTGCACAAACATTTTGAAGGTATTTTAGACAACTTTAAAAAAAAAACAAAACCAAAAACTGGCATTTAAGGTTCTGAACTAAAATAAAACACTGCACATCAAATATGTTTAAGCTGTTTATTTTACAACAAAATGTTCCATATCAGATAGAATCTTCAGTTAGAAATTCCTGGAAAAGAAAACCAAACAAAATTGTTACAAAATCATAATCTCTTTCAGCAGCTTCAATAAATATTTTTGTGAAACTTCATAAACAGGCTGTAAATCCAAAATACATGTTTTCAACAAGACCTAGGATTTAGGAGCCTGGAAAGGAAATCACATTATCTCATCTTAACAAAGATTATCAAACAAACATACTTACTTGGAAACAATCCCATCATTTTTTGCCAGACGCAGAATAGAATCATCAGATTCACCCTTCAATACAAAAGAAATAGAGTTCTGAAATACAGTTTATAATCACTGGTTTCTCATTTTTAAGTGTAAAAAAAGGAGATGTCTTTAAATAGCTGAGAAACACATTTTTGGAAGCATCAAAGGCTTAGAAATCTATAGATCTGCTGTTGGAATGCTATTTGTATGGATTAGCTTTTCCCAAAGTATTCGAAATATTGATAATACTTGGCCATCTCACAGTACCAGAAAATGTTTTAAGCTTCACACACTGTCACTTGATGCTCAATAATATATCATTATTACAAACTAACAGCACCCTAATGAAAGTGCAGATAAAGCCTCACACTGTGTTGGTTTAGTCTTTGTTCCCTGTATTGAGTCTGCCAAACAGCATAACAGATGAAAGGTATAGTTATTGTGATAGACGCACCAGTCCATTGGGAACTGGACTGAGAGCACTAACTTTTCTCAAAAGCCAAAAGTATCACATGGGGATAAGAAGTCCAACCAATCTAAGTTGGAGCAAATGATTTCCTAATTTTCAAGAAAATATTCTTACCATCCTACGAATTGCTCCACAAATGGCGTATGTTTTGAACTGGCCATTGACTCTGCCTGTAACCTTGTCAACCTGCAATTATAATTAGATCATTTTGATTAAGTGTCTTTTAGGTGGACACACAATTCTTGTTTGCAAACTTAATGCTTTTACCCTCTAAAAAATATCACAAGGGGGGTCAAAAGGTAAATTGTTTGCAGATGAATGGATCCTACAGTCACATTGTCATGAATTACAAAACCTAAGCCAAATGTCCACATTAAAAATGACAGCTTAGTTTCCTCCCTTACATAAAGGAACCATGGAGTCTGATGGATTTAGGATCAAACAACCTAACAGAAATATAATAACTAACAACAAACTGGCGGATTAACAAAACCCTTGATAGAAGATGAGGTCAGTCTATTTTGAGACACAAGTACATGTCCAATTTAGAAATAAATGTATGGATTTATCTGCCTTACTGAAAAACACGCTTGTCTGGATTTAGAATTGTATTGAAATTTGGAAAACACAATCTTGTTCCACAGACAGATAAATGCTCAAGAAAAAGGACACAAATGGTCTCACTTTTTCAAGTTGTAGGAAAGCTTCCCAGAAAGAGAATGTTGAGCAGTGTAAGATTAAACCCTGCAGTTACCCTCAAAATAATAAAAGGATTTGTTTTTCATTTCTGCTGACCGCTCAGTCCTTGAATAATGAAATATGGTAAACAAAAGAAGAATTTTTCTTAACATTTACAGGAAATGAAAATGTTATTTGTACTATAGTGATGCAAAAAAAGGTGATAAGTAACTTACCAAAATCCACAAAGTAAGCAGACTGCAGAAAACCCCCCCAAACTTTCAATTATCAGTTCCATACTTTAACCTCTATGCCACATCCCCTCCCAATTAAAAAATGACAAATCCTGTACGTAGCACAACAGAGGCAGATTTGCCAAGACAAGCTGCCAAGATAAATTATAACCAATGTAGCTGAGAGGGTATTAGACTTATCTGGAGATGTAATACAACATTCCCACTGACATATTGAGCAATTCATAAATGTTAGTGGAAAATGAAGGTTCTACATTTCACAAATAGTTAAAGCTCTCTAACAGAACTATATCATGACTTATACTAACCTCAGAAATATTCATTTGAATGGAAGCATGGTCCTTAGCACCGATTATTCGGTTGCTAGCAGAGCTAGGGAAAAAGAAACAAGATGAATTTAAAATAAGCAGCACACAAGGAGGATTATACTAACTAAATAAAGACTATTAAGACCCTATGCATAGTATGAATGCAACTGGCTTAGCAGTTCAGTGGTGACAGTCAAGGCACCAGACAGCTCAATGACCATACAGTTAAAAGATAGGCCTGACACTGGATTTCAAGCTGGCTCTTGTTTGGCAGTATTACAGTTAGCTATGGTGGTAAATAATCTTCATATTGGCCTATTTAATTATTTTTATAATGTATTAAGTGCTATGTTCAATGCATGTAAATGAGGATAACTCACATTGGAAATAAGCATTTCTACCTGCTCTAGAAAGCAACTATAGGAAACTGAAATGTAGTTTATATATATAAAATATATTTAATAAAAAATTAAATATATATATTTAAATATATCTGAGAGGAAGTGGAGGAGTAGAATCAACAAGCTTTTCCAATAGCATCCTCAGACAAAATTATTTTTGCCTGCACTTGATATAGTTTACTTAACAAGGCTTATCCAAATTTCTTATTAAAAACTCCCAGTATATCTCTAATTTGTTGCCTATCTTAATCCTAGGAATGTGACTTAAACTAAATGCTGAATCCAAAGGCAGTGAGTAATCATGAGTTAATAGTAAAAATTCCTAAGAACCCAGGAGCTCCTGAAACTGCTACTGCAGGAAATAAACACATGCTCACAAACGAACAGTTAATTCAAAAAGATTTTGTCCCCCTCCCCAAAAGAAGTCAGAACAAAATGACACCCACCACCACTCTGGCCACTTACTAACTGCCTTTGTGCAGTCCTCAGGTTGTGTTTCTCTCTCTTAACAGTGAAAGTAACTAACCAACCACTGGAGCAATTTATCAAGCAGCATGGCCAAGTCTCCATCAGTGACACTTTTTAAGTCAATGCTGCATGTTTTTCTAAAAGATATTCTCTAATTCAAAAAAGGAATCATTTTGGGTAAATTCTACAGCCTTGTTACCCAGATCAGAGATGATCACAATGGTCCCTTCTGGACTTGGAATCTATTAATCTAAGGGGAAGTAGTAATTCAGTTAAATTAACCTCTTCACAGAGTATAGTGAACTGGTGCTTTGGTTACCAAGTTTCAGGGCGTAAACCAACCTTCACAGAGGAATTACCTTTCAGACAGATATCGCATACACACCAGTGAGGTTTACTAAAGGGATACTGACACTGCTGGATGCAGAAGACTGACCATCTGAGTCAACCGGGACAATCCCATGCCCCCCTATGCAACACCTAGCATGCGAGAAAAGGCTCTCACCATTTACGGGGCACGTACAGGTCCACAAATTCCCCAGCGTCGTTCTGCATCTTGTTTTTCTACCTGTCACCCCACAGGGATGCGCACGAGAACACACCTGAGGGGACGGAAGACACCACGGGATGACACCCTGCCGACCCAGACGTTCGAGCAGCTCGGCCCGGGCACCTCAGCCTACCCAGCCCGATCGCTGTCCCGCCTTCTGCACCACATCAACGGCGAAACCCCTCCCGTTTCGCGGAACGCGCCGACCTACCCGCCCCGAGGCCGGGGTGTCCGAGGGCCTGTCGGCTGCCGTGCGGCACGCGGGCGCGGGCGCCTGCGGGGGCGGGGGGGCCTTTCCCAAGGGGTTTGCCGCGTGCCCTGGAGACACGCGAGGCGGGTTTGCCGGATCCTCCCTCGAGAGGGGCCGTTTCCGCCTGGGCCCGGGCGGCCGCTCTCCTCCCCCCCGTGCCCCGGAGCGGCCTCTTCAACCCCGCGGGGGGAGGGGCGGCGGACCCGTTAAACCCCGAACTCACACCTGGGCCCCCAGCGGCCCGGGCCCGGCCCCGCGCGCCGGGCCGAAAAGGAAACGCGTGACCGGCCCCCACCCCCGGGATGCCCAAGGGGGCCGAGCCCGACTCGCCCTCCGCTCCCCCAGCCGGTGTCCGAACGGCCCCTGCGGCCCTCAGGCCCGGCTCGCCGCCCGCCCCGCGCCTCCTACCTCGCCTCAGAGCAGGCCGGAAAAGGAGGGACCCCTCGACCCGGAAGCGATAAGACAGACGCGAGAGCTTCCGGGTCAGCGTCATGACGTCATCGGGGGCGGGGGCGCCGCGCGAGGCTGCCTCTGGCGCGGCAGGTTCCTCGGTGCGAAGGAGGGGAGGGGGAAATACCTGCTGGCCCCGCCCCCGCAGCCAGCCCGCCTCAGGGCCCGAACGGAAGCCCCGTCCCCTGCCCCTCCCCCCAGCCTGAGCGGAGACAACATGGCGCCCCCGTCCCTACGTCTGGGCTTGGCAGGGCTGGCAATCCCCTCCCCCCTCCCCAGAACAGGGGGGGGGGCATTTCCCTTCTATGCCAGCACAAAGCGCTGCCATGTCAGCGAGCTGGGGCATGACCCCCCTTCTGCGCAGCGCCCCTCGCCCCGTCCAGCCGTGCCCCGCCCCCGCCGCGTTTCAACACGGCAGCCAAACCCCGGGTGCCCCGTCGGAGAGAGGAACGAACTCGCCTTGGGATCTTTGCCTGTCGAAAGTCCAATCGCAATAAGATTCCCCTCCCCCCCCCCCAGCTCGGCAAAACTGCCTCTGCCAGCCCCCAGGGGCGCGGCTGCCATTTTGTTCCAGGGGGTCTTGCCGGAGAAGGGGGGTGGTACCGTAGCCAGCGGGTGTTCCTTCCTCCTTGTTCATGCCACAGAGCTTCAGCAGGCCCCGGGGGGGTCACCACAGCCTAGCGCCTCAATCTCCCGGCACCTGCAAAATGGTTCCTTAGCCCTCTGTGCGAGCCTTCCGAGGCCTACCTCCTTTGTAAGATTAGACTGGAAGCTCTTCAGGACAGACTATCTTCCTAGGCGTTTGGACAACACCTAGGACACTGAGGCCTTTGATTCCTTCCATTCCACTTGTGGGTAAGAGGAAATACTCTTATTCTGCTCCTTGGCATCAATAGAGCTGCCATAGCCAACCAGTGGATGTTGCACTCCCCACACAACCTAACCAGGTTGTCCATCCTAGACCATAACTGCAGTTGTTCAACGTATCTCAAAGCTGTTACAAGGACATTTACTTCAGCTTGAATGGGAAGGCTCCTGCCACTGCTCCACCCATCCCTCCTTAGCATGGAAAGCATGGAAGTCATCTGGAAAAGTAGTGGTATGAAATCCATGGGAGTTGCAGGTGTTGGCTTCCCTCTGGCTCACCTCATTCTCCTCCCACCCCTTTTCATATGCAGAACCTATAAAATAGTGGAAGTGGTTTGATAGTGATACAGCCTAACTAAGCAAAAAATGGTCTCTTTAGAAATGGAAAATAAGAGTAGGGGAAGGCCTTAACTAGACATTCGCCCCAGAGTGTGGGCCAGTGCCAATGGCACAGGACTTTTGCACACTTGTTCTATTCCCATTAGAAACTTTGTGTATGATCTTCGGAAATCACAACATGCTGCACCTCATTTCCTCTACAACTGTAAAACAGACACAAGTGCTTTGAGATGCACCAGGATGGATGAAAGTGCTCTGAGTCCTGCATATTTATATGAATGACAAGAGTGTCTCAGCTTTCTTGCTGGACCGCATGTACTTCATTCAGTGGATAAGAAACAAGAACAATTAAAACGAAGGGGTAGCTGTTCAGAGCTTGTTCTGGCTGTCCAATTCCCACACACAGGTTTCTCAAAGAACACGGCCTATTGTAACTATCTTTAACAAAGGCAAAAATCCATGTGGGATGGAAGAAAAGGGTAGCTTGGAACAGCTGCAGCACTCTGTGCAAATAGCAATTGCTGCATCAGGGGTCCAAAGGAGACTGACTTGTATGCCCCTCCTCTGTTATGCTGAAGCATATCTGGATGCCACTTTGGTGGATTAGGCTGTGATCCTATAAAAGGCTGCAACACAGCAATTTCAGTTATTGACACTTTAGTGTTAATTCTTCTAAGTGTGACCTGCTATTAAAAGTAAGGAATTGAAGCAGGTGTCTAGTTCGAACTGATTAGATTTGCAACTTCAGTTTGGAGCCATTTTTGGATTGTTTTCTGTTTTAACAATTAGCAATCAACTTGTCCTTGGCTCAAATTCAGAGGCCATGTCTGTGAGCCTAAATTAATACTCTAAATGATCTACGGTGGGTACATATTCATGGCTGCATTTTTACGTAGCTTGTTCATTTGCTGCATAGAAGAGACAAGCTGCAGACCCTATGAAAGTTGATTCAAACACCAATAGTGAAAACCACTGTGGAATAGATGTGACCATCTTACGTCTCTGGATCCGCCCAGGGAACGGCAAAGTCTCTGGAATTTATCTGTTGTTCCAAACAAGCACATTATTACTGAGCAAACAAGCCACCCTCCTGGTTTTGACCTGTCATACAGACTTTTGGACCACTTTCAAATGCATCTGAACAAAGCTTAGTAGATGTGAATATTCAACGCACAAGTGGAAAAATCAAAGATTCCCCTTCATGTGACTGTGGTAAGGACACCCAAATGGTCAAACACATCATAACAGAGTGCCCCAGATACATATTCAAAGATGTATTGGATGATAGCCACAATGTTACAGAGGTGTCCTTGAAATGACTGGTCTTATGGACTTACAACTGCATCTCTCGTCTGTTGTTGCATAGATGCCATATGCTCATGCGAGTGAGTTCAGTTATGTGGAGAGAAAAAAACAACAGGCCTTACTTTTAAAGAACGGAGGCCTGGACAAGAAACTGGAACAACTTTCAAAGGGGAGTGATGGGGAAAAAATCTTAACTGGCTTCAAGACTGCACTTGATAAGTTTATGGAAGGGATGATATGATAAGACTGCCTACAATAGCAAATAGCTGATCTATGATTGCTAGTAGCAAATATCTCCAATGGCCAGTAATGGGACACTAGATGGGGAGGGTTCTGAGTTACTACAGATAATCCTTTCCCAGTTGTCTGGCTACTGGGTCCTACCCACATGCTCCAGGTCTGATTGCCATATTTGGGATCAGGAAGGAATTTTCCCAGGGTCAGACTGGCAGAGAGACAGTGAGGTGTTTTCATCTATCTCTGAAACATAAGTCACTTGCTGGTTTAAACTAGGGTAAATGGAGGAGTCTCTGTAACTTGAAGTCTTTAAATCATGATTTGAGGACTTCAGTAACTCTGCTGGAGGTTATGAGTCTATTACAGGAGCAGGTGGGCAAGGCTCTGTGGTCTGCGATGTGTGGGAGGATCAGACTAGATGATAATGATGGTTCTTTCTGGCCTTGAAGTCTATGAGGTAGCAAGTATCTAGCTTGTTAAATGAATTTGTCCTAGAGCTAAAAAGATTTATTAAATGAACAGGGTGTAAAATCACATTTCTTTATGAAATTTTCCAGATTGCTATAACTGAAAGACTAAATGAATTAGAAGACAGCACTAGTTTCCATGGATGGTTTAGTCAGCTTCTCCAGTTTGAAAGGACCACACACTATATATATATTTTAAATAGGAGGGCATTATTGCAAACCCACAAACACTGGCTAAGGATTCAGGGTCAAGTGTCATATGTGAAACTACCCTGAATAATTTTTTTTTTTTTTTGGCAAATTGACTTGGATTACCGCTCTCTAGCTGTTATTTATAAGGAAGCAAAGGAAATAATTTTATTTTAGAACGTTCTTAAAGGAATATTTTCTAGACAACAGCCAAAAAACTTAAAGCTCTGTTGGTTACAAAATATGTATCAAAACAAATTTTATTTCACAGCCTCAATCCCACAATTTCATTCGTCAGAAGAGCAGTATTAGACAAATTACAAACAAGATACTTTAATTTACTAGGACACAAAACTAACAGTTTACATAAAAACGAACAAGCTCATTTCAAGAGCATTTTTGTTGTGCTGCATCAAAGCTGCACCATATTTACATGTGATACATAATTAAACCACACACCCAAATGTGTGAGACCAGCATTTCTCTTTAAAGGAAGAAACTTTTTTTTTTGTTTTTGCATGAACAAGTGTAACACCTCTTAGAATGTTATGTTGGGTCCCGCTTTGGTTTAGACATTGATAATGTTGCAGTAATTTTCTACCACACAGTGGCAGTTGGTTTTTTAAAAAAAAAACCAAGATAAATATACCACAATGAGGCTTAACTGAATAGGACTGTAAACCAATTTACGGAAGAGAATGCTAACTCCTATAACACATTACACACGCACGCATGCACTACTGCCTTTGCCAACAGTATCACTATTTCTGTACGGATGTCTCAGAAAAAGACACACAACATACAAGTTGTAGACTGTTGGTTAAAATGACAATTTAGGATCAATACCCCATCTTCAGCTTGAAGCAAGATTTCTATGGTATTACAGAAGAGTTCTTCCATTTCTTATAGAAACGTATACATAGTGAACACTGCATATAAGACTATTCCATGATACAATTTTCACCCATAAACATGTAGAGGTTTGGCGCTCAGAGCTTTGGATATGCATGTGCAGAGGTTTAGAACAGGTATCTATTAAAGTAAAGACTTCACTTAAGACACTGCTATGAAGAATATATGCTCTCTTAAGAAGGTGTAATTCTGCATTTTGTTGGAAGAATGAACCTAATGTGCTCATTTATACACTGAAGCAACAACCTCCATCCTTATTTAGGCACAGTTCCATTGCAGTCAACAATGTCTGAGTGAGGATTGCAAGATTAGACCTTAATGTTTACATTTCAGTCAGAGCATCTTTTCTCTGTTACATATTAGTGTAAAGCAATGTAACTCCTATAATTAACAGCAGGAGCATAAGTTGTCTTGGAGCACTACATTTTTGGACCATATTTATAGTAACATGACAAATGATTTTACATTTTTTGGACAAATACCGTGTGAGATGTTTCCTGATGTAACACTTCCTCAAACACTTAAGTTCCATATTAACTTTGTCCACATTTAGATAAAAAAGGTATTGCCTGATTTGGAGAAATCTGTAGCAGATTATGGACCATTATAAATTGAGTGCACTGCAGTTATTTATATATATATATAAAATAAAAAGCTCTCTCTCTCTCTATATATATATATATATATATAAAGTTGGCAACCCACAAGTGTTAGTTTAATACTTTAGTAAAATAGAACTTACAAAACTGGCACGAATTACATTCAGTAGAGATCTTTAATAACTGAATTTTCTAACCTTTCTTTTGGAAATAAGTTCAATTTCCAAGTTGGATGTTGGCTATCTACTCAAACAGTGTATAAAATTCTCCCAGATTAAGAAGTTACCATGCATGTTAAACTTTACAGAGATGCAGCTTTCTAAACCTCAAGACTGGAGCACTGACTAGTAAGGTGCATATTTACTTGCACTAAAGTTGTTGTTAAACAGAGCTACTAAGTTTAGAGTAGTATTTCTGCAGTTAGATGTATAAAATACCTTTCAAGTGTTGCTTAAAGAGAAAGTCTCTAAATTTTCTGCAATTTCACTCAAGTCAAACTGGCCTTAGGTAAAACGTAGCTGAATAGCAAGACTTCAATTTTATGTTTGTTCCTATTTTGTGGCCACAACAAACACACAGAGTTGTTATTTACAGTACTCTGTATACCAGAGACCAGGTAGCTTTAGACACTAGAACTCTTCCTAAATTAGTCACAAATACAAATTTCTCAATGTCCAAGTATTATTTTTGTCCCTTGCACACACACACACACTTTTATTTGTATCATAATATTGTTTAGAAAAAAACAAGAGTGACTAACTGTATCACTAAAGATACAACATGTTTCAGAATTAAGCCCCAAAATTTGGAGGTTTAAACCAAATGTCTGGCCAGCAGAGGAAGAAGCTATTTAATCCTTGCATAAACATCAGAGTGCTGCTGAACATTACTTCTAAATGAATGGCCGTTTAGATGTGCAACAAATGCCAGTTTCATGAGGCCCACCACAGTGGCACAATGCTTGGAAGAACAGAGTAAAAAGTAGCAATTTAAGAACTGGACATACTTTGTTTCAGTGGCTTAATTTGGAAGCAGTAGCTGTTCTGGCCGAAACAATTGTGTACAGAGCAGAGAAAGATCACACAATACACATGATCATATATGAAAAGGTACTTAGTTTCAGACTATAGTAAACAGTGACATAAATCTAAGTAACCACAATATTCTTTTATTATCTGTTACACATAAGTCACTTTCTTATCTCCAATTGAACAATGAACTCCAAGAGCACTCCAAGCAGCTTTGCTGCAGCTACCTTGTTCAACAAGTGCAATATTTCATGATAGGTTTCCAAACACAATCTTCTTTTCCTTTTTTAAATAAAACCTTTATTCAGGTATTAATAGTCAAATAAGTTGAACTAGAATAGTTTCAGACTTGCTACCTTTAGATCCCCTCTGTAATATTAGTGCAGATATACTGGAATTGTTTTCACTAGATGCAAGGCAAATGCAGGTAAAGGATACATTGTTATTTAAATTCAGAATTCACCATTATGCAACATAAGTAACTTAAAAAGTACTGGTACCAGACCAGTCAGTATTAGGCACATCTTTAAAAAAATAAAGTTTGCATTTTATTAATGTAAAATGCAGGAAAATTCTCAGAAATACTATTTGAAGTTTATGATTTTTTTGGAATGGAAGTGATGCTCCCTTTAGTTTCAGAGAAGAAAATAAAGGTTAAAACAATCTAAGGGAACAACAGCATAGCATCCTTTGTAGGGAAGAACTGATCATTTCCTAGTAAAACTGAAAAGGAAAATATAGAATAACCAGCAGCCACGAAGGCAGCTGGTGTGCAAACCATTTGTGCTTTAATGTCTAAAGGAAAATAAAGTTCAAGACAACTCTTTCTGTACCACTTCCTGATACAGACTTGGTATCTGTATCATAATATACACATCTTGACTGTTTAAAAATCATGCTGCAGTCTTTAAACTAGTGGTAGGCATGATCTGATGCACACTGTGGCACAGAAAATGTCAGTGGCAAGTGTCAAATTCAAGAGCAAAGTGTTCTGTAATGCTTTTAATCCCCAGAGCCACTGGTGGATTAGTTGGAATGTAGCTTTGGTTAGGATTGCTGTGTGAGACGTCTATAATGAGGTAAAACTTGATTTTCAGGAAGGTAGAGGACCAGCTCCAAAGCTACAAGCACTGTAAATTCAAATCCAATGAGATCTCGTCTGTTGAATCTGAATCTTTCTTCTAGTTTCTGCAAAAGGCATAATTTTTTGGGGAAGGTGGGTGTGGGCAGAAGAAAAGGAGAACATAAGATCAGCATTTATCCTCAGGGTATCCACTAGACTGTCACAGATCATACCAGCATAAGAAAGAAGAGTAATTGTGTTATGGCCTGAGCTGTACATACATACAGAATGAAATATACAGTTAGGCTTCCAAAAGTAGAAACAGCCCGATTTCAACTGGTTCAGTTCTGGTAACTAGGAGCCAAATTACCCAATCTGCATGCAAACACACAGGTTTTTGCATGCTGAAAGGGACAAGCCCACAAGTTTCACAGGTGGTTTGGAGACCAAATAAAAGCATAGGCTATTCCCCTCCCCCCGGCAAAAAAAAAACCAGGTGCCTGACTTTTGGCACCTAAATTGGAATCTGAGCTTAAATTTGATTACTCCTTTTTGAAAGTTTTAGTCTTAGCTCATAAAATGCAAGACAGCAACATTAATAAAAAGGCAGAGCTCATTTATGACAGTGTATGAAAGAATCCAAACGGTACTTACATCAATAAGGTGCTTAACTTCGTGCTTCCTGAGGTCACTGCTGATTTTGGCTGCAAGCAGCACACAAGCACCAGCGCACAGTTTGCGGTTCTGTTTGTTGAGCTTGCCTTGAAGAACAAGCTTCTCAAAGTAAACATAAGCCATGGACACAGTAACTGGCTCTAGACTGCACTCTTCACTCAGGTTCCACATCTCTCTCTTTAAGCTGTATGGGACAAAACACCTCTATCACATGCTATATTTTTTAAAAAGACATTAAAACCGGAGTGTGGAGGAAAAAAGGGTTGGTAAAGGGACTGGAGCCTTTAACTTGTATAAATCTGGTTCGTATCTAATCCAGACAAGTCCTTAACAAGGCTGTTGCCATCTGAAGGCTGTCTGGTGGCATATGAAGTGAACTGGTATTCCAAGTGCACAGGCCTCCACATCACAGAAATTACCAAGATGGCTGGCATCAACTGGCACTTTCAGAGGCCATGGAGGCTGAATCTCTCTGTCACATGCAGGTGGTTCCTTCATGTCAGTGTGAAGGCAAACTGGCAGGGCAGTATTGAAGCCTGCAGTGCTATCGGTCATGCTGTAGCTGCAAGAGATCTCTCACTAATCAGGCAAGTATGAGGAGGGGAACAGCTGGGGAGAGGAACAGGATTTCAGGGCAGGGTGTCTGAAAGTAAATACAGAACTAGATTTTTCAAATTTAACATCCTCATCTGAAGCTCTTTACAGCCAAGACACTGTATGTTAAACAAAAACTGATATCACATCTCTGATTGTAAATGGCTGCAGTGGTTGTACTAAGAAGATTAAGTCCCTAGGGAAACATTCAGTGTCAATATAAGAATTAATAGCCAAACAGGTATCTGCCATCTTGACAGCTTCATGAAACAGATTAAGACTGAGAAAATAAGAATTTAAGTCCCATTAAAACTCAGTTTCACATTTTAAGTGAACTGAAAACACTGTTAAAGTTACTAAACTGATTTTCAGCCGTTTCAAGTGGTGTCTGAATTTTCATAGGGCTCGATCCTACCAACCCTCCGTTCATGCGACTCCTGTTGAAATTTATGTTCATGCCCAGTCCACTAAAGTGAACAAGACTAAAGCGCATAAGGGTTTGCAGGATCAGAGCCTAAGTTTGCTATTCACAGATGACTTAATCCTTTACTGTCTCCTGAAACCCAGTCGTCTGCTGGGAAGTGCAGTACTGTATCATTAAGACTACAACCTACAAAGAGGGGGGGCTACAGCGCCCCGCCCTGAAGACAAAAGTTAATGTGTTCACAGATATTTCTAAAAAGGTCTGAAATACCCGTATCTCTATTTCACTAAAAGGTACTATAACAAATCACTGTAGTTCTCTGGAAAGAGAATTGCCATATTGTGGTACAGAAAGGGGAAGTCTGGATTTTTTTCATTCTGTATTTTCCTATAACTATTCAAGACCACCGGATGTTTTGTTGTTACTCAAATAGAAACAGATAGCCATGTGGTCCCAAACAGAGGCACAAATTGCTTATAGAAAAGGTGGATTGCATCATAGGCTGTGAAGTCCACTTATGTTTTGATCCATAGTTTGCAAAAGGATTGTTGAGTCAGCTGTAATTTACTAATATTATAGTACTAAGTTAACAATGAAGCAGCATTAGTCTGAAAATAACTTCTTTTAGGCTGAGTTATATGAGGATCATTCCCAGCATCTTAAGTGTTCCTGTAGATGGCTGCCATCCCAAAGCCATCTTAACTAGTAATAAGAGATTATCAGTATTTAATCATATATTATTAATAGTAAATTCCATACAAGCATTGAGGAAAGCAACTTGTACAAGAGGCATAAAGGCCATTCACTCTCCCCTTTCTGTTCTCAAGTGCTTGTTTCTTACCTTCTAATTTTGCTCAGCGTTAGCTTGATGTGAGGAAACTTCTCTCTAAAAGTTTCATTCATGTCCTTCTTCAGGTCTGAGGGTTTCACATATTCTATTACTGTGGTCTGAAACACAAGATGCAAGTTTTCTATAACATTTGTAGTTTGACTGTGTAGAATGCATTACAGGTGCCCTTCAAGGATACCGTCTGTTTGATACAAAGGCAAGTCAGACGTGTCTTTAATAATATTTTGCACTCCTAAAGTGCTCACTCAGCACTTACAACGTATTACATAAATCTCAGTAATTTGCAAAACAGACTATTATCCCCATTTTACTGACAATGAAACTGAAATTGGGAGGGTCAACGACGTGCCCATGCTCACACAGCCAGTCAGAGCCAGAAATAGAATCAAATAGATCTGGCTCCCTTTCTAGTACAAGCATCTCAGAGGTTGACATACAGACTTCACCAGCTACTGCAATGCTTTAACAAGCAAAGGGCAGTGTGGGGACACTCCTGTGAAGCTATAACAGCTGTCAAGGGATACTGCTCATTGTGAGATCTTCCCTATTAAACTATCACAGTAGAATCGTGCTAGTGACCAGTATGGAATGTTAGGTGTAGATGCCTGTTGTAAGCCTCAACCCCAACAGTCTGCTGTTAGTCTGTACAACGCTTTGAAGATGTGGAGAGCTGTATATAAGTGACAAGTATTATTTTATGGCCTATAGAATGAGAGAGGAAAGAGTTCACTTCTTCCTCAAAGCATTCAGGGTCAATAAAGATGTGGGAGTAAGGCTGCATGGTTTCATGACAAAAAGGTGCAAAAGAATGAAGTTTGTGCAGGGTAAAGCAAACCTTCTGGCCTTAAGAATGGTAATCTGCTGTTGCCAACATCAGCATTGCATCAGGCATAAAAAATAGCAAAGCAGAGTAACTGCTAGACAAACAGTTGAAATAAGGCCATGTCAAGGGAAAACTGTAGTAATCCCAATCTCACTGGGATGCTTTGAAAAAATAAATACAGGGGCCAAAGTGTGGCAAAATTAAGAAACCCTAATTCTGAGTCATGAAGTAGATAACAGTTCCCAAATGGGCCAACTAGTCTTGTTGCCTTGAGTCAAATTTCTTGTGTGGACAATGGCAGGAATCCTAGCTGACAGTGTTCCTGGGAACAGACATCAACAATCCTGAAATCAGCCCTCTCTTTTTTTGTTTGATCTCCTCTTTGACCTTTATGCTGTTTCTCTCTATGTAACTAGCAGCCATTGTTCTGCAGTATTTTCATGCTCTAAGAGTGCCTTCAGATTTAATAAAATAGAGTTCACTCCTGGAACAAAATGTCAGGAAGACTAATTGTTTTAATGTGTTAAGCAAAGTAGCTGTGCATAAATTAATCCCAGAGGCTCATAAAATTAACATTTTGTAGCTGCCACTGATCAACGGTTATAAAGAACAGAGAAAACATTGTTCTAAATTACTGATATCCCGTCATTTCCACACAGTTCTAACAAGCTTTTGCTGCAACATCTTTAAAATGAGTCTTTGTCCATAATACTGTTTAGGAACACATTAACTAATTTATACACTAACAAACACACATCCCTTACATATTCACTACAGTAGAGTCTACGCTTCTCTGGGCCATCACCCTAGAATTCCAGACAGAAGTTTAATCCCCCTAAGGGCAGAAGATCCTTAGCACTCTCTAGTAATCTATTACTAATGTAGTGTTTGGCACTGCTCTCTAAATCAGTAGTGTTCAAATTCAATGCATAGCTCTCTATTTATAGTTTTCCCAATAAGCACTCAATAAAGAGGGCACATTTAATCCAAGGTAGTTCTTTACTGACACCGAGCATTCATGCACTCTGTAGGTATGTGCAAAAAGCCAGACGGTTGCTCAGTTAAAATATACCAACTTCTTACCATGTAAGATGCAAAGATGAGAACACGCTTGTGTTTTCCACAGGGCCATTGAGGATCATCCAGGAGATTTGGATTATACTCTGCTGATTCACCAACTTCGTTTCCTGGAAAAATGGGAAAAGTGAATACAGCATGAATTGTAAAATAAAAAACAAAAGAAAACGAGCTTTAAGAAAGAGATGCATCAAGAATCCCTAAGATTAGAGGCAATCTACAATTGGGAGGAGAATATTCATTTAACTATACTACTGAATGCCTCAAATTCTTGGGTCTGCAAACTCTGAAGTTGCAAGTCACCTACTCATACTCCAGGAGACATTACTGTGTGTAATACGCATTGACTACAAAGTCAGTACTTGGAAGACGGTGACAACAACAGGTGACAAAAAGCAAGTGCTTTTTTTAATAAGCGTAGTATGTGTTTGTAATTGTTTGCTGTTGAAAAATATTAATGCATTGTAAGTGACGTATAGCATGTGAGAAAGCATACAAGATATACCACGAACCAAGACCTCATCCATAATATAGACTGAAAAGGAGGATGAGGCACTTGTACATTGTTTTTAAATATTATGATACCCCATGATCTCAATTGAAAAATACTCAGTCCATGGATATTACCAGGGTTCTAGTAAGCAGAATGAAAAGTGAGAAGACAACCTTATCTCCAACTGTCAAAGTCAAAGATTTTAAAGGGATCAGGAGTTCTCTTTGCACCTCCCATATTCTGGCTCAACCAAGGACCTACATGGCACTTTGAGCAGCCTTGGAGCTGCTCTTTGTTGTACTGGCTTGTAATACCCTCCTAGTGACTATTACACCAGATGACCATAGCTGGAGTGCACAGTACTCTGGCCACATCCTTTCCTTCCTATTTATTCTATGGTAAGAGCATGGTGGAGACAGAAGAGAAAAGAACTCTCACTATCTAGGTATATTTTACACCAGGATTATTCTGCAGAGGCCACTTCCACAAAGTGGTAGAAAGGGGCTGGAGCATAAGAAAGAATAGAAAGGAGGAGACCATATAGTATACTGGGTGTGGGAGAGGAGTCAGCTGCATGTTTTTGTCATTAGTCCTTACACTGCTGAGTTAAAAGCATTCAGTTATTTTGGCTCTGCTGCCCTTCTGCTGCACCTGGTGTTCTATTGTCATGCTATTTATGTTCCACTGAAGTCAGCAGACTGTTAGAGAACACTTCTGGTACATTAGCAGCACAGCAGGTTCCTTGTACCTGGACACACCTGGAACAGTCAAGTAGAAGAGGTAAAGGTCTGACAAAAAGTTCTTTTTGTAAAAGATGCTGTTTGAGGGTGTTGTGTAAGGATGCCAGAAATGGCACAACACTGGAGATTCTAGTTCAGTGGAAGGCAAGAGTAAAGTGGTTACATAGGCGGGTCAGAGATACAAAAGTCTATTTGATGTTCTCCCATTATGTTATTCCATTAGAATGATATTGTTTTCAATTGTGATTATAATCTGAAACGTGACTAAAAATGGTATCACAGGTTTCCACAGTTGTATCTTTCAGTGGTTCCAAATGTGCTCTTTTTGCAAACAGAAAAAGGGACACTTCAATTGCCAGTCATGCAGCTTTCAATCTGGATCTGAAAGTTCAACCACGTTCTTGCTAGCTCATGCATTATCACATGTGATAAGATTCTGCATTTAGAATCATTGATTCATGAGCTGCAGCAGAACCCAGCTCGCTTTCATGAAGTTGTATTGACTCTACAGCATGAATAAAAAGAACACATTTGTTTTATAAAGTAAGTACAAACAGCAGATCTGTTGAAGAAGATGTGCCATTTTTACAGTTGCCATTTTGACACTGAAGCACTTTAAAGTATATTGGTTCCCGGTTTGTACAGCAAGAGCTGGTGGGTTGGAGCGTTAGTTTAGTTGCTGAGAAAGGGAAACTGTAAACATCTTCTGTAGGAAAGATGTCACTTATATATCAGCGTTGGATAATTTAAAAGTTGCTACGTTAGGGAAGCTGATGCTCCAGTAATTTGTTTCTCTATTGTGACCAAAATTGTGACTAGCTCTCTTATTCTTTAATTGTGCAGAAGTTTATTCCCTTACGCATCCCTGGCATGACCAAACTTTCACATGTGAAAATGGCACCAGCACCACCTCACAGACGGCACTAACAAAATGCATTAGTTTAGACCCTTAAAAATTAAATGCTTTGGCCAGGCAGTTGAACACATGAAGTCTATGGTGTTTAGTCTGAATTTAAGAAAATCACTTATCAGTGTCCATTTAGCTTATGCCCTGTTATGATGCTGGAAGGGCAAGGGAGAGTTCTTCCTTTTATTTCCATGTATTCCAAGTGTACAAGTAATTCTTAAAAAGAGTTTAGGGGAAAATAATCTATCCTTTACAAAACTTAGTGTTGACTCTCCTGATAGGGAACATAACTAAACTGATTACACAGAAACAGGTAATGAAACAGGAATTCTGAAGATCGTTACTGTTTTGGTGTGCCTTATCTCCTCTGAGCTTTTTACTCCTTTGTGCTTAGTTATCTCTAGTTACTCATTTGGTTCCTTCACTAGTCTCTAGCCACAGCTTTATGGAATGCCCCCTGAAGAATTCTCAGCTTTATCAAATCCTTCCTAAAGTGCTTTCTGCTGACAACCTTCAGTTCCTACTGTGATCTAAAGTCACGTTCCAGGCAAATTTACTCCTCCCATTTTATAATATCTTACAAAGAAAAAGGGCATTGAGGTTCCCCTTCCATGCAAGCAATACAAAACTGTATAGCATTTTTACCTATTTCTGTTCCTGATGGTATTGTTTTAGCTGTTACCGTTTTATATCTTGACCCAGTAAGACTCCGTGAAGCACTGGATCGACATAGAGGAACAGCACCATGAATATCAATTTTGCGGCCAACCAGGGCATTGGTTGGATACAAGAACTTTGCATAGGACACAACCTGAAAAAGACAACATGTGTTAGTAATTATAGGAGGAGCAGTAAATTACCTCTATGTTGAGGCTGTCTAACACTTTCCATTACAAAAAAGTGAAAACTGTTTTTGAGTAGCCTCCTTTGTTTGCAGCAGGCCTTTGGAAATTCAACAGGGAGAAAGCGAGAGGCCACAGAAGTGCTGCTTCTTTTTGCCATTAAATTTCATTCAGCTTTGGCAGAAATATAAACATCTGAGAAGTCACTATTTCTCTTTCACCACTTGCACTGTTAGCAGAATTTTGGCAGCATGCCTAATAAGTGAATATGAATACTCTAATCTAAGGCTGGGCCCATATCTGCAGCAAAACAGCAGCATCAGTGCACTGCTCTGGGAACCCCAGGAGCAGACGGCTTCTCAGCCAGTGGGGGAGAACAAACTGGACAGCAGCCTCCCCACAACCAGCATGACCCCTGTAGCCCATTGGTACCACATGGAGTAGGAGCTTCTTCTCCACCTCCTGTGCCACCTCTCATGAAAGGATCTCAGTGTGCTTTACAAACAATAATTTAAGCCTCAACACCTCTGGAAGGTGGAAGCCTCATTTTACAGATGGGCAAATAAGGCAAGTCACTTAGTTTCTCTGCCTCATGGTCATATAGTGACAGAGAAGGGACTAATGCTTAGACCCACCAATCCTCAGTCCTCTACTCCACCCACAGCACCAGTCATCAGAATAGTGGCCTCTACAAAAGAAAGTATTTCCTTACCTTGCCATCAGCTCCAAGTTCCACTCCTTCTAATCCAAGAACCATCTCTGAAGAGACTGAAACACCACCAGAAGGATGTCGCTGTTTCTGTCCTTCCATTTTTAAATCACTGTAAATGAAGATGGATACTGTAGCGTATACTAGAAGAAACTGCATTACAAGTCTAGCTTCTTATACAGTAAATATTATACGTGCCATAGCTCCAACATTAACATTACAGGGAAAAATTTCCACTCTGTCCATCTCCCTTTTCAAGTAAGCATTAATCTTTAAATGCCCTACTAAAAATGTACTTAATTAGAGAAAAATCTAACAGAGGATAGCAAGTGGTTATTTTTACTTCAACTCGTACTATTATCCTTACTATCATTTAAACTGAGCCATATGTAATCTTTCTACACAAGTGTCCAACCTGTACTGTACTAACAAATGTACAAGTTTTAGATAGCAAACCCAAAGAGCAAACATGTTTTGCATTACTAGTTTCCCTAAACTATCAGCTACACTTTGACTGTAAAACATACTGACTGTAAATAGGGATTTTTAGCAGAACTTACCTTAGTAACAAAAATATTACACATTGGCACCCACTCCAGTCCAAAATACACACACACACACACACACACACACACACACACACACACACACACACTGTATTTTGGTCAAACCATCACCACCTTACAAGGAAAAGCTGAAAGAAGTGGTACTCTAGCAGCCAGCTATAGAATCCAGCTCTTTCAAGCGACCTTGCTGCTTTCCCATTAAGTGAGAGAAAGGTTTCCCATTGCCTATTTTTATAGAAAGTATGTTTGCATACAATACAATTTCCACCATTAAACATCCGTTTCCTTCTTCCGTAAGTTATGTACAGGACACAAGTGACAACACAATGTTTTAGCAAAGGTAGATTAAAAGTAAAAGCAATATTTTCTGTAGAGCATGTGTAAGTCAAAATGTCCATAGAGCTAACTCAAAACTCTCAAGCGATTCCTACATAGATTTTCCTCTAGTTCACCTCATTATTGTTCCTTATATGTGACTATTTGCTTCTTTTAAAAAATATTTTGGTCATACAGTTCATTATTTTTACACTTAGAGCTGAAAAAAGGCTGCTAGGGCACTGAGCATTACCTCAAAACCTTGAAGAGAACCAAATGCAAACAGTGCAAGAAGGTGGGCAATGGAGTTATCCTTATCAGGACTGGAATGTTCCATTCCCCTTAATAAAGGACTGAAACTTCCCAATTCAAGTTATTGGATGTTGGTAACAGCTGGACATATGTGGCCCTGCTCACATATATAAAAGGAAAAATATTGGCATCACATTAGTTATCTGCCAGTCATCTGATACAGAGGTGGGTGTAAGTG
The DNA here is from genome assembly GCA_007922155.1 of Mesoclemmys tuberculata. NCBI lineage: Eukaryota > Metazoa > Chordata > Testudines > Chelidae > Mesoclemmys > Mesoclemmys tuberculata. The sequence goes on from ML675625.1 coordinate 21,633,666, forward strand.
ATAGGTTACATACCACTATTAGTAGTTCTGCAATTTCATATCTGAGTTCCTTCAGAACTCTTGGTGAATACCATCTGGTCCTGGTGACTTACTATTGTTTAATGTATCATTTTTTTCCAAAACCCTTTTTACTGACACTTTAATCTGGGACAGCTCCTCAGATTTGACTGGCATAGGTGTGAGACTCTCCTTCGCTTCCTCTGCTGTGAAGGGCATTGAAAAGAATTCATTTAGCTTCTCTGCAAGGCCCTGTCTTCCTTGAATGCTCCTTTAGCGCCTTGATCATCCAGTGGCCCCCGTGATTGACAGGCTGTTTCTCATGTACTGTAAATTTTTGCTGTTACTTTTTGTGTCTTTTGCTAGTTGCTCTTCAAATTATTTTTTGGCCTGCCTAATTATATTTTTACACTTGATTACTACGCATAGGCTCTTGGCTGAAAAATTCAGGGGGAAGAGGAGGTGTTAACTGACTATGGTAAGTCTGGTTGAGTACTTAAACTGACATTGAATCAATGTGTTTTTTATATTTTATTTTACTACTCAATTAGTGCAGTGCAATTTTGTGCATGCATTAGTAAGCACATTTAAAATATGCATTTTCCTTTGTTTCAGGGTATACTAAAATAAGCTATGGTATACTACAGCTACACTCACTTACGAGGCTACCTCATTTCATAAATTCGGCTGTTATATATGGTAACAGACTGAACATTTCCACAGAACAGTGCAGATAATGTCAAGTTAAAAATACAAACTCACCTGATTCGTAAGCTCTCCCCATAAGGCAGGATAGAAAAAGCCACACATAAGGTTCGTTTAGCACAGATTAATACTATCCTGAAAGCAGATGAGAAAAGATAAAAGTTTTCTCCAGCTATAAAACATCAGCCTCGCTAGCAACCATGTAAAGTTTCCTATGTAATGCGCACAGAAGATTTTTCTTAAACAGCTTCTCTAAAGAACCTAGCATGGCTGTGGAGTTTATATTAAGAAAGCACCATGAAACCCAAGGGTATTCATATAAGGCTAAGGCCCCACAAGATCAAGTACAGATGTATAAAGTTCTCAATAGAGCCAAGAATGACTCCCATCTTGCAGTTGCTCAGATGAAGTCCCAGTTATTTTTTAAAAGTGTAGCAGTATGAGTCAGCCACTGGACTTGTAAAATAGAAAGTTAATTTTGTGAACAATATTTGTAGGCATGCGTGTCCAGGCAGTGGTAGCAAGCCTATAATTCAGAACCTATCCAAGCACCTGCTCTTATCAGGAAACAATCCATCCTCACATCGGCTGGCCAGGTACCTGGTCAGATCTACTGACTGGACACCAAAAGTTCAGTTACTATGGGCGGGAGAAGTGCAGTGTCATCACCCGTGCCAGCCCCTACTCAGTTGGGGCCACCTACCTGCGTCGGGCAGCTGCAGCTCCCAACCCCAGCTCCGCAGGCAAATCCCTCACAATCCAGGGCATGAGGGGGGACGTGGAAGTGCAGTGAACAACAGAGGGAAAGAGGAAGAGAAGTGAATGAGGGAGAAGGGCAAGGCAGGGGAGGTTCTGGCACTTTTGCTGGAGTGTCCAGTTTTTAAATATTATAAACTTGGCTACCCTCTCTTCACATAAAGCTTTGCACAACAGGTCTTTCCTACCCTCTCTATCAACTATTAGGCACTAAGAAAGTAATAGCCAACATGAATTTGTTGAGAACAAATCATGCTGAACCAACCTAAATTTTCCTCCTTTGACTGGGTTACTTGCCTAGTGGATGGGCAGAAAGCAGTATTTGTGATAGATCTTAATTTTTGTAGGTTTTTGACACAGCCCCACATGACATTTTCATAAACCAATTAGGGAAACATAGTCTAGATGAAGTTACTATAAAGTAGGTGCACAACTGGTTGAAAGACTGTACTCAAAGAGTAACTACCAGTGATTCACTGTCAAATTGGTGGAATGTATCTAGTGGGGTCTGTCTTGGGTCTGGTAATATTCAATAACGATTTGGATAATGGAGTGAAGGGTATATGCTTATAAAATGGGTAGATGACATCATGCTGGAAAGGGTTGCAAGGACCTCTGGAGGACAGGAATAGAAATGAAATCAGCAAGTTGAAGTAAAGAGTACTACACTTAGGAAGGAGAAAAAAATCAAATGCAGACATACAAAATAGGAAATAAAAGCTAGGAGGTAGAACTGCTCAAAAGGATGGGGGGGAGATAGTGGATCACAAAATGAATGAGTGAACAGTGTGATGCACTTGTGAAAAAGGTTAATATCATTCTGAGCTATATTAAGAGGAGTGTTGTACGTATGCCAGGAGCCTGTTCCCCCACTCTGTTTGGCACTGGTGAGGCCTCAGCTGGAGTATAATGTCCAGTTCTGGGCACCACACTTTAAGAAATATGGAGGCAAACTGCAGAAAAGTCCAGAGAACAAAAATGCTAAAAAGGTTTAGAAAACCTGACCCATGAGGAAAGGTTAAAAAACTGGCATATTTAGTCTTGAGAAAAGACCAATATTGGGGGTTCTCAAACTTTTTTCTGGGACTCCTTTTGAAAATATTTCAGGCTGTGTTTGGGACCCCTCAAAAAGTGACAACCCCTCCCCTGCCAGGGCACTCCCCCCATGCCATGCTACCCTTACTGCTGCTGTGGGTGGTGCTCCCTTCAGAATACCCAGGAAGCAGCTGGTGCTCTCCCGCCACCAAACTCTGAAGGGCTCTAGCTGTCAGCCATGCCCGGGGCTGATAGCTGCAGCCACGGTATGCGCGGGGGCTGCCAGCACATGACCCCCATCATGATAGCCTTGTGACCCCTTGAGGGGTCCCGACCCCCAGTCTGTAAACCCCTGTGTCAAAGACTGTTATAAAAGGGACAGTGATCAACTGTTCTCCATGTCCCCTGAAGGTTGGACTAGAAGTTAAATGGGCTTAATTTGCAGCATGGGAGATTTAGATTAGATATTAGGAAAATCTTTCTAACTGTAAGGATAGGTAAGCACTGGAATAGGCTTCCAACAGAGGCTGTGGAATCCTTGTCATTGGCGGTTTTTATGAACCAGTTGGACAAATGTCAGGGATGGTATAGGTATAGTTGGTCCTACCTCTGTGCAGGGGGCTGGATTAGATGATGTGACAGGGCCAGACCGAACGGCTATGCAAGGGTGGTGGAAGGCATGTATATTAGTCCCAGGCTCAGCAAAGCCTTATTCCCTGGGTGATCCATCTGGGGCTACTTCAAGGTAATTAGGCCACCTGGGGCCAATCAAGTAAACTGCCCCAGCAGTTAAAAGCCCCCATTTCAGGCAGGCAGGGGCAGCCAGAAGGGGGATCACAACCAGAGTAGAGCAGTTTGCAGAGCTCAGGACTTCCACTGTTGCTGCCACGACACCAGAGACAGAGGCTCCAGCCAAGGAAGCAGACTGAGCAGCAGGGCCACAGACAGGCGACCCAGGGAAGGTAGCAGGGCGGAGTGGGCCCTGACTTACCCCCCCTCCCCGGCTCACCTCCCCCCAGCTGCAAGGCCAGTGGAGCTGGAAAAGCGCAGGACTCACGGGCAGAATAGACCCCTCCCCCCCACCTTGCTACACTGACCTCTTGAAGTCCCTTCCAACCCTACATTTCTGTGGTACTACTGATAGGGGATACGTCAACTTCTACATAAAACACTTTTCTTCTTCCCCAGTTCTCATAGTGCACAAGGTCACACGACAAACTGATGGATGGAACAGCCAAAAGTAGAACTCAAGTTTCCAGACTTCCATTCCATTACCTATTCCCTGGAGCATACACTTCCTCTAATTAGCTGAAGCCAAGGACTACAGTCTAGTATTAAAACTATTAAATAAAAGTAAGTAGAATTGTAGAGTTCACTCAAGTTTCACAGATAAGAACGATCAGATTTTTTTTTTTTTTTGCATTTATTCTCTCCACTTCAAGAACTCATAGCCTTGAAGATCAGAAGGGACCATTATAATGATCTAGTCTGAACTCCTGCACAATGCAGGCCATAGAAACTCACCCACCCACTCCTGTAAAAGACCCCTAACCTATGATTGAGTTATTGAAGTTCACAAATCATGCTTGAAGACTTTAAGGTACTTAGAATTCACCAGCAAGTGATCCGTGTGCCCCATGCTGCAGAGGAAGGCAAAAGTCACCATGTTCTTTTCCAACCCAAACAATTCCTCTAAGTGTCACACTGCTTAACTATTTGAGGCTCCATGTTGGCCATCTCACTTGCTACACTGCTTTTACCCTCACATATCTTAGCAGGCAAATTTGTATGGATACATTTTCAATTAGAAATAGATGGATATACTGATTTTATTAAATCTAATTTTTCCCCCTCAGTATATTTCATATGAGCATCCTATTTATCACAGTGTTCAAGAATCAAATCTTTGGATAAGCCGGCCTACTTCCCGGACATCAACATCCATGTGTGTTAAGCTTGTGACCCAAATCTGCCAGCCTTATTCATGTCAACTGATACTCATTCATGCAGATAGCCCAACTGAACTCCGACTACTCACATGAGTTAAATCCTACTTCATGCGAGTAAGGTGTCAGAGTCAGACCGACAGTGAATCTAAAACATTACCTGCTATTCTTTGTATCATATTGTCTCATATTCTTGATGAAGTGCATCTTCTTCAAGCTTTTGTGTCTTGGAGATCCCGATATGTGCTTGGTTCTGCAATTAAAGAGAGTCATTAAGTGATCTGAAGCAAAGATGTAGGCGTTCTTATGATCAGATGGCGGCACTAGCATGCAGGACCTCAGATATTCAGCTTTGAGGAGGGTGGAGGGAGGAGAGGACTTGCATGCAACGAGTTAAGATTAATGCTGCTTTTGAAAAAGTACCTTCGTACACTGGCACATTCCACTATGTCTTCTAAAAATTCTAGAGAGCAGCGCTGGGAGATAAAACGCCTTCTGTAAAAATGTACAACACCAGGAAGAGTGAACAATATTAGTTCAAGGCCTTTGAGATCAGAAACTGCAACAGAGATCTATGAAGTATTAAGATATTGTACTTCTCACAAAAGATAGCTGAAATATTCAAACCTCAGCATCTTGAAACTTCTAAAGAGGCCAAGAACCTTAGAGTTCCCAAAGCAAGCAGTTTATACTAAGTACAAGGTTTCATCTTTTTAAGAAGTTGGCTCTCTTAACAAAGAGGTCATTTGACTAATCAAAATAATTAATATATTCTGTAGAACAGAAAAGCTTGCCTGCTTTTCAAGAATTCAAGAAACTTTGAAATACAAGTTTAAAAACCCAATGAGAGGTGTGGGAAAAATCCTCTTCTTGGGGTAGCAGGGTGGAATAAATCTTATAGCACGTGTGCTTTTCTTAATTCAGAAAATTAAGTTCCTTTTCCTGTAATACAAGTTTAGACAGACTAAAAAAACCTTTATAAACAACAGTTCTGGCTCAATAAAAGCAACAGAAGTACTTTAAGAAAACTGAAGAAAGGGCTATTAAAGAGGAAGCTTGGGGTACTTCACGCCCATGTAGACCCCTAAAATGGAAGACATGGGGGCAAGTGAAAACGTAGATGTGATCAAGGATTTTGAAGCTATCTACTAAATCTTCCATAAGAATGATGTGTTCAGATCCAACCAGCACTAAGAATCCATCTCCAAGTAATAGTACTTCACTACTACTAGTAATATTCTACATCTTCTCCCTTTGTCTCGGTAGCCATGAACACCATGTGTACTCATATGAGTTTTTCTTCTCTCTTCTTCTTGACAGGTGTCTGTCAATTCTGTTACCATGCTGAGGCAGAACTTGATTAATTATATCAGAAGAAGTCAGTTTAAAGAATGTACCAGAAAAGTAAGGGGGCTTTGGTTTAAAATAAAAAAGTTTGGTAATATTTTAAAGACAGAAAGACAATGAAGTTTCTTTAAAAATAAGCAAATATCCCAGAGGAAACAAAATGACAGCTGTGTTTATGTTAAACAGCAGCTGTTTCTCCTTTATCAATACAAATTCTGTACTTTGAAATACAAAGCTAGATACTTTCTTGCATAGCTGGCTTTTAATGACTAAGCGTTTTTAAATAGTGTCCTAGGAATTCCATCAAGCACTTAAAAAATAAGCAACTACACACATTGGTAAATAAACTGGAAAAAGAAAGACTAAAGATCAAAATTGAAAGACAAAAAAAAGTCAGCTGCTTTTATTATTCGGGTGTCTAAACAGATTTATAGATAAGGCCAGAAGGGACTACTGTGATCATCTAGTCTGAGCTCCCGTACAACAGGCCATTGGACTTCACTAAATTAATTCTTGTTTGAACTAAAGCATATGTTTTAGAAAGACATCCAATATTGATTTTAAAATTGCCAGTAACAGATGCCATCACAGCCCCTGATTAACCTCACTGTTAAAAATGTTCCTTGTCTGAATTTGTCTATTTTCAGCTTCTAGCCGTTGGATTTTGCTATACCCCTGTCTGCTAGACTGAAGAACCCGTTATCAAATTTTTGTTTCCTATGTATGTACTCACTGACTGTAACACAATCGCCTTTTAACCATCTGTTTGCTAAGATGAATAAATGTAGCTAATTGATTCTATTGCTATAAAGGCCTTTTTTCCCCAATCCTTGAATCATTCTTGTGGTTCTTCTCTGAACTCTCTCAAATTTATCAACATCCTTCTTGAACTGTGGACACCAGAACTGGACACAGTATCCCAATAACATCAGACCCAGTGCCAAATAGAGGTAACAGAACCTTCCTACTCCTACTTGAGATTCCCCATTTATAAATCCAAATATGGCATTAGATGTCTAACTTCAGGCACCTAATTTTGGAAGTAAAAATGTACTCTTTAAAGTGTTATAGTAAAAAGATTAAAAGAACAAATTTTTATTTTCTCCTTCCCATAATCATAGTTACTTATTTTCTGAACTTCTCTAAAGATACTGCCAGGGATGCCTAAATGATGTTAGTCTAGGATGGTAGTCACACTTTAAAGCAGTAAATCATCATGTAATGTTGCAACTATACATTCCTTTTTGTTGAAATACAAGATCTGCAGTTTGCATGTCAAGCAAAGACTTTTTATGATGAACATATCGGCACCTCTAAGTTAAAACCTTACCAGTTTTTCCAACTGAATATACAATTTAAAAAGTATCACTTTTTAATAACTGTACACAGAAATTCTGCAGGCACAGCTTTGTCCAAGTATTAAGATACCACTGGACATGGATTTTTAAATTAGTCGATTAATTTTCTGTAGTAAGAATTCCAATTAGTTGTTTCCACTACAGTATAAAATGCATCCATCCACTTTGTCCAAGTTATTTAGAAAAATGAATGCTTTCATAGAATACTGAAACCCAGTTTAAAAAAAAAATGATTTACCGTTTTATCTACCTTTTGTAAGAAAGCGTCATGAGACCCAAGACAAAACTACATTACTGTATGCATTTTTCTCCCTTGGCAGTAAAGGGCACCAAAAGCAACCACCAAAAGAAAATGTGATTAACAAGTTATGGTTTGGGAATATGTAATGACTTATTCACCAATACAGATCTTGACATTTTCACCAGAAAACAAATATGACATGTCCTTTAATTTCTTAGTGGAGTTTTCAGATGTCCTTTGGAAAGAGCAGGGCTCAAGCAAGCACAAAGCTGAAAAATGTAAGTCTCTCTCTGTATACAAGAACGGAGGTAATTTAAAATTAGAAAATGTAATACTAATTAGAATTGTTAGAAATTGTCTTTGTAACTGTTCTATGGAACAGCCTGTCAAATGGCAAGAAACTTCTCACATCCATCAGGAATGGATCACTTGAAGTGTCTTCTGCTAATATTGCATTTTAATTTATTTTTTTTAATAGTTTTTAAATGTAGTTTCAATCCTACTCATAATTATCTTGGACCATCACAGCCACAAGCATGGACTGCAGTGGTATTGCAGCATGCAACATCATCTAAGATTGATTTATGTGGACACCTGTCTATCAATTCTTGGTGTGCTGAGAAGGACATGAGTCATGATGCAATGTTCTCAGATCTGGAATTCAGTCCATTACTTAATCTTAAGAAACATCACAGGATGTTTTAAGGTCTACGGCATCAAGTCCATCAGAATGGGATGAAACACTATTAGCCCCTTCTTCCCCCATTACTTTGGTTTTCTCCAGGTCTGTTAAAACTTGCAGAGAGGTAGATAGAATCAGCAATCTCTGTGTGTTCATATATGCACATTTGTGATGACTGCATAAAAGGATGTTGGTTTAGCCAATTAATTCAGGTAGACAGACTCCCTGCCTGTACGAAGCCATGGCCAAAGCCACCTTGGTGAAAGTGTAGAGTACTGTACCCTGGGGATAACCAATAGAAGTTCTCCTGGCTTGACTGCATGAATCCCATTTAGAAGACAGGCACCAGGAAGGAAAGAGTTTATTCTTTATTCCAGAAAGGTTTGTAACCTGGACTCTTTGGGACTATGAAGTACAGCGAGAACATCCGTATGCCAGTTTCCTGGAGATAGCACCTGTACTACTGCTCTGAACTTTGTGGGAGGATTCACAGTTTCCTGGACTGCATTAGTTTTGTGTATGTGATATATTCAGCATGTTTAGCAGGGGAACACTAAGTCTTCTGTATTGTCTTCAAATACATCAATAGACGTTGGTTAGAAGCTGCCAGTCCAAGTATCTCCATGATGTATTTATCTGGATTCTGGTAAGAGGTATTCTCCTTCACTAGCTATGCTAGAGCAGAGCAAAAAGGTTTTGGGGCTGCTTTTGGATTATCCAGTTACATTCATGTTCAAGGGGTAGGTGGGGAGCAAATGCTAGTCCCACTTGCCATGCCCAACCTCCAGTCAAAAGAGGAAAACCACCTGTTAAGAAGCAGCCAGCCCACCTGGGAAGATTACTTGTTCTGTTCATTCCCTCTGAAGCACCTGGCATTGGCCACTGTCGGAAGACAGGACACTGGGCTAGATGGACCACTGGTCTAACCCAGTATGGCTGTTCTTATGTACTTTCAGAGTCTGTGCAGAGCATGACACTGACAACAGGAAGCACTATGATAGTGAAGCAAAATGCTCTAGGAAAAAACGGCCAAAAGTCCCCTGATGTTTAGACTTATTTGAAAGGAGAAGGGCCTCACACTCTCTATCTGAAATTTGACTGCATATTCACAGAAAACAAAACTAAAAACACTACAATAAGAACTTGAAGTCAGATTTGCTTGGTTCAGTCTTCCACATTTCTGGCTTCTGCCCATAGCCCATACTTCAGTTGGCAGGGCCTGCTCTGAGCTATTTGCTGTTTGACACATTGAATATTGAAAAAAGCAAAATCTCACCTCTAGGGTCAGCTAACATAACTGAAGTTTATTTTTTCCTATGTAAAATAATCAGTCCCAGTCCATTTTTGTCAGAATGTTAGGATCTATGTTGAATGTTAGAATCTAGATGATTCACTTTAAAAGACTGCATTTTGGTCAGAAATGAAAAAAGAGGTTTACATTAATCATCTTCTCTGCCACTTCCAAGCTCAGAAACTTGATGATGTGCTTTGCCTGCATAATGACAAGGTGTCAGGAATGCTACCCATTCCTGAATGCCACAAAGCTATGCTTCCCAGTTACGGTTTCTTGAAGTTGAGAAGGTCAGGAAGAAGTATCACACCAAGAAACACTACAGCATACGAAAATCCTACCCCATACTCCGAACCACAACAATGCACCCTAGTGTGTAAATAGGAAACTTCAGTCCATTTACTGCATTTAGAGTTAAGATTTTCTACCAAAGCAGGACAACTGTTTTCCCTTTAGAAATCTGCAGCACGGGATAAGATCTATTCCAATGGATTGATTAACCAACAAAATAAGGGTGCCACAGAATTTTTCTAATCCATATATGCCATAATCTGCGCACACAATTTGTGCAGATTTAATAGTAAAATACCACCTTATTACATTCTATGCTAGACTGATTTATTTTTCTATTTTAGATATTCATGAACCTATCAGAGTTTTACTATTCTTATATTTAACAATGTATTTTTACAGATACTATACTATAGTACTGTAACACTTCCTACTATTGTCAAAATAAGTGAAAGTACATTTTGCAATTTGTTAGCCTGTTTTTATTGTTTCCCGCACCCATTGTCATAGTGTGAATTGGTGATGCTCTGTTTTAATAGGAAACCTTGAATTACATGGATGAGTTGACCACCTGTCAGGTCCTGCCTCATGAAACCAAATTTGAAATGATGTATTTTGTTCTAAGCTGATTTATCTAGGATGAAGTTCCTGGCCTGTAGCTTTATGAACTAAAATTCAAAGGATTATAATTAAAGGAGTTTCTAGACCTCGCAATGCTGTGTGCAATTTAAACCCAAAGAGAATTCTCCAATAAGATGTCTTAGAGACAACTACTTACTGTATCATGTTTACAAATATTTTATATTACCTGAAAGGGCACTATCAGCTTGACACGTTAATTTGTCAGTTAGGAGCTCAGGCAATCCATGTTATTTAATCCATAAACCTATATGAGCTGACATTTTACACAGCAAGTAAACCACTCTGGAAGAAATTAATTTCAGCTCAAGCAAATAAAAATTTTTGAGTTACATATCAGGGGAGACCAGCTGTTTGCTCCTATCTACGTAGGTGACTAGAGAGTAAGTTAAAATGAAGTGTCCTTGCCAAAAAAGCAGCTAAGTATAGAAAAACACACGTAATTATTATCCTCCGTTTAATGTGACATTGAGTTTCAATTAGTGAGCATCCCCTCCTTTTCTGAATGAGTACAGGACCTTAGAGAGCCTTTACCTCATGCTCTTAACGGGATAACAGAGGCTGACTGCATCTGATAAGTAGGGTCCTTACTCTGCCAGGACCCTTGCTTTGAATAAGGGCTCCCCAACGGTCTTGCTGCTCAAAGCAAGTCTCCAGCAAAAGTTGCAGGGAAACAGAAGGTAAAGATGCTCCCACCAAATCCCAGAGTGGAAGGGAAGATGGGAGACTGGTTGACCAGTACACTCTGTCCATGAAAGAGTAACAGACGGAGGAAGAAATGGAGTGGCTACTGCTGTTAAGTGCAAGAGCAAGGATTGGGTTAGCCACTGCAGACAATTAGTGTCTCAGATCTACACCCAACTCATCTGAGCAAGGAGGGAAGATGTCACTGGAGACGTGAAGAGAAGCTAGTTAAGGACAGATTAAAGGTGGAAACCCAACTCTCCTCAGCTCTTATGCTTAAAGTAGCAAGAACACATTTCCTCCTCCCATTGCCTCTCATTTTAAGAGTGGGTACATTTAAGTTGAAGATTCACAGGTTGGTCTTTAAACTGTAGATTTTTGATGACCAAATCATGTTTAAGGTGGTGAATGCAGCTATTGTATTGACAATTCATGACATTATTTCCTTCCAGATATCCCCAGACTTCCATGCTACTGCCAAGCCACGTGAATTGATTCACCTCCTATATTCCTTTGCCTTCCAATGTAATGCTTGAGTTAGGAGTTGTTGGGGTTCTCATTAGATTTCTTTTTTTTGTAACCCATAATTAACCCAATTTTTCTTGCAATGGTGGACAGTCTTCAGTCTTTGCATGTTGATTAACAGTCACTTAGAAGACCTCTATCAGCAGCAGAATCCACATCTTCTCTTATACTGTTAAACCATGTCTGTGTTAGATCCATCTACACTTTTTCTCATAATGAAGTCAATAGCAAAGCCAAACAAGAGAGGTAAGAATGCATCTTGTTTGACACCGATAATGTTAAACCATTCCTCAAATCTGTGTTTACTTTAACTCTGCATGCTGTACCTCTGTATCAAGCTTTGATGGTGATAATTATTTTGGTTGGCATATTATAACACTTAAAGATGTTCCAGAATGAACTGCAATGGAGGCTGTCAAATGCTTTCTTAAAAATGTATGAAGTTTACAATGAGTGGGTTTTGCCACTTAATGCTCTCTTCCATAATTATTCTTAGGGTGAAAATGTGGTTGACACATGATCTTCCAGGTCAAAATCCAGCCAGCTCTTCCTTTAGTTTTGCCTCAACCACTTCTTTTATTTGCATAGACTTTGCATATCACTGAAAGGGAGTAGAACATCTATTGCAGTCACTTAGGTCACCTTGCTTTGGTATTTTGACTATAAAGCCATTTCTCCACTGTTCTTGAGGCTTTTCCTGGTACCCCACTTCGTTGAAAAATGCAGTGATTTTTGTCAATGATCTTATCAAAAGATTCAACACTTCCCCAGTAACTTGGTCCCCACCTTCAGCTTTCTCAGGTTTTAAACTTCCTATTGTATTGCATCTTTCATTTGTTTGTTTGTGATGTGAGATGTGAATGTCTAACTGGTATTTCATTTCTTGGTCAAAATCAGTAACAGTTTCTGGTTGTGCTGGTCTGTTTAGCACTCTGTTTTCTGTTAGGGTCTTTCCTTGTTTACCTTTAACAGGCCCTGGGGCTGATGTAAACTTACTAGTTAGAACATTGTTGAGCTGATAAAAAGGAGGTAGAACACACTAACAGGTACTTCAGCATCTTTGGCGACGTTATCTAAATAAAAAGGAGATTCTGCAGGCATAAGCTTTGTTAGTCTTTAAAGTGCTACACGACTCTTGTTGATTTTGCTGTATACAGACTAACACAGCTACCCTTCTGAAAGTTATCTAAATAGTTTCTCTCGTCTCTTCCCCGTGCTGTTTTTTATTGCTTTATCTTTTGTTTTATACAAATGTTTTGCTCATTCTTTTTCTGACAGTGTGTGAGGAGTTGATGTTTGCTTTATCTTGTTAAAAAAGTTTACATGTTTACAAAATATTTACGGGAAAAAGGTCATAAGATCTCAAGTTCAGCGTTGGCTCATCAGAACTTGATGGGGAAGCTCATGCTTGCACCTCTCCTTATATACAGAATGTTTCCCACAGCAGCACTGCAGCAGAACAAAACAGTTTGTACGACAGCTGGTATAATAGGTCTCCCAGTGCTACTAGAATTTATGCATTAAAGAACAGGATCCTTGCCAGTTTCACGGGGTTTCACCTGTGGGGAGGGGAAGATAGCAAGTAAGAAAAAGGGGGGAACACAAGTCTGATATTATAGTGAGGTGCAGGGGGGAAAAAAAGGAAAGAAAGAGGAAGAATAGTTTCCCCTACCTACGCTCTCCCTCCTACTCCAAGCAGCAAGGGAATTCTGTGTACTCATGTATGCTCCCACACAAACTGTAGCTCTTCAAAAGCAGAAGCAGTGGAATCAAGCTCACTAGGATCCCATTAGTTTCACTCTGTGCTTCTGTTGGAGAAGAGCTCCTTTGTATTCAGCACTGGCACAGAATAAGCCCTGCAAGGAGCATGCCCCCATATACATCTGAGTACACACAAAAACAAAAAAGGGAGACAAAAGCTGTGCTGGTGGATGCAGAAACAGTGAATATAGTTTGAGAGCTTAATCCATTACTCTTTCTGAAAGCAGAATCCAAGAGCGCTGAAAAAGCAAGCCTTGACATTGTTCCCTAACCACCCTTTCAGGCCAAATAGATGTGCAATGTTGATTGGTTCCAAAGGGAATCACATCCAGCCCCCCAGAATGGATGACGCAATGCACATAAGCTTGCACCTACCTACCAGCACATGCAGTTGGCTAAGTCAGTAGCAAGGCTTTTGTCGTGTGCGCGTGCGCGTGCGCGTGCGCGCTCTTTAGCTATATATATATATTTTATAAAATAAAAAATACACACTGCTAGCAGGTGTAAACTACATGGGTCAGGATTATGGCAGTGTGAAGTCAAGGGCTAATATTTATTAAAATTAGATTTCATGTTTCTCATGTGAAATACAATTTTATTTTAGAAGTATGATGTCCCATTTGTAGGACCTTTTGTGCAGCCAAAGTAATCTGTAGCACAGAGAATTCATGTTTCAAAATATCCTCCTCGCTAAGTCATAACTAATTGCTCTAGTTTCTTTCCATGCCTCAACAGAACACAAAATCTAGCATTTCAAAATAAAACTAAAAGCATACTCTGCTAAGGCTAAATTCTCTATATGCTAAGCCTCAATGTACAGTCCTGAACTTTCACCTGACTGTGGCATGTACAATAGATAAGAAAACTTCTCTGCTCTCTGCATAATAGCCATCACTCAGCAGGATATTCTAAATACCAGTAGATACGTATAAGCTGCTCAAGTATTTAAATTTGCATTTCATTCATAACCACAGTAGAAGTGGGTGTTTGTGTGTCTAGTAAATCTTTCAGCTTGTTACATTAAACAAGCTGCACAATGAGCAAGCAAAACAAATAATGTCTCTTGGTTTTTACACACACTTTTTTTGGAATAAGTTTACAGGGAATATCTGAAATTCCTACTACAACTATCAGACTGAAGACCCCTGCACACTTGAGGATTCCCATGTAAGTCAACAGGATTCTACAAGGGTCCATAGGCGCAGATCCGGATTCAAGAGTGGGGCCATTGGGAATGTGCTGAAAAGAATAGTCCAGTTTATGCTATTGAATGTAGCAAAGCATTCCAGCTTTTTTAAGAGTCCTATTTCTTAGTGCATGAATCTGTTTTTTCATTGACTGCACACTGTGAATCTTCAGAAAAGATTGTAGTGGTGCTTAAAAGAGTTTCCAATTTCCATTGCTGGGTAATGCATACAACTGTAAAATAAAGAATATACAGAAATTCTTGAAAGGCAAAGTCCTCTTCAGGAGGGGCATGCAAGAGAACTATCCTTTGATCTAGTGGAGAGTTTGAATTCCCTTTCAACAGTTCATTCACTGCTAGATATAAATTTTCTCCCAGCATTTTCGTAGTTCAACATAGCTCCTTACTATACAGTAAATCTAATCTCCACTCCATTATATCAACGTAATAGTTACACTGCTGAAAAAAAGAGTGTAGCAGAAAGAAGAATCACGTATTAAAGCAGCAATCTCTCTGTAAGATGACCAAATCTTGTTTATCCCCAATATATATTCATTCTGGAGTATAATAAATATAAATCAAAGACTTACATTGCACTTCAAATGTGTATTAATTGTTAAATTTGCTGTTCATATCCAGGAGTCCCTGGACATGTTTCCTGTACACCGATAATTTAAAAACAGAACCATGAAATACTGTACATACATTAGCAAGCCCTGTAAACACAAGTAAAAAATAAATTACAAACAGGTGAATTTAGCATTCCATTCATTAAGGGAGATGTATCCAGAACTGTGGGTGAAATCCCAGTTCTATTAAAGTCAATGGCTAACTCTCACTGACGCCAGTAGCCCCAAGATTTCACTCTCTAAACCAAGTATCATATTTACAAGTATTGATAAATAACTCTGTATTAGGAAGAGAAAATTAGGTGTAAAGTGGCTGAAGGGTCTTAAAAGAACATAATTCAAATAAGTTAATAAAAAACAAATACTGCGCACCTTTCACTATTTGAAGTCTGAATTACTGTAAAAAAGTGCACATTCCTTTTATAAACACTTTCTGTATGGATGAGTTTTGTAAGAGGCAATTAACTTACTAGGAAAACCTTTTTGGCACATTGCCTAACTATTAATTGCTTTGTTAAACATTGTTCTTCCTTGAAGAACAGTGGACCTTTTTCTTTAATCATAAATGAAGATGCATCAAATTAGCACAAAGAAATTAACTATCAGTTTCTGTACAAAGTAGAAAACTGGATTAGAAATTACAGTGTTAAAAATAATAAAGAATAAGAGGGACTGAACTGGATGTAGCAGATGTGATATATAAACAACTAAAACTTCCAGTTTGGCAGGTGCTGTTTGGATCTTGTCAAGATAGCTGTCAGATTATATGGTCCATGTCATAGCTATGTCTGGGGTTGAATTGGGGAAGAGAATGAGGGCAAATGGGCCCACGTGTATTAATTAAGGCTGTGAGATGCTATATGTAAGTCATAGTTATCCCTATGCAGTTCTGACAAGTGAAGCGAACATACAGATTTTTTTAGACATGGCAATCCATATACACAATGAAGTCTTGCCCATGAAACATTACGGCATAATGTACATTGGATATTAACGTCTAACTTCCTGAAATGTAAGACTTCAATAGTGGTTCAATATCAGCCAAGACTAGCTAGATCACCTACTAAGAATAATTTTCCTTATTCAATGGGTTGTAGCTAATCCCCCCTTTTTAAAAAAGGGACCCCAAACAGTCCCTCAAAAACATGTCTAGTTCAGAGAAACACAACTTCATTTGAGAGGTATAGTCAGCAGCCAATATGTAGTTTCCTAACTATTTTAGAAGTCACTTCTTAGCATTACCATACAGTTAAATGTGTTAGGGTATCTTTTAAGCTCTGATTGCTAAAGATGTGCTGAAGCTGCAAGTTCTCAAGGGTTACTACTATTCTGAGGGACATGTCATTGGTAGAGACTGGTGCCATGGCAGTGATTTGAGCTGCCACATTCACAGTTTACAGAATCTGAACTGCACTAGGTTCTTGACGTCCTTCATGTTCAGTGTCACATTAGCTTTTAGTTTATCATGCCATGTTTTGGAGATGCACTGTTCAAAGGGTAAGGAGGTGGGGAAGGAGATTAAGGTGGAAGTAGGCTCCTCCACCATTTTGGAAGAGTGTTAACAGCTGCAGTGGCCAATATTTCATCACCTCTCTAACATGCCAGGCCCTTTTTGAGGATGCTCTATCAAATTTGTATTCCTAAAATTAATCTACATTTAAGCACTTAATCCACATAAGAATTCAGTTTCTTAGATAACACTACGAATTAACTGCCATAAAAGGAAAGCAAATTATTACAGTAGTTTGTTCCTGCTCCCACCACTGTGGAAGCTGATTTTGTGACAAATTAATGTTTGACATTTGTAAACCATCCCTAACAGACAGGATAAAGTCCCATCAATTGTAATAATTTAGCAATGGAACACCAACCACCAAATGCTTTATCAGAAATGGTTTGCATCACAATAGGAAGTTCAGCAAATTTAGGGTCTGGGGGACCATCAGACGGCAACTTCTACAATCAGGGACTTACAATCAGGGAATTATGAAAATACCCTATCTTCATTTCTGAAGTTTACTTTCATTTTGAGTTCTTCAGTGCTACAGAAAATGGATTTATTTTAAACGTGCTCTTCCTATCTCCCCCATGATTACCTTTCCACTGTTTGGCAGAACCTAAAACAGGATTATCAAGAAATTAAGATGTGAAATTACCATTGATTATGCATACAAACTGGGTAAATACACACACTTACAGAAAAAAATTCACCAAGTTGTTTGAACCTGTGATTCCTTAAGTCTACCTACCTATTTAGACTGGCCTAATCACTGTGGTACTTGAGCACAATTTGCACAGCTAACCATGGTAGCTGTCAGCCCAAATCACATATCCAATGGAACTCCCAGTTTTAAATTCTGGCAGTTATGATACACACAGCAAAGAAATCAATTTTAGCTACCATAGTGAAACTTGACAAAAGACCAGTGTCAATAATTGTTGACTGTTCAGTATTTGTATCATACACCATTCAAATTGGACATGCCACACTGAGAACTAGACTACCCATATGTATCTCAACCTTTTTTATTGAGAGACTGGTTACAGCCTCCATAGGCAACCTTTAAAATTGTATGAATGATAAAAATTGGTTAACACAGAGAGCTATGTATTTAATTTGTCAAACTTCTGTTTTCATGACATGTCTTTTGTACTTAAGTTTCTTATGCCACTTCATCACTGTAATATTTGAGGTGTCATTAGAGGTGGCTTTGGAACAAATAGATAAATCACACAGTAATAGTTACCAGGACCAGATGGTATTTAGTCAACAAGAGTTCTGAAGGAACTCAAATGTGAAATTGCAGAACTACTAACTGTGGTATGTAACTTATCACTTAAATCAGCCTCTGTACCAGACGACTGGAGGATAACTAATGGACCCCAATTTTTTAAAAAGGTGCCAGAGGCGATCCTGACAAATACAGACCAGTAAGACTAACTTCAGTACCAGGCAAATTGTTTGAAACTATAGTGCAGAACAGAATTATCAGACACACAGATGAATATGTTTTGTTGGGGAAGAGTCAACATGGTTTTTGTAAAAGGAAATCATGTTTCACCAATCTACTAGAATTCTTTGAGGGGGGTCAACAAGCATGTGGACAAGGGTGATCCAGTTGATATAGTGTACTTAGATTTTCAGAAAGCCTTTGACAAGGTCCATCATCAAAGGCTCTTAAGCAGAGCAAGCTGTAATAGGCTAAAAGGGAAGGTCCTCTCCTGGATCAATAACTGATTAAAAAATAGGAAACAAAGGGTAGGAATAAATGGTGAATTTTTACAATGGAGAGAGGTAAATAGTGGTGTCCCTCAGGGGTCTGTACAGGGACCAGTACTGTTCAATATATTCATAAATTATCTGGAGAAAGGAGTAAATAGTGAGGTGGCAAAATTTGATGATATAAAACTGCTATCTTCCAAAGCAGACTGTGAAAAGTTATAAAGGGATCTTATGAAACTGAGTGATGGGGCAACAAAATGGCAGATTAAATTCAGTGTTGGTAAATCCAAAGTAACGCATATTAGAAAACAATCCCAATTTTACATATATAATGAGGGGGTCTAAATTAGCTGTTATCACTCAAGACAGATCTTGAAATCATCGTCGATAGTTCTCTGAAAACATCCACCCAATGTGCAGCAGCTGTCACAAAAGCTAAAAAAATTATGACTCATTAGGAAAGGGATAGATAAGACAGGAAATATATTGCCTCTTTATAAATCGATGGTATGCTCACATTTTGAATACTGCATGCAGATCTGGTCACCCCATTTCAAAAAAGATATATTGGAATTGGAAAAGGTATAGAAAAGGGCAATTAAAATGATTATAGGGGTATGGAAAATATTCCATATGAGGAGAGATTAATAAAACTGGGATTTTTTAGCTTTGAAAAGATGACCGGGGGGGAAGGGGGAGGGGGGGATATGATAGAGATCTATAAAATCATGACTGGTATGGAGAAAGTAAATAAGGAAGCATTATATACTCCTCATAACACAAAAACTAGGGGTCACTAAATGAAATTAAAAGGCAGCAGGTTTAAAACGAACAAAAGGAAGTATTTTTTTCACACAACCCACAGTCAACCTGTGGATCTTCTTGCCAGAGGATGTTAAGAAGGTCAAGACTATAATGGGGTCAAAAAACAAACAAACCAAAAACCACCCAAAATTAGTTAAGTTTATGGAGGTTAGGTCCATCAATGGCTATTAGCCAGATGGGCAGGGATTGCTGCTTGCCAGAAGCTGGGAATAGACGACGGGATGGATCACTTAATGATCACCTGTTCTGTCCATTCCCGTGATGTGTACCTGCTCTGTTCATTCCCTCTAAAGCACAACACTGTTAGTGCAAAAGACTCACTTGGTAAGCTAGAATCTTGACATACTGTTAAGTGTCCAGCAGTTCTGGGCTACGCACTCCTAGATGGTGCACTGACACTTCCATAGAGACATCTTGACAACAAAACTCAGCAACATAGTGTCTGCTTGTCAACAAAACCACGGGGCACAAAACTCAAGGCAATTTTAACACCACATTTAAAATCACTTGTCCCAAGAGGCACAATATGCCTCCCTAAAAGCACAGGCTGTTTAGGGATCAAGCCTGCTTTCTGTCACATAGCTCAAAATGTTCCCCACCTCAGAGTATGTAAATATACTGCATAGGCATGTGCAAGAAGTTAGAGAGCACAAGTGAGCCCCCACAGCTCTGTTTGTGTTGTAATCCAATAATCCACTCTCATAGTAATTTACTTTTACATTTGTTTTAGATGACAGATTGCCAACACCTTCTACAGTATGCTGGCATACATGAGCAAAAGATGGGTAAAAAAAGACTGAATAGCTGTGCTCTTCTCCACAACAAGAGCTCAGGGATGAACTAAGGAAGAGTATGGCGTGCCAACTGCAATGTTCTGGGCCTATTAAAACAACATCTTAGAAATTGCATTCACATCCTACCCTGAAGTACCTGCTTGAACATGTAGACCTGTCAACTGCATGTGCAAATGCATATTTTCAGGGTGCAATTTAGGAGACCTGGGTTTTAAAAGTGCAACCCTTTTATGTATGTTCTCCCTCTGACCTCTTTCAGGTTACATTTCCTCTACAGTTTATAGAGCCCACGAAAAATTCAAACAGATTAACTGAATCAGCTCTTACATAGCACGTTTCTTCATCAAAAGCTTTTTAAAAACCATAACTAACCATACCTCAAAACAGGACCTCACTGGGATTCAGATTATTTCACCTGCATTCTTAGTAATAGCTGTGTTCTCAAAACTATTTACCAACGGCCACGATGGATTCTTCATCACAGATGATTTTTAAATCAAGACTGAATGTTTTTCTAAAACATCTGCTGTAGGGATTATTCTGGAGAAGGTCTATGGCCTATATGAGTGGTCAAACTACATGATCACAGTGGTCCCTTTGGACTTAAAAAAGTATGAAAACTGACAGAGTGCAGGGGCTTCCCCTACCCCAGATGCAGATAGTTCGGGAGAGGGGGGTAGGGAGGATATTTATCCCTCATTCTGGGGGATATTTGAGGGATATGGAAGGAATAAGAAGGAATGGTAACAAAAAGGTAGACTGAGTGGGAGTGGGTGGAAGGAGAGGTAAGGGAATGTGAGACAATGCCTCAAAAGGTTTTATACTTAAGCTCTGGCAATGATTTTTTCCACATACAGGAAAAAAGTTAATGAACACTGGTTAAGTTCATTACTCTAACAGGACCACGTTACTTCACAACTACATACGGCCTAATGCTTAGAAATAAATGTTCAAGGTTCACTGCATTTCATATATCATGCAGTTTTGGTGCTAAGAGTGTTTAGACAATTCAAGGATTAAATAATGCCTTACAAGTATTATGAAAGCCATCTGTTATAACAAAACCACCAAAATGGTTGTGTTGCAGTCTTCTAAAGCATGCCTAGTGTTCTTAGAATTCCAGCTATTCCTCAGAGAGCCATCATCACACACTGGCAGACATACAACCTATCACTAAGACCCCATTAAAATGCCATTTGCTTTTTCTGCATTTCTTTCCTCATTTCTGCCTATTTCCATATATAAGCATAACTGAAAATTCTCATCAGACTGACTCCTCCTCTTCTGTACAATCCATTCGGTCAGTGTTGAAGACACAGGATTGAGGAATATTTGACCAAAACAAGCAGCAGCAGGTCGGCTATAAGGGCGAAGTCTTATGGTCAGGTGGCAGGGATATGAAATGAAATACAAAGAAAGCATACATTATTTTAGTGAAATGCATATTTGCCAGCATGGAGATTTGTTTTGGATTACCAAAGACACAATTCATATGTATATACTACTGTGTAAGCCAACATGCACTCCACTGGTCGAATAAGCAGTTGTTCATTCACACACCTCAATTAAAATAGAAGCACCCAATATAATAGAAGTGCATCATCTCCAAGCAATTGACTAAGAAACACACTTCTATGTAACATTTTAAAAGAGCTTTCATTTTAGTTCTATACACATACCCACCACCTTTCCAACAAACCAATATCCCCTACCCTCTAAACCCCACAAACACAAGGTTTGCCTCACCACTAGCCCTTGTTCTTTTCAAACTCAAGTCCAGATACCAACCACCTTTCACCTGCTATCTCCTACAAAGTTTTCTGGAAGCCAGTGTTTCCTCAGAGGCTAACACTGAGAATCAGTGCTCTTGCAAAACTGGGATTTATAAAGGCAATTTAGATTCATCCAAAGCTGTTCCAAGGAACCGGTGGAAAGGCATGATAATGTTAGAACCTTCTTCCCAAACCCCCCCCCCCTCGCCCTAAATTAGCATCTATGTAGGTCTGTCCATGCACAAAGCATAGGGCACATATTGTCACATTATTTGGATCACTCAAGATGCACAACATATTACATTTAGAAATAAAACTTTTTTTGGAAAAACAATTAACTTATGGGCTCAGGGTGGGACGTATGTTCAGAGTAATGCTTAATATAACATTCCATTACAAAATTATGTTAAAAGGATGTTATCTAGAAAGAATTAAGGTTGCACAGGCAACTGTACTTCTGACTCTTCCCGTTTTCAAGTACTTGTCCTTCTTGTCAACCCAAATATTCTTTTAGCTTGTTCTGAATGCAATTTCCTAGGGTTTCTTTTTTAAATGAAGGAAAAGTGATAAAAACAAGGTTATACACAATTGTGTAGTTTCCCCATCATGCAGCATAAGCAGCATTTAAACTCTGAATCCTACAACATAGACTTCTACCACTTAAGCCATAGGACTACCACTTAAGCCACTTCAACAAGCAGCTGGGGAAAGCAACATTCTCATATGTGGAGATAGGCTGCTGTGACCATGTGCTGGGTCTGAGGAGGAGTGCGTCCAGCTGAACTCTCTTCTCCCCACAACTGTGCCAGCAGCTCCCAGTGCAATGTGTGCTGCTGCTTGCTGCTTTGGCAGCAGCGTAAGCCAGGCCTTAGAATGTTAAACTCAATCATCATCTTGGGTTGTTGTTAAAGCTTTCTAGAGGAACAGAAGTCACACAAGTATTTTTTAAACACCAGTTTCTCTCTCACCGAAGCCTGAACGAAATTTCACAGGACAAAGAAAAAAAAATTCTCTAGCCCATGGTCTCTCCCACTGCTGGACTCTAAAGGTCTGCTGCAAACAGTGAATGTGTTAGAACTTCTCAGGAAAGGTTACCAGAATCTTTTATAATGAAAAATGTTAGCAATCCCTATATTTAGGTTGACTATCAGTGCACCCTAAAATGTTTAAGGGCACAGATTTTGGGGATTAGTGTCCCTTTAATACAATTACTTTGCTTACACTTAAGATGACAATTAAAAACCTTCAATTTAATCTCTGCTTTCTGAAGGCAAAGCTGTAATACTGTAGTAGCTTACAACAGATCATAAACATAATAGCTAGAAGCCAAAGATTAGCTATGTAGGAGTTTGAGAGCTCTACATTTGAAGAATGCCAGAATGTTTTTAGCTCAGGGCAATAAGTACGTAGTTAACCGTATTTATTGGAAATACCTCACGTTTGTCACAGAATCTGAATTTCATTATGTTTGCTTGTGTGACTAAGTACTAAGCATTTTTAAACTCTGAATAAACTGCAGAGCCAACATAGTTCTAAGAAGGAGAACAGGTATCTCCAGGCATGCTTAGCTTGACAGTTTCACAGCTTTAACTATTTGGGAAAGATATACAGGGTAGATACTGAAGTTTAATTTCAACTAACCAAATGGTAAACCATTTATTCAGGGGAAATTTATAGAGGTACACAAAATCCATCATTGGCCAACTGCTGCTCTTATTGCAAAAAAAAAAGAGGTTAGAGCGCCAATTTCTCTGTAATTTGAAGGTGCTCTCTGAACTGGTGGTAAATATCCTGCACAACCTGCCTCATCCCCCTACTAGTGAATAGCTTGCAACAAATGGAAATACACATCAATACAGTGCTATTAAACTAACACTTCCCATGGACTGGTTCTATGATCACCCACCATAACTTCCCTAAGCCTATGTCAACAGTATACAGTAGCACTGGTGCATGCACTTCAAATACAGATAAAGTGGAATGGCCATCAGTTCGATCAGCTAAGCAGTTGTAAGTTTGAACAGTCCACTTATCTGCAATTATTGAGAAGAGACACTCCTGCTCTAATACAGGTTATGGTAAATAGCATCTGACAGTCTAGACACAGCTCTCGGAAATGGTACAGCTGCTGCGCAGCGTGAGATTTCTGAACTCCTGAGTGCCAAAATCTGAAGAAAGTCACTAGTTCACCACCTATGTTTTGGGTGGTGGGGGAAGATATTAGTTTAAAAGGTGAATTGAATAGATTTTTTTGAAAAATAAACAGATCACAAATAGATTTCAAAGCTAGAGGATGCATTTCAAAATACAGTGCAGTAAAATCTCACCAGTCTGCTGGGTGGGAATGGGGGAAGAACACTGAAAAATCACTGGATGCTGCAAGTTCGCAAGCAAGATATTAAACCACCCCCCTCCCATGAGTACTGCATCACTACATATTTATTTGACAACTATAATTTATGGTACTTCAACTATATTTTAGTTTACTACCGTAAAAATAATGAAGTCCTGGTCATATGAGATCCTGCTACAGAATCTGTTAAGATATTTTTGCTGAGAAGTTGGAATGAGACCATCCACTTTTTTTTTTTTTTTTTTTGCTGAGAGTTATAAAGTGTTTAGACCAATTCTGCTTATGAGTACATCTCCAAACCTCAACTGGTCACCTTCATTTTTTACTCTACCAGAAAAAAAAGGATTGAACTGATGGAGAGAATGCTGGTTTTACTTCTAGCGGTGGTTTCTCCAGAACAGGAGCTATGCAAGCTGGCATGAGTGAGTTACAGGCAGGGCATGTGGGGTAAATTCATTAGATAACGAACAGCTGTACCTTTTTTTGAGTCAATATGGGGCTAGTTTCTAAGGCACCTGTCAATGACATTTTCACAAGCACTTAACTGCTTTGAAAAATTACAGCAATTGCATGCAGGTCAGAACAACTGCAAGTATAATTAAGTCTACAGATGGATTTCCCTTGATTGGGATCTTAAAAGATATTTTTAAAAGCTGCTGATCCCTTTTAAAGGCAGACATCAAATGACTTCATAGGTCAGTCACAATGGAAATTTTGCCTAAGGACTCTTTGGCCTGAGTGCAGAGTACATCAAGACACATTGTCTGAAGACTAACCTCTCTTTTATGACATCTTACATAGTGGGTTTTTTGTTGTTTCTGTTTTTGTTCAGTGAATTGTGAGCACAAATATTAGTATGACTGATGGGTACCCAGCAGAAGCTAGCCATGCAAATGTTACCTTTACACTCACAATTCGTTTGCTGCTGCAAAGGGGCAGGCGGTGTGTGTGTGTGAGAAAATGGTGCTTGCTAAAAGGGAACTGGCCTAAGGCCTGGCTGACATTTAGACAAATGAACAAAGTGTAAATTCTGAATGTATTAATTTCAGCTATACAAAGCACATGCCACTATTGTACTGCAGACTGCAAGCTCTTCAAAGGCTGGGGACTATGTCCTTTGTTTAGTATCTACTGCTTCTTGTAAAGCACTGCACGTGCTCAGAGCACTATCTAAATACTTTTGAAGTCGTACAAAATTAAAACTGAATGGCACAGAAAGCGTCTATATTATTATTTTAATATTTGCTCAGATTTCAGTAACCTCATCTTTTAAAAAATGTTTGATATATTTTTACAATTTTTCCCATCCATATGGATCAAGCATGTATATTTCCAGAAATGGTTTAAAGACAAAATGTTTCTTCAAGCACAAACAATGATGCTACAAAGCAGGACATTAACAGCAACAGACATAGAAGCCTTTGGGGGTGGGGAAGGGAGATAATTTCTGCCATTTTACAAACTGAATTAATTTGACAGTGACTACATCAATATGACAATTAATAGCAACTACTTTTAAAAAAGGTCAGCCTAACTATAAATCATATTTTAACATCACCCATCTATCAAGATGATCTAAATCAATTTAAGCCATTTCTGATTTATCAGCAAACATGTCAGCATTTTGAACAGTTCCCCCAGTTGCTAAGCCAAACACAACTTAATTCGGGGAAGTAAGTGACTGCATGCAGAACGTTAAATGTCACTGTCACTGCTGAGGGTTTGATTTGTACCAGGTATTTGTTTGCAGCTAAACTAAATGCAGAGCAGTCATATTTCACTATTATTCCCTGCTTTAGCGGCATATCAAAACTTCAGAAGTGCATAATAAACATGGTCATGTATGGTTGTTGCTCCCATTCTTCATGCTTTCATAACCTTGCTATTTTCAGAGCCCCCAGTTATCTGATTCCACAGCAAACTCTGCCAATTTCAGACTCAGCAGCAGAAATTCATTATGATCTGGCAATGCTGCTCAGTTCCCTATTCACCTCCTCCCTCTTTTGTTAGTCTTATTCTTTGAAAGAACAAAAGAATGGAGTAAGATGGAGGAGGAGACAGGGAGGAGGGATAACAGGCAGAAGAAGGAAGGTGGTGAAAAACCAAATTTGTAATTTTAGATGTTCTACCAGCCCATCTGCACAAAAGACAAAGGCTTTCAACCTTCAACCTTTCTTCAACATTTATAATGCATAGCCAGCAGCATTATAAAACTGGCTATTGAGATTTATAAAGCAACTCCAAGAAAGAAAGCACTGTGAGCATATTCTCTCAGGCTAAATATTAATAAGGGATATATGTTAGAACTTTCCACCCTACAGGCTTGTCTTTAGTAAAGAACTGTATAGCAACTGTGAGAAAATGAGCATCATGTCACTGACTAGTCAGTTTAGACCTGAGCAAACTGTGTTCAGCCATCATGTCAGCCAATATTCATTAAGCTCTCCACCTAATAGAGTTTAATCATGATTTGCCCTGGTCTAGATTGACCAGCCACATCAGCTACCTCAGCAGTTCCCAATAGTGTTTAAATATTAACAAGTTATCCAGTGAAGCCACATCCTAATTAGCACCACTGTATGAACAAATTTAGAATGTTCTCTGTCATTATTTAGGTGTCAGTGACACGGAATCAACAGCTGTGCCACAGTATTATGGAGGCATTGGATAGGTTATGAATACATCGTTTGAAGCTTAGTTACATGACACAAACTAGTTTACTGCATTTGAGTGAGGAGCACAACCAGGTAGCAAAAACTGATTAATCTGTTACACAGAATATCTACGATTTAAATTCTAGAGTTCCACTAAAATGACCACAAGTCTTTATGCATCGTTTTGAAAAGGATTTGGGATGATAGAAAAATATGCAACTATTGTGAAACATTTTCTGCTCCACATTATGCAGAGGCTACAATGTCTGGTGCATGCGATGGAATAAAAGAATCATCTATATGGATAACAGAAACCTGTTACACTGAAAATACAGAGCAGAGATTTTCATCCTTTGCAACAAAGACACACACTGAACACTTTCCAGGACTCAAGGCTGTGCCTAGTTATTTATTACAGCACCGTAGAGGTGCATGGTGCTGCATAGACAAAAAATGTGACTAGTCCCTGACCTAAGAAGCTTACTCTCTAAATTAGATACTGAAGAGGGAGAAATGACCTCAAACAAGAGGAGAGAGCTGTGATAAGGAAAGGAATGTTTACATACTATTAAGTCACAAGGCTGTTTGTGTAACATATTGTATTAGTTCCTTATAATTAACTTGGCACAGGAAAGGGAGGAGTCAGCACTGAACAGTTAACTTACATATCCAGTTGGATTTCTTCAGCCTCCATTGGTGTACATATGCAAAATTGCATGCACACAATTTTGCTCCTTTGTCTGTAGTGTGCAAGACACCTACATGTACACAGTTACCTATATCTGAAAAGTGCAGTGGTACTTTAATGCTTATACAAGCAGAGATCTAGATGGAAATTTTCCTCAAAGTTTAATGTCGAAGTCAAAAGGAAGTGCATGCAACCAGAACATATTCTGTTAATCCTTTTTCAAGGAAGGTACAGGTAAGAGCTGCTTGTTGTTAGTGTGCATCTACAAGAAAAAAAGTATTGTTGATCCACTCTGTTGTTTCCATATAGCTAAAATGGAGAGGGCAGTCTGGGCCTGCATATAAAGTCGTTGTGGACAACACATTGTACACCCTTGGTATACAGGTGTGCTGTGCAGGAAGATAATGTCATGCACTGTTTCTTTAGATCTTATGCAATAATATTTTTGTACAGAAATCTGTAATGTATAAAAAGCTAAAAATGACAGATGGGCCTTCTTTCCCTCTACCTGAGGGAAGTGAGACAGGATCTGTCCCTATTTTGGGGGGAGTAGGGAGGGAAGGAGTGGGAGTGGAGGAGCAAGGAAAGGACAGGACTGCTGTGGGTCACTCATTAGGAATGGACTAGGGGTAGCTATCTTCACTGATGCAGGAACCCACATGCGGCCTGGCAGCAGTCTCCTCTTGATCACAGGACATATCCGTTACATTCAGCTGCACTGAACGAGTACGTTGGCGAGATGCATCAGTGAAGCTGTCTGGCATGACAGCACTAACAACATTCCTATTTAAGCACAGCAATCAACTTCTGAAGTTGGAAAACCACTGACAATGACTAAGGGGTTCATGTCTCTTTATACTATTGTTTCAGCCTGTATGTAGACTCAATGGTACAGCTAATACAGTATAGCTATTTGTGTGAGCAAGATGACTAGAATAATCAGAATAGAATAACTGACTTCATCAACCATATTTCTTCACTGAAACAGTGTACCTATCTCTGAAGCTCACCCGCAAGCACCTATGACATACAAGCCATTTATTAATATTGCTTCTGAAATGATAGCGTAAACAAGAAGCAGACAGTTAAAACAAGGTATAGAGAGAAGAATTTAGACTCAGTGGAACAAGTTACAGTTTAGTATAAGACTGGGACAGAGTTCAATGGCACAGAGCTGTGCTTACTTATGTAGCAGCATGATCTGGGGAAAAACCCAGGCTCTGAACAGTTGAAAACGAATGACCAGTACAGGATTTGTATTCCATCAAAATCCAACAGCTTGTTTTCTGACTGAAAGACGTTGCAAAACCACCCTCCCCCCCAAATGATTTTAAGAGTCTGACCACTCACTGCACACGTATCACCGGGCTGCCAAATAACTAAGCATTAGCCACTTACAGACTTTTGTAAGGCTCAAAGCCAGAAAAAAGTTTTCCTGCAAGCAGCATGCCTGCCAGTACCACCATATCAAGCCAGGTCAGAGTACGGAAACACAGGTCAGTAGATTTGCTCCCAGCTTTAAGGAAGACGGACATGAAAGTGACCTAGACCTCAAGCTGATGAGGAACCCCCCGGAACTCACTGGATGGCTCTGATGAAGAAAAGGGGGAACAGCAAGCTCCCACTCTCTTTCCAAACGACGACGCAGGAGTACCGAGGGATTAGCAGTAGCCAAAGCCCACACCACACTTCCTCTCCCTTTTACAAAGACAAGCCACTCAGCCAGGGCCTTTTCCTAAGGACCCGCTCCGCAAAGACAGGCCAGGCGGATACAACCGAGGAGCTGTTCGGGGGCCGGCACGGGACGGCGCCACACCAAGCCCACAGCAGCACCCCGGCGCACCCCCCAGCTCCCCAACTGTCCCAGGCTGGCGCTCAGCCCCCCGGGGAGCTGACGGGGGCAGCCCCCCACACCACGGTTTCCACAGGACCGACACTCCCCCCGCCTGCCCTCCGAGTTCACAGCGCGGGTCAGGGGGGCCGGGCTCGCCCCACATCCCCCGGGGCGGGCGGGGGGGAGTGTCCCAGGCGGTCTGAGCCCAGCGCGGAGACCCGGGGGGATCCTGCTCCGACGCACCCAGCTGCCAGGGCCGGCGAGTGCGGAGGGGACACGGCCAGCCCCCCCCGGCGGCGATGGGGGGCGGGACCCAGGCGTCCGGGACCCCCCCCCCGGCGCGCGCGCTCACCTTTGCCGCTGCCCCTCCAACGGGAAGCCGCCGCCGCCGCCGCCTCCTCCGGGGACGGTCTGCGTGGGGCTGAGCAGCCCCGGGGGGGCCGCGGCCGACTTGGCCCCCCCAGGTAAGGCGGGCGGCGTGGGGGGCGGGGGCCCGAGCTGGCCGCCCAGGAGCAGGAAGGGGCCCAGCCGGGGCGGCTCCGCCTCGCCTTTGGCTCCCACGGCGTGGGGCGGGGGGCCGCCGCTGGGCGGGCGCGGCGGCTGGCAGGGCAGCGGGGCGGGAAGGAGCCGGGCGAGGGCTCCGGCCGGCTCGGCCGCCTCCGGCTCCGGGGCCGAGGGGGGCGGCGGCTTGTGCGGGGCCAGGCCCGGCGGGCGCCCGTCCAGCGAGATGTTGTTGAGGAAGAAGAGCGCGGCCTGCCGGCGCCGGGAGTCGCCCCGCTTCCGCGGCGGGGGCTGCTCCCGGGACGAGCGGCTGGCCGGGGACCCGCACGCCGCCGCCATCCTCCGCCTCCCTCAGCGCCGCCGCCGCGGGGCTGCGCGACCAACCGCCGCTTCCCCCCCGCCCATTGGCCGCCTCGCGCCGGCATGCAAATGGCCAACGGGCCGCCGCGCGCGCTCATTGGCTCGGCCTCCCGCTCGCCGGGTTCCACCGGGTCCTAAAGCCGGACGCGTCGCGGGGCCCACGAAAGGGACGCTCGGGGGGGGCGAAGGGGAAAGGCGAGGAGGGACGAGACCAGTCTCCTGGGGAGGGGGGCACAAGGGGACGCACCACTGGGGGGGGAGGGCAGGGCAGGGCAGCTGCCCCCTAGGGCCAGACACACAAAGGGCCCCATGTGGGGTCAGAGGGCTGGTTTGGCTCTAGGACCAGCTGTGGTCCTTGGGCAAGTCACCTCCCCTCCCTGTGTTTTATCTGCCCCCCAGGGGTCAATAATCTACCCCCCCAGCAGGGAGTTGTAGGGCTAAACCAGGTACTTGCTTGCTGTGCTTTGAAAATGTCAGTGCGTTTGTGAGTTATTTATTTCTGAGCGAAGAACCCTTGAAGCACCCTAGGCAGGGCTCGAAGTGGGAAGGGGCCCAACATCATGTATCAATGCACAAATCAATTAAACACACCAAACCCTGTTACCCAGGGGTGGACTTCTATGCTCCCTTTCACCAAAGCGGCTGCCCCCAGGTTACGATAGCCCCCCTCGCCTCACGCCATGTGCACCGTTTCCCAAACGCTTTCAGCACGGACTGAAGGTGAGACAGAGAAACGCAGCCTCTGCTCAGAGGGCTGTACAGCCTCCCGTTGGGCTCATGGAAGTCTGATAATTTTGTTTGACATGTTTCCTCCATCACTGGCCATTTTAAAATGAAGACTGGATTTTTTTTTTTTTAAAGCTCTGCTCTTGGAATTATTTTGGGGGTAGTTCTATGGCTTCTATGCTCCGTGAGAAGGCCTTTGTCACACTGTAGGCTAAGATCTATGAGAAGAGCGACTTGCCGTTGTACACAGGCCTCTTCAACCACTCACCAGCTTGCCTGTCTTCTAGACACCCTTTGTGGCCATTTCTGCCACCACAGGACATGATGGTGGAAACGGCTGGGTGCAACAAGTGGTCAACAATGACAATCGTTATTCACTCTTTCGTCACTGAGGCAACCATCTGTCCACCGGGTTTTGATCTGCCAAGATATCTGTGGTCATCTCTGAACCGGTTTCAAATAGGACAGGGTAACTTTGCAGCCAATCTCTTTAAATGGGATTTTCTCATGACCCACGATGCAGCTGCTGTCAACTTCAGACTATGTTGGATATCACTGTTGAGTGCCCATTGACTTATTTTGATAGCAGGCTACCAGCTCTCCACCTGGCTGATGATGACACCATTAAATGGCTGGGCACATTGCACATATGCTGATATGGCCTGTTTTATACAGAAGGCCAAACTAGATGGTCACACTGGTCCCTTCTGGCCTTGGAATCTAGGAATCTATAACTATGTGGTTTTTGTTTGTCCCCAAATAAACAACATTTGTGTGTCCATATTCCTAAGGACTTCTGAGTGCTTGCAAGTGGGGTAGAAACACCCATAAAGGTGACTGGGGTGTGTTTGTGTGTGTTAGGTTGTTAACCAGAGAGCAGGTAAGTTTTTAGGCAAGGTCTCATGTTTTGTTATAACCAACTAGACAGCACTGAACATCACTCTTCTTACTACTATAACACCCGGCAGCAGGATTACGATTTGGGGCCTTGTCTGGGAGTAGAATCTAGGACCACTGGATCTAAAAGCATGCAGTGCTATTGCCTGTGCTAAAAGACCAACCTCTGCTTGCATGAAAGCTGTAGCAGACCCATAAACCTCTATGTGTTCAAACCACTTGGGCAAGGGGGGAGCAAAGAGTAACACAGTGGAGTGTGGGTTACATGTTAAGAAGACTCACTGGGAGACTTAAAAGGATAAAGATTTAGGCCCTAGTCCCACAAGCACAGCATACCTATTGTTCCATTAAGGTCAATGGAATTATTCACAAGTTTCAAATTAAGTAGGTACATAAATATTCACAGGATCAAGACCTGGGAATGCTGAATTTCTTCTTCCAATAATATCAAACAGGGCCACATTTTTGAAGAGGCCTCAAACTAACTTTTAATACCATGCCTGCATCTGTGCACCTGCAATCAAATCGGTGACTAACTACATGAATTGCAGCTGCTAAACCGTGGGCACAAGATTAAAGGCAGATTTTTTTTTAAAATGGCCCATAAAATGCTATATAAATGCTAAATATTATCATCATAGGTCTTTTGTAAACTCCATTTTTAATAGCAAAGGAAACAAGGCACAGAAACATTGTTTTCTGTAGGCTCTATTTTTTGAAAAAGCTATTGCAAAAACAAAACAAAAAACCGCACCAAAAACAAAGATAGTGTTTCATTAAAAAACCCACAAAGAATCCAGAGAACACTCTCTGTCATTTATGACAATCAATGTAGGTCAGATTTTGGGCCTAAATCATTTGGCATCATCAATTTATCAGGAAAGGCATAATTTGGGTTAAAAAAGATTTTCAATCTCCTTTGTTGTCAATCGCATCAAAGAGGCCAAAGGATGAATGGGCTCAGAGACTCAGCTAGCCTTTTTCTCTGCTGAGTTCTCTAGAGCCCAATATGTGAATTAAAATGGAAATGATTTTTCTTGTCTTCTGCTGGCAAAACCAGCTGTACAGCATAACCAGTTTCACTGAGTTACAAACAAGCTGAAACAATAGCAGAGAGAAGTGAACCTCCATAGTTATCTTAATAGTTTGCTATCTTCAAAGCCTAATTAAGATGTTTGAATGTCAATGCTGTTAATGCTTTAATGCCAGAGAGATTTCCTACTCTATCTGGCAAGTGTACACAGTGTGGATGCGTTTAGCTAGCACTATACCCCATACTTCATTTGGGCTTTTACTAGAACACAGGGATATTGGATTCACAGTGAAAGCAGTTACACAAACGAGGGTAACTGGGTCCAACCCAAGTCAACCTTCCTTTCCTTGGCCTCTCCTATGTCCTCCCCCAACAAGGAGTCACAGTGGACTTGGGAATGGGGAGGGACACCCAGTTTTAATTTAACCCAGTGGTCCCCAAACCATGGGGCAGGCCCCGCCTAGGGGGCAAGGAGGACCATCAGGGGGAGGCACAGTGGGGTGGAGAGGACAAGCGTGCCACCCAGCCCTGCTCTGGCCCCAGCTCTGCCTCAGCCCCTGCACCTGGCTGCCAGCCCCAGCCCCCACTCTCAGCTCCTGGCCCCCACTCCTGGTCGCGGCTCCAATCTGGGCCTCTGTCCCCTGCTCCCAGCCTGGGAGGGGGGTCACATTCTATTACTGGTAAGGGGGGGCACAAGAGGAAAAGTTTGAGGACCACTGATTTAACCTATCAGTACAATACTACTTAGTTCAAGATATTGTTATGGCAAAAACCCAACAGTTACCATGTTGCTTTGCAGTATCTTCCATTTCTGACTTCAAGCACATTGGAGTCAATTGCCGCAGAGTCTCTATGGCAGTGGTTCCCAAACTTTTCTCTGCCATGGCACACCTTGATACCTTTTAATTATTTTGAGGCACACTACCATGTAGTCTCCAAATGAACTCATGGATATTCATGAGCCAACGCAGAACTCTTCAAGTAGTTTTTCAAGACATTCCGTGGCACATCTGCTCACGCCTGACGGCACACCAGTAGCACACCGGTGGGAAACACTGCCGTATGGTAAACACTAGGGCTGGCTGGTTTATGTTTACAGGAGCACCATAGCATAGTTGTAACATGCCATTTTTAATGAGACGTGTAGTTCATCCTCATTTTGTTCCTTGAGTAACAGCACTACTTGGAAAGCAGCATGGCCTCTTCATCAAGCAGTCAAACGGTTAATGAAATTAGAAGCCTGCATACAGTGGGCCAGATCCTGACCTCTTTATTCTGTCTTTAGGCCTGGAACATATTCATTGAAGGCAATGGGAATTTTGTCTGTGTAAGGACTGAGGGATTTGGTCCAAGCATCTACCATCAGTGTTAAAACCAAGATTTTTACAGTTAGGGGTGTAGTTATATTGAAGGCGAATTACGATGCACTTTTCCTTGTCACTCTTTGCTTTTATCTCTCTGTCCAAGACAGAGGGATGTGAATTGAGAAATGGTGGTTTTAGCCTGGCAGCCCAACCCCACTGCAGCACAGTATGGAAACACGGATATTTTATTTAGTAGTTGTGGAAATATCCCTAGATTTCCTGTGGTGACAGAAGCCTCCTCTGCCCACATAAATCTCAGCTGCCTTTGTACCATTTAGAGCAGCTTTGGCTAAGGCTGTTAGTTCAGGTGACGACGAGACAGTCAGCTTTTCAAACCAAACCAAACCCAGCCCTTGTGGAATATTACATTTCAGGGGCGCGGTGTTTGGAAACTCTCTCTACTTCTAGAAATAGAAACCGTCAAGTTGCAGATGCGGCACCGCCGTTGTCTCCCTGACACCAAGAGCTAACTCAGCCTAGCTGTTCCATTTGAAAGTGTCCCTTCTCGGAGGGCTCCCATCATCCCAAACGGAGTCCTGAAAATTCACCAGGTGCGTCTCCTCTTACATCCTCATGGCAGGGTTAGGACTAAATGGAATTTGGATCCAAAAAACTGCCACAGACTCCTAATCCTAGCACCCTAGCCCCACCACTGGACTCCTAGATCTTCTCTACCAGCTCCCTGGATGAACTCTTAGTTTTCTCACCAACCTGTTGACATGTTGAGCCCCCTTATGCTGCTGAGCCTTGATCCAAAGAATCTCACTTTAATTCACCCCATTAATCGTCCCCCTCCATGTGAAGGCCCAGTGTCATGACCAGATCTTTTGGAGCTCATCTTGGTGCTCCACCAGATTGCAGATCCAGCAATTGAATTCAGTGATCATTCTCACTGCTATGCATTTTATATAGAAGTGCCTCAGCACGTGCATAGCCTGCAACTTAATACATGGCTCTGAAATGTATCACATGGCTGCCACCTCCACATGCGGTGTGTATGTGATAAATTGCCGAGGCATGTAATACATTGATTTTTTAATGCATCTGAAATTGCCTCTTTTGTACTCTGCCCACTAATCCATCTCCCTTGGATTTACCCTCATGTCCCAAACCTTTGAGCCAATCATGACTGCTTGACAGCGTTAGGCTTTCACTGGTGCATTAGTCACATGACCTGCAGTGATGTTTGGATGATCTTATTTGACTACAGTCAGTTTCACTTGGGAGCTGTGTTTCCTCTTGATGCCTACTGGAGTAGAATGGACATTTTCCCCAGAACTCTGACTGAGATGCATCCATCCATGCAGGTATTTTTTTTTAATCCTCTTCTCTGACTGCTAGTTTCCAGTTAGAAGCGTAATGACATGCCTAGCCTCCTGGGGAAAGTGTTACTGAGTGGACCACAGTGCCAATAGCTGTATGCCTTGAAAAATAATTCAAGCTCTCACTGCAACATTAAGTGTTTAAAAAAAAGGCTCAGCTGATTGATTTAATCATCTAACCCTCCACTGGGGAGAGTTATGCGCTCACTTCATGAAAAATGTATGTGGCATTTACATGGGGATTTTTGGCTGACTGAATCAAAACCTTTA
Source organism: Mesoclemmys tuberculata (assembly GCA_007922155.1). Classification (NCBI taxonomy): domain Eukaryota; kingdom Metazoa; phylum Chordata; order Testudines; family Chelidae; genus Mesoclemmys; species Mesoclemmys tuberculata. The sequence goes on from ML675625.1 coordinate 21,669,355, forward strand.
CGTAAGTACATGGCACAGGGACGGCAATGTGGAGCGTTACAAACAGACAGGGATGATGGTTGGGATGATCTTGTAAAATTTGTCTTGAATACGTAGCAAAAAATCAGCGTTCGTCATAGACATTCAGTGGTCAGCATGGACAGTTGCTCGGTGGGGAAAGGGCAGGACACAGTCAGGGCAGGGATGGGGAATTAAGAAAGAGATTGAGGGAGAGGCCAGAGATATGTGTGTGGGGAAGACCAGGTCTATATTGCCTCAAGAAGCCCTATGTAACAACCTCCCAGGTCAAGGATCAACAAAGGAACTCCATAAATAACTCCCTTCTCAAATCCACCGATGCCTCCACCCAAATCCATGCTACCATCAATTATTCTCCTCACGCCCCCAAATCCATTGATTACATCAGAATCTGTCTCACTTCCAGTCCTGCTCCATCCTTCCTCCTCTCCAGCAGATCAGTGATCTAGCCCCTCCTAGTCTACCGATTTGCCATGTTCACCTTCAGCATCTCAGTAGGCTGCCTCTGCTCCTGTCCTCTCTCAGCACCTGCCTCCTCTTCATAGCAGCGGCTGCCTCCTGTTGCCTCCCCAGCAAGATTCTTTACACAGCCGCCAGCCATCCCCAGAGCACCACGGCCTGGGAAAATGGAACTGTCCTTCTGGCAACACAGACTTTGCTGCCAGTCACCGTATCTACCCCACACAGCTGTCTGTGGGGTGACAGGGAGCAGGAGATGGCAGGAGACAGAGAACCCACTGTAGGGCCAGGAGTCTGCCTGGCTAATCGGTCTCCTGCCCGCCCAGCAGCTGAGACATCCTAGGGCAGGCAGGATCTGAAGACTAAAAGTGCTAGTTGAACTCCTAGAACAGCAGGAGGTGCTGGGCTGGGGGTGCGGACTGAGGAGCTGGGTGAAGGCTGGACTCTTTATTCAAAAGCTGGACATTAGGATGGCTGGGAAGTGGTGCGTTGTTCTGATTGAGCAGGTAACATTGCTCCTTCTTGGTTTGGCTCAAATGCCCCCATAACGACACCAACATTTTGGATTCATGTATCCCAATATTTCAAAATCAGCCTCTACGTTGGCCGGCATAGATTAGTGTACACAATGCGTCAGTGTCTGACAAGTACAAATACAGCCTTTGTGTCATGCAGCCCAGGGAGGCAGACAGCTGCCTGACCTGCGTACACGCATGTATTGTGTCTTTGGGGGAGGGGGGCACTTGATTAGTGCACATAGAACGACAGCCCTGGATTTAAAGGTGGGGAAGAGCCCTTTTGAAAACTTGGGCCTATCTACATTTTTCAAAAATAGACACCCAAGATGAGATTGTCAAGCGTGACTAGTGAGTCTGGGTGCCTTGACATCTGGGTACCCCATCTGAGACACCATAATGGGGACTGTTTTTCCAAAAATGTTGAACACCTGCTCTCTGACTACCAGGCCCCTTTGAGGCATCTCAGACTGGGCACCCAAAGAGCGAGGCACACAAAATCACTAGTCACCGTTGACAATTTTGACCCTAATTTTTGCTAATAACATACTGTATGCAAACCAAGCCAGCCAAATGTGTAGCTGCACATTCAGAACCAGCAACTGCATGCTGCAAAGTTGACTTTTTATGCAGGTACTTGTATGTGCAAATATACAATTTGTTCATACAGGGTGAAATTCACCCTGAGCAGAGCTCCTGCATGAGGTCTGTGCACCCCTCACATCCCACTGAAATCCTCCACACTGAAGTGGGGTTACTGGGTGGCGTAGGTTGCATGCTGACTCCTTGCACAGGATGAATTGCACCTGATGTGAACCAGTGACGGAAGCCTAAAAGACCCAAACATTACTATTATTTGCTGGCATTACTGACTGAATCAGACCCTTTCTGGAGGAATCGGTGGTCAGCCTGATGAAAAAAGGAATCTGTTAAAAGAAAAGGAGATGGGAATGGGTTTTTGTTACAATCCTATGTTATTGAAAGTTTGCCTGTGTGCAGCAGTAATTTCTTCAAGTTTAATGTTTTTAATGCTAAGATTTTAACATTAAAGAGATTAAGCAAAACATCCCCAAAATTTCTATAGCCAGGTAACCAATGGCACTTTAGAATATTGAGAGAAAAAAAAAGATTAAGAATCTAATTTGCCTTTCACTGTTTATGCTTCACTTTCTGCATTTCATTTAAGGAAAACATTTGAGTTAGTTTCACTTTTGCATCTAGTTAGCTTTACTTCCTGATTTCTACACATGAATACAGCACTGGAGTGTTTGAGTTAAACGCTACAGGGAATCCTTTGTGTAGGGTTTATTTGTTTTAACATAGAAAAGTCTATCAATTGTCAAGATTTGCAAAATCTTTGCTTCTTACAACACCTACATTTTGGGAGTAGAGACTACCAGAAAATGTCCGTTTAGTGCTGAGCTGGCCAAGTGGCTGATGTGCAGTAATAGAATAAGGGTGTTTGATATATGTTTCCAGAACATGCAAGTTGAGAGCAGTGTTGTATATATGATCCAATATATATGAATGCTTGAGGATCAGCAAGCAAAAATTTGCAGCCATCTGATACTGGAATCTGGATTTTCATGGCACGTAGTAAGGGAGACAGTCCTTGCTATTTATAATGGAATAAAAGTGAATGAAACCCTAATCACAGATCTAAACTCTCTTACAGTTTGTGGAATTTCAGATCCAGAGCCTGATCTAGTAGAAAACAATGGAGTAAGATCTGAACCAGTTCCTTTGGGGAAACCACTTCTTGATTTCAACTACTGTATTAGAATTTCCTCATTGATGGTGTCACTGAACTATAATTTATCCAAGCAAAATAAACAAGAGCTGTCACCCTGCTAGAAGTCCTCATCCTTCAGTGGGACAGCTTCTGTTACTTTACTGCTCCATTGTTGGTATGAAGAACCCTTAGGGGAGAATTTTCAAAGGCTCCTAACTCGGCCTATAAAACTGTGGTGCAGATTTTTTTGCTGCCCATTTTGGGCATGCTAAAATTTAGATCTGTGCATGCAAAACAGGGGCAGGACACATGAAGTGGGCAGTCAGCCTGCCAGGTGTGGTGTTCCATGATCACTCATTGCTTAAGGTGCTTGCAAGAGCCCTGCTTATTCTGAGTCTGGTTCCAACGGGCTGTGCATAACAAGAGCTTCCCAGCGCCTCACCCAGATTCTGCCATATGAAGTATGTGATATGCATAGGCCAAAGCTCAGACACAAAAAAATGTAGGTGCAATTTCAATGGCTGTGTTTGACAAAAAAAAAAATTAAAAAAGGCCCTTCCTGTGCTGAACATAAATTTAGCTGCAGAAATGGTTTTACTCAACTTGCAGACTGTTTGGTCTTGTAGATATGTGCACATCTGTGTCTTCATCCAACTCCCTTTCAAGTTAATAAAAGACTGCCATAGACTCCAACGAGAGTTGGATGGGGCCCATGGGACTAAATCTTGTTCACTTTGCTCATTCAAGTAATCCCATTAACGTCAGTCAAGATGAGCAGGATTGGGTCTCTCTCTGGAAAATCTCACAGTAATGAAATTCTGTCCCCACAGGTTCCTTGTGTATTCTCACATTGCCTTCTTATAGGAGAACATTTCCAATATCAGGTCCACAGCATAACTATTGCTGCCAAATCAATATGCATAGTTTGGTTGTCAAGAATTAAGTTAATGAGAGGCTGAGAGGCATAATTACAAAAATTAATGGACTTCAACAATTATTCATGTTTTCAAAGCTAATGCAGGGCAGGAACATGTGTCTATGAGCATTGTAGCTAGTTTTATGCAGTTAGATGGATTGCAGCATATAAAGATTTATTTTACTTGAGGAAGGGAAAAGGGGTCTGCTTATACGCCTTTGCCCAGGCACTCAGCAGGGCTCCCTGTCCACAGAGTCTTGGGAGCGCTAGTGATGAGGGTTCTCTATTTTCTCAGCACCAGGACTTGACTTCACACCCCTCACTCACCCAAGCAGCCCCATCGGCGTGACTGGCATTACTCCCAGGAATGAGGGCTGCAGGACCCGGCCCTGTGCCTAGGACAATGTTCCTGGTTAGGGCGACGTTCCTGTTCATCGATACAGTTTGTAGGGCGGAGGGCGATTCTTTGCTACCAACAACCAGGCATGCAGGGAATCAAGATGACAAATGCAGGGGCAGCTCTGGAAACCCCAGACAGCGCGAGAGGGTTTCAGGGGGTGCAGCTGAGAGCAAGCTTGGGCTCCTAACTGTGACTGGTTTCTATTCCTGTCATGCCGGGCATTTATCGATGATACAAATCTTCACACATGGGAGACAAGCACAGCTGCAAACTTCCCACAATCCTGCTTGCTCTCATTGGTTCAGAGAGGGGCCTGACCCCAAACCTTGCATCGGATAATAGGGTGCCCGAACTCTGGACCTGCCTCTAAATTCTGTGCTTTCATCCCATGTCTCTTTTGGATATGGCTCTCAGACGCCCACTACCTGACACAACACCTCATTCTCGGCTGTGTTGCTAGCTAGATCCCTGAGAAAATATGCTGTGAGAGTACGTAGGCTTGGCCATCAGCCATTATCTGGGTGAGAATCTTCTCAATCTCTCGTGTCTGCTGCCTCTCATCTCCTAGCCCCCTGAGCATCAGCTCCCTCACCATGAATGGGCCTTATAATTTCAGCTGGAAATGAGAAATCGACAGCACACTTAGTGCTGACGACAGGGGAAGCTCCTGTTTCATTTAGATTTATTGCTGTTTAATGACCCAAGTGCCTGAAGCGCTTTTGACCAGAGGAGCTAAGCACGTTGATTTCCACTGCTAGCGGGGTGCTGTAATCCACTGCTGGTGGGGTGCTGTAATCCACTGCTGGCGGGGTGCTGTAACTCAGTGACTCAACTCTTGGTCTTGGATCAGAGCTATTTAAAGGATTGAGATCTGCTGTGAACATTCAAAGGTGCTTCTTCAGCTTAGCGGAGCTACCATTCAGGTAACCCTCTCAGCAGGTTCTGTGACGAGCTAGCAGTAGCTAGAAGTGCCATAGAACAGGTGGGCGAGGTACCCCTTCCTCAGGTCATTCTGCTTGTCAACCTTCACATCCAAATCTTTGAGAGTTCAGTTCTGGGACACTGCTCAGCACAGGCTGCCAACGACACTGAGCTGTGGCTGAATGTGCAGTGGAAAAACATCAGCAAGAAACAAGGCTGAGATCACTAATTGAAAGATTACAGGGCATTGGGCTTCTTATTGGTACTTAAGTAAGGTGGACATTTGCTAATCTGCACGTCTCTAATCCACATGCTGCATAATTTGCACAGACAGAAATGTCAGCTCCTGCCTACTTCTCTGCAAAGGTTCTCAGCACGGGAGCGACTGTGCTCCCGTGGTACCAGGGCTTCATTTGGTTAGTCCTATGACAGTAGGGTTGAGCTGCGCTTGATGCAGAACCAAGGATGGGGAGTTAGAAGAGGTAGTTCTCAGTCACCTTTCTGTTTGGCCAATCCTGGGGCTGGCTGGGGGCCAGTTTAGCTGCTCTAAATCACTCGGGCAGTTGCATTTGCTAGGGACCATCCTGCAAGCCTGGGATAACCATAGTCCCAGCTTGCCATGCTTCCTCTTGTTTCCTCCATGCTAGGATTGCCAGCAGCAGGTGAGGTAGACCTGGCTATGCTGGCTTTATGCCACTCAGAGATTCCCCTATGCAGAGACCTGACCCAGATGCCTTGCTCTGGTAGCTACCCAGTGAAGACGCCAGCTCCTGAGCTGGCATGAATCGGTGTGGCTCTGTTGACATCAGCTCTGCACAGGATTAGGCCCTCGATGAACAGGATGCTCCTATAAGAATACTTACCACTTGTCATCCATTGGTTTCAAAGCACAAAGATACTTACAGCCATTAGCCCCATTTCACTGGTGACTCAGAGAGAGGTGGCTTCCCCAAATCACATATGGAACCAGGCATAGCCACCACATCTCCTGATTCACAGCCCCGTGCGCTACCTGTCAGGTCACCCTTGGCTTTTCACACTAAGCACTGGACTGCTCCACATGCCTTTTGATTTGCAATCACCTGGTTCACTGAGCTACATATTTCAAATGTCCATCAGAGACTCTTTGTCACACGGGAGATACAGGACGATGATGCGCTTTGTATTGTGTGACCTTTCCCAGCCGCTATTTAGGAGATGTGTTTGGTTTTTGTAATGTGATATAACCTCCAGCATGCGACATTTTAAGAGCAAGATTTGAAAATAATCTACACTGGTTCTTACCGTGCTATCACAGGATTAGCCTGGGTTATTTGAGAACATACAAATAACATCTGGATAACATCTGATCCAATTTCCTTAACTAAATGATTTTTGTCTTCCAGCAAACACACACACAGGATGCCCCCACACTAGGCAAAAAGGTAGGGTTTAACCACATGTGCTAAAATCCTAGTGTGGACAAGGCTATAGTAGTTTTAACACCTGGCAGCGGGTCGAAGTAAGCCCTAAGGGAAGACCCAAGGTGTGCCATGCATTGGTTACCACATGTAGGATAAAAACACACCTTTTTTCTTAGTGCAGACAAGGCCATATAGTGAAATCCTGGCCTCATTTAAGTCAATGAAAGCTTTGCCATGGACTTCAATGGAGCCATGATTTCATCTTCATAGAATAGAAATTCGCCCTTCTTCAGAGGGCCAGCGAGAGGCCTATCCACCACTTAAGCCTCCCATGGTTCCTCAGATGCTTGACAATAAGGATGTCGTAGATTTTAGGCTGGTTCAAGATTTGTGCTTGGCATTACATTGGAATGATGAGTTATCCTGTATGTGGAAAGATTTGCGCACACCCGCATAGGGACCTAGCTATTAGGGCTGTGATTAAAAAAAAAAAAAAGAAAAATTCTTCCATTGACCTAGGGCTGTCTACACCAGGGGCTTAGGCTGGCTTTACTACATTGCCCAGGGTTGTGGACTTTTCAGACCCTTGCGCAACGTAGCTGGATTGATCTAACTTTTTAGTGTAGACCTGAATTAAGATGACTTTCTACCTGCCATAGCATATCCCATTCAGAATTAATGAAACTCGGCGCTAGCATGTTTTCCTCACTAGGTGGCAGTGTAAGACTAAACGAGTGAGGCATTCAATCGCACGAGGGGTTGCCAACAATGTATTTCAAAAACAAGGGGCTGTTTTCTTAGCACCCTGCTCCACCTGATATTATCATTATTACTAATAATAGTAAATATAATAAGCAGTACTCACCTACATTCCACAAGGGCATTTCTTGCTGCTTTTTGTAGCACTTAGCAACTCCAGATCTTGTTGTACAGAGATGGAAAAAATTGGGATGTCCCTGCTAATAAGGGACTGTTGGCAACCTAAGGCTGTGGCTTATTTCATGCTTCTTCACATACTTGTTTTAGCTGGTTGTGTGGGTTGCCTTCACTGACTGCATTTTTCTGCCAACCAGAGGATGTCTAGGACTCTTGGCAGGGCCCAGAGCTCTGGCTGGATGGTCGTGACAGGGCATTCTCCCTGGATGTATTCTAGCTGTGCACGGTTGCTGGTTGTGGGGCTGCAACGTTAAAGCCTGGCCCCATATGTTTTGCGTTTCTCCTCCCCTCAGTGCAGTCAGTATTACTGTCTATTGTCCCTCCTTATGAGCTTTGGCCGCCATTGATCTCCCTACAGCAGCTGTGATTCCTTGCTGCTATGTAGAAGGCAAGCAGCCATGTATGAGTCACAAGATTCATGCTGAGCTCAGCTCTTAGGGTGCGGCACAGGGTGATACGAACTAAACCCTCCTGCCCGGAGACTGTGAGCATTGCCTCTGCACTTGACCTAGGCAACTGCACTCTCCTTCTGAAACAAGAGCCGAAGCTAGTTTTCCATCGAATAACGTACAAGTGCCTTTCATTCAACCATATGGAAAACCACCGGTCAGATTCCTCCCTATCCCCTGTCTCTTTAAACACATACGGGACACATGGATTCTAGTGGGCACACCTGGGCTTTATACAGAATTAGGCTCCAAAGACCTGGGAACTGCCTGAGCAGGGGAACAACCTCCGTCACTTCTCAGGACCAGATGCTATTTCTTGGGAGGCTTCCACATTTTAAGGCCAATGTATAGTCTTCAGAGACAGAATAAGCGGCACGGTCCAGAATGAAGAAACACAATTTCCCCATCCCAAAAACTGCTGCTTAAAGAAAAGCAACTAACTCTGCTAATTGCCCCCATAGTGTCTCAAAGGGAAACCTGCTAAAGATCGGAGTGCGGCATCAACTCCTGCTGCTGTCCTTGCACGCTCCAGGAGGGACTCAGAAAAGTGCACGGCAGAATCCCTCCTTGCAGTAATGGCCACAGCGAATATGCTTGTTCAACACTGGACCAGGTGGGAAGAGGAGCCGAGCTTGCCTGAAAGAAAACCTGTTTGTGCCTCACACGTTGGGAAAATGGTTCAAGAGCAGTTTATCTCTGAGAAAATAAGAGCCCAGCGACACTGCCAAGGGCAGTGTGACCTGCTGAGTAAGTGCGGTTCGTGCAAGTTGCAGCTTTGACTTATGGATCTGACCTTTCGAGGGATCCAGTACATTTTGCAGGAGAGCAAATGTGCAGTGTCTCCCCTTTCCATCTTCTCCCTTCTCTTTGGACGTGCATCCCACCCCAGCATTTCTCCCTCTGCTCCCCTCCACAGCCAGCTTTCCTGCCACATGCATTGAATTGGAAACGGGAAAACACCAGCTTCATACCGTCCAAACAATAGAACCACCTATATAATCAACCTGCCAAGCGATTTTAATCAGCGTAGGCTATACACCTGAGAAAACAGGGCCTGATCATGATTAACGGCTCGATGTGTTCTGCTGCTCACGTTCCTTTATCTTACAGCCAGAAACTCAAAAATGGGTTGTTAAACATGTGTATCTCTGTTACCATCAGCTTGTCTTTGTAATTACTCCTTGAAGTGTTTCTCCTCGTATGAAATGCCATGACAGGCCATTGCTTCCTCTAAAGTCTTTGCTCCTTGTCCTGACTCCAGCATTCCAAAGCAGCGTTGCATTTAAGGCCTCGCTTCTTCTCTACAGACACCAGCGTAAGGGTCTGATCTAACCAGGTGCTGCATCAGGCTTTAAATCAGTAGTGTCATGACCCCAGTGTAGAACCGGGGTGCTTGAGAATCAGACCCTAAGACACGAGTAGTGATACAGCTTCCCTTCTGGCCTGTCTTCTGAGAAGACTTCTTGTGTCAGCACTGTGCCAACAACAGGACGCATCACCGACACTTGCTTTGCAGTGAGGTTCTGCTTTTGTCTGAGAGTGACACGGGTAGGTCTGTTTGTTCTGCAGGCTTTGTGTACAACTAATGGAAGCTCAGATATTATGGGTCTCTTTGTCCACTGGGGGGGTTCCGTTGCCACAATATGCTGATCTCAGCTCTTCGCCTATGTTTTGTTGCCTCCGACACAGCAATAATGCTTAGCGCTCCATAAGGAACCTCAAAGTGCTGTCCATGTAGTTGTGAATTAGTCCTCCTGGAAACCCCGTGAGCTAGAGAAATGTCTATCCCCATTTCCCGGATGGGGAGATCAAAGGAGAGTGGTTCCGTGATTTGCGCAGGTTGCAGCGGGAGTCACGATCAGAGCTGTCAAATGCTGGGATCTCTGGCTCCCAGTCCAAGCCTCTCCCCCCAGTCCGCAGGGTCTGTGATATTTCTTCTTCTTGCCCTTTTCAGTTAGGTCTCCTCAAAGACTTCACTGCTGCAAGCAGAGCTGTCGTTCTCCATTTCATTTGTAATTTCTGGTGCATCAGCTGGAGTTTGGCAAGCTTTGATTTGCCTTCTTCCTCTCATCATCTTCCTATATGCTGTTAATAGGAAGATGACCACAGGAGTTAACCACATAGCAATAAATTGTTCAGACCATTATTAATGAGATACAGTCAACAAGTTCTAGGCCCAAACCTTCAATTGTTTAAACCAAACGAGGTGTAGCAAACAACAGAGGAATAGAAACCGATTTCCGTTTTGTTTTAAATATCCACAAACGCAGGTATTTTAATGAGATGTAAATATCCCTCATAGGGTTGTGAATCTGAAAAACAGCAGCAGGAGTGGATGAGAAGTAGAAAGATAACTTGACTCTGAAACAAAAGTGAGACTGATTGATTGAATTTTAGGGATGGATTTTCAGGCAGCCTCAATCCAGCCTGCAGTTTTGCACATCCACTTTTTGAGCATTCAACCGATAGCGTGTGCATCCCTTTTGTATGTGCCAATCCCTCATTGGCCTCCAATGGATAGAGCTACAACTAATTATTTGGAGTATGAAAAATTGTTTGGCAGATGAAAAAAACTGGTGTGTGTCCACTTTTGGGGGTATCATTCATTCATTGCAAAAATGAGGACACAAACCCAGAGGCTGGAACCATCAGCCCTATATTATATTTAATTGTTGACTTAGTGAATGTGTACAGAAAGCTGGGATATACACGCACCTGAATTTGTGTGCAAAGCCTACTTGTTTGCACAGACTGGGAAATCACAGGCAAGGCATGTGGGGCGAGGGGGCAGGTAGGATCAGGTGCCACCCCAGATTTGTAGCTTGTCTTGTACTGAGCAGCCTCATACGGACTGAGCATGCTCAGTAAAACTGATGAAGTTGGCTGCACTCACTCTGCACCCCCATTATTGGCAGGCTTGGGTCATCTCTGTGGGCCATTGTGTGCAAGTAGGTATTTCCATATGCAAAGCTTTTCTTGGATGTGGGATTTGTGTACACAAATTTAGCCAGGTGCGTACATTTTCTTTTTAGACAGGTACAAATGTGTCTTGTCTCTTGGTAAATGTGACCCTTATTTCCATGGTGAGTTGGATGCTAACAGGAAATGGGTGAAGAGAAAATTAGGGGCCAGATTTTCAAAAACAAAATGTGCTCCTGAACTTGTGTGCACTGTTATCATGAAGACATGCAAAAGTCAGCTAACTGCATGCACAACTGGTTAATTCAGATGCACCAAAATGTGCAGCCAGTCACGCTGCACACCTCACATGAAAATCTAAAAATTTAATTTAATAAATTAATAAAGATTTAATAAAAATTCTTTCAATGTGTTCATCTCACCTGGCTGTGTAATATGAACCCCTGATGGTAAAACTGGACAAAGCACTGCAAACAGCCTAGCACTAGCAGGTGACTGGACCTAGCCTAGGAAATGTTTAAATACAGCAATGATGATTGTGTACCAATAATCCCTGACAGACAGACCTAAGAGATCTTGTTTATCTCCAAATTCTGCACAATTTTGCCCAATCCTGCAGGATCAGGCCTTTGAAGATTCTCAACAGCTGGTCTGCGTTGCCATTTCCACATCTGCCCTTGGTCTGACTGCTTCCAAAGCTCTGCTCTGGTGTTAGTTTTTAAGTGGAGTTCCTCTATTGTCTGATCAAGTTGTCATTTTCAGCTTCAGTAGGCATCTCAGGAAGGCCAGGGGTTGGGGTGAGAAGTGGCTGTTGCTTGTTATACAAGCCCCCCTTTAAGCTTTGTGACAGCTCTCTATACATTTTTCAATCGGTCAACACCGTCCTTTCTTTTTTGACTGCACAAAGAGAGCCATAGCAAGTCATTTCTGATGGAGCAGTATTTAAAGCTCGACAGGCCTGCTGCTATGTATCTTGCTTATCGACGACAATTTTCTGCTTACTCACCTGTAGGAAATCCCAGTACAACACAGTCCATTGTTAGCAAGGTGAGACCTTTACGGCCATGCTTAAAGATCAACAGCGTTTGTGTGGAAGCTTTCTCTGAATGTCAATAACTCGTTGTGGAGTATTTCACCTGGTCTGTCAATTAGCAGTTCTTAGTATTGGCTAAACAAACAGTAAGACTTACACCTATTAGCTTAGGTGTTAAGAAGTGCTCTCTCAGCCACTCCTATCCCAAGCTGGCTTGGCTAACCATTAGCAAGGGCTTCCCTGTTTGGAGATACACTAGTTACCAACGTACAGTGTGGCGTGTCTTATCATAAGGAACCAAAAAACCTCCACTGAATCACCTTGGGCAAACATTTGTGCAGTGTGAAATTCATTTAGTGGGAGCAAACACGCCCATGGTGGGTCAAGGAAGAGGGCTAAATGCCCCTCGTGTATTTCTCTTAAAGTGCTAATTAATCAAGTATAAGTCACTGGAATAGCTGTATATAGGGCCTTATCCAAATCTTACTGAAGTTAAAGGCAAAACAAAGGGACAGGATGGAGAATATTATAATGTCATTCCTTCATCTGGATACTGTGTGCACTACTTACGGAGTTTAGAGACAAGCAATGAGAATGACCAGAGACCAGGAAAAACTCCTCTGAAGTAGGACTGAGTAAGTTTGGATTGTTACCTTAGAAGGGACATGAATAAAAGGTGACATGATAAAAGTATATACAATAATGGATGATCTAGAGGGTAAGGGGCTTGGGTGGGTGTGGTGGATGTTTTTTGTTAAACAAGTCCCCTTTCAAGCTTAGGTGACAGCCCAAGAAGGGAGACTGGGAGCTTCTGTTCTCCCTGTCTCATAACACAAGGACAAGGGGACAGTGAATGAAATTGAAAGGTAGCAAAGTCAGAACTGATCAGAGGAAAGACTTTGTCACTGCGTGTGCGACTAGACCGTGGAACTCAGTGCCACCGAATGTCTTTGAGGACAAGAACTCATAAAAGTCAGAGGATTGGCTGTTTCTATGGACAAGAACAATACCCCAGAGTTATAATGGTTGGTGCAACCTGAGAGTGTTGGAAAGGGTAAAAACTTCATGTCTCAGGGGTTAAGCCAATTTCTAACTATTATGGATCAGGATGAGACTGTCCTGGGTGCTAATTATACCACATCTGCCTACTGTGGGATTATTGCACATTTCTCTGAAGCATCTGGTGCTGGCCACAGTTGGAGACAAGATTCTGGACTAGATGGACCTCGGCTCTGAAACACCCCAGCAATTCCTATATTCCCATGGAGTAGGCTCATAGTGGCTAGTTGTAGCTAACATGAGAAGACTTCTGACAGAGTCTGGCTCCATTGTATTTACTGACACTCAGCATTGGCAAACAATTTCTCACCCTACTAACAAATCAATCGCTCTCAGTTCCAGACCTGGAGAGGTCTGTGCCACAAGTTGGTTTGTGACTCATGACATTCAAAAATTTGCCAGGGGAAAAATCATAAAGAAAAGGAAGAAAAATAAAAGGTTTTCATTCTCAGATGTCCATTTCCCCCCTTGCGCTATCACTAATTAATCTTTGTTCAAAAAATTATTTCCCCATGCCCATTTACTGCTTGTAAAACTCTGTCCATACTCTTATGCCACAGCCATCCCCATGACATCTGGTGTGGGAATTCCTCTCTGAACCTACAGCAGAGAGCAGTTGTGCAAAGTTTAGCCCACTGCACCTTTGCCCTGGTTTGAAGGACCTCCTCTAGAGTGCAGAAATACAAGAGAACCGGCAGGGCTCCAATTCTTGTAAGCTTGGCAGGAGCGTCACAGACCCTGACCTTCCCAGTTGCCCCTTCCTCCATCCTTGATTACTCAAGCCCTCTCCTCTCACCACACCTGTATCCAAAACAGGGTCATGACCCTCGCTAATGTTGAGGCACATGACTGCATTTCAGGTAGCAAAGGGATTCACATTAGTTAGCTTCAGACAATGGAAGCTAGGCTCTTTACGAGTAGGCCATCTTTCTGCATACCTTTTGTCCCTGGATCCTGCTCTCTTTTTCTTTTCATTTGCAAGGCCTCATCCTTGTCCTCTCTGCACAAATGTTTTCCTTCTGGATGTTCTTCTTGGTGGGTTTCATGTTCCAAAATGGCAGCCGCCTAGATCAATCAGAAACTGGTCAGTGTTTGAACCACCCAACTTCTGATGACCCCTCCTGTAGCCCTTGGATTCATTAATACCCCTTACAGCACAGTGCTAATTTGCAATTGTTTGTGAATTTGATGCTCACAATAATCCCAGGATTTTGCCCTTCTCTAACGCCTTTCACCCAAGGACTAGAGAATATTGAATCCAAGATTTCCAAACTGCAACTAGTAATTCTGGATGACCAACTTGATGTGCCGAAAAGGTCTAATTTTCAGTAAGTACTGAGCACCCACCCTTGAAAAAACAGTCCCAAGGTGAGCCCTCCCTGCTGTTAGGCTGTTAGTGAGCAGAGACCACTGCCTACCATGCTGACCAATGCCATCTCATTGTTTCCTTGTGCTCCCCGTCTGGCTCCATCTATCTGTTGCATCTTGTTTTATACCTAGATTGTATGCTCTTTGGGGCAGAGACTCTCTTTTTATTCTGTTTGTACAGCACCTAGCACAGTGGGGATGTGGTCCGTGATTGGGGCTGCTTGGTGCTACAATGTTATTATTATTTTATTATTTATCTTGGCCTAATTGACTCATCCTGCAAACCCCCCTCCATCCTGATGGGCACCTTCATAAGGCAGCCAAATCTCACATTTGGATGCTTTGTGCCTATGCCATGCTTTGCAACTGCTGATGCAACTGTCCCAAGGCAGTGTTCGAATATCCTGCTAAAGAGACCCACCTCTCTGCCATGGAAACACCAGGCTGTTAAAATGTGATATTCCAGGAAAAGTAAAACATTGTCCTCTTCTCTTTGGATGTGTAGTATTTCTCCATGAGGTCAATATGTTACCAGTGATACCAAACTAGGCTAAAGGCCAGGGATTCCCTTGTGGTTTGAGAAGCCTTTGGTCTCTACTAACAGTTGTGCCGGATGTCTGGGATTCCCTTGGACAAAACCAAGCACAGGAAGTGATATCAGGTATGAAATCTCCATCCGTTATTGATGGGCTAGGAACTGGGGGCCGGGGAGGGAGAGAGGTGTCTGGGCATGTAATGGAGATCAAGCTTCCATCTCAATATATGACGTTAGGCAGGAGCGTGACTTCCTTTCATCACATGGTATGTCTACACTGCTGGAGCTGCAAGGGATCGATTGAGCAGGCTGTGGAGACCCGCTCAGTTGAGATTAAGCCCCTCTCGGTCGATGAGATTAATCCACCTCCACCCTACCCCCTTCCCCCTGAAAAGACTAAGGCTGCATCAACCGGAGGGCGTCTCCCATTGACTCAGTGCAGTGGAGATGCCGCGGTATGGCAACATAAGTAAGTAGACGGGAGATACGCAAGCTACATTATGTGGCGTGTGTATCTCCCGTCGACCACTGGCGGCAGCATAGACCAGGCCTCTGTCATGCAGGAGAAACTGTGAGAAAGCAAAGGCAGAACGTCTCTCACAACGCAGAGACAACACCTGAGCCTTCTACAGCCTGAGGAAATAGGAAAGAAATGGTGTTTGGGTTGCCTTTTTTGTTTTATTTTCTATTGGAAACTGTAGCATAGCTTTGTCTTACAGGAGTAGCCTGGACTCCTCAAAGGGCCCTTCTCTTATTGACTTTCACCACTGAAATGCCAAGCCTTAAAGAGGAACCAGACTTGGATTGCCCTAGGTACATGTGTTGGTTAAAGGAAGCAAACCTCGCTATCAGACGTGTCGGGCTCATCCGAGTCCTGCTTCGCAGACTCTGCTTCGTCCTCCTCTAGGGAAACAGGAAGGGAAGGTTAACTGATCTCTTTTGGCAGTAACAATCCATAGCCCCCTCACAGGCGTTATATAGAACCATAGTCACAGCTCCAGTCACTGGTCAGAGCCACAGTCACTGGTACATCAACACCAAAGACATTTCAAAATGAAAAGGCAAGAAATGCTGCCACAGCTCAGAGACTGGGAGCCAAGCCCATCAGTATGTGCTGGCTGCCCAATGCCACACAGCAGCTGGATTTATGGCTGCCTTGTCTTGCATTGCTGGAGTAGCACCAAGTAACTGGAGCATACTGGTGAGGAAGAAGAGATTCTAGAAATACATTAGGAGCAAGAGAATGACAAAGAAATTGCAGGTCCTCTACTTAGTGGGAAGGACAGCAAGAAGGCAGAGCGTTTAATGCCTATTTCGCATTACTAAAAAGGTAAAATTATCCACGAAGGGTGAAAATTCACAAAAAAGGTGACCTGATACTTAACACAATTAATATTAACAACAAGGGGGAAGGAACGCAAATCAAAATAGGGAACGAACAGGTTAAAGAATATTTCGATAAGTTAAATGTATTCAAGTCAATAGGGCCTGAAAAAATTCAACCTAGGGTACTTAAGGAACTAGCTAAAACAATCTTGGAACCATTAGTGATTATCTTTGAGAAATCATTGAAGACAGGTGAGGTACCATAGGGCTGGAGAAGGGCAAATATAGTACCTATCTTTTAAAAGGGGAACAAGATGACTCTGGGAATTATAGACGAGTCAGCCTAACTTTGATACTTGGAAAGATATTGGAACAAATGATTAAACAATCTGTTTGAAAGCACCTAGAGGATAATAGCCTTATAAATAATAATAGCCAACATGGAACTGTCAAGAACAAATCACGTTAAACCAACCTAATTTCCTTCTTTGACAGGGTTATTGGCCTAGTGGATGAGAAGGGGAAGCTGTAGACATGACATATCTTAATTTTAGTAAGACTTATAACACACTTCCACATGACATTCTCAGAAGAATACTAGGGAAATGTGTCTAGATGAAATTACTATAAGGTTGGTGCATAACTGGTTGAAAGGTCGTACTCAAAGAATAGTTATCAATGGTTCACTGTCAAACTGGGAAGATGTATCTAGTGAGGTTCCACAGGGGTCTTTTCTGGTTACACTACTATTCAATATGTACATTAATGACTTGGATAAAGGAGTGGAGAGTATGCTTATAAAATTTGTGGATGACATCAATCTGGAAGGGGTTGCAAGCATTTTGGAAGACAGAACTAGAATTCAAAACGACCATGACAAATTGGAGAATTAGTCTGGAATAAAAAAGATGAAATTCAATAAAGACAAGTGCACAGTACTTCAGTGAGGAAGACAAAGAATCAAATGCACAACTGCAAAAGGGGGAATAACTGGGTGGGCAGTGGCTCTGCTGAAAGGGATCTGAGGGTTACAGTGGATCACAAATTGAATATGGGGGGACAGTGTGATGCGACTATGAAAAAGGCTAATATCCTTCTGGGGTATATTAAGAGGAGTGTAGTCTGTGAGACATGGGAGGTAACTGTCCCACTCTACTTGGGACTGGTGAGGTCTCAGCTGAAGTACAAAATCTAGTTCTGGGTAGCAATGTTTAAGAAAGATATGGACAAATTGGAGAGAGTCCAGAGGAGAGCAATACAAATACTAAGAGGTTTAGAAAAGCTGACCTATGAGAAGGGTTAAAAACACTGACCATACTCAGTGTTGAGAAAATAAGACTAAGAAGGGATCCGATAGTTTTCCAATACGTTAAGGGCTGTTATAAAGAGGATGGTGATCAATTGTTCTTCATGTCCACTGAAGGTAGGGCAAGAAGCAATGGGTTTAATCTGCAGCAAGGGAAATTTAGGGTAGATAATTAAACTTTTAAATTGTAAGGAGAGTTAAGCACTGGAAATAGGCTTTCAAGGGAGGTTGTGGAATCCCCATCACTGGAGGTTTTTAAAAACAGCTTGGACAAACACCTGTCAGGGATGGGGTCTAGGCTTACTTGGTCCTGCCTCAGCACAGGGGCTGGACTAGATGACCTCTCAAGGTCCCTCCCAGCCCTATATTTCTTTGATTCTATGATGCTGTGTTATTGTCATCCATGTCAATTTAACTTAAAAAAAAGGCTCTGTCTCCCAAGTGAGGGCGTAAGTACTACAGGTTTGTAACTCTTCTAAACGGCTCTGTAGTCTTACTCTGATCTTTTCTATGTGGAAAGGTTCCTTAGCAAGTGCAAAGATATTTTGTGTGCTGCTTTCTGGGTTTTGTGCCAATCTTAAGTCAAGAACCAGTAGAAGTTCTGTATTTTCCCACACCCAGAATGCAATCAGTTTAAATTCTTTTACCTTGATTAAATCTTATTACTGTGTAAATCAACACAGAACCTTCCCCGCATTTAAAATCCAATTCTGTTGATTGGAAAACATTCACAAACCACATTGACATATTCAGAACCAAGCAATCCAGGCTAGCTCAACTTTCCAGCTAAGCCAGAATGTCTAGTGTTGAGAAGCGGTTTGGAGACATGATTGTCTCTCCTCTACTCATCTCATAAGGTGGATATTCCCTCCTTCCACTAAGGTGAGACTGGGTTTAACATCCTATTGCAATGCAAGTGGAGGAAAAAATGACATGCTCGAAGCCAGACCTTCCAAGTCACTTAGGTTCCTAACTCCCATTGAAATCAGTTAGAGCTAGGTTTCTAAGAACCTTTGAGGATCTGGACATAAGGGCATAATTTACTTAGAGGTGCAGATTGAAGCATGGATGATAGAATAATGTTTATATGGAACTAATATGCAGGGAGCTGGGGGAAGCAGTTCAGTGTGGCCCATCTGTATACAAATGGTAGGAATCTAAATCCTAAAAGGGTGAACTTGAGTGCCTGGTATTAAATGATATAATAGGCATCAAGGCAACTTGGTGGAATGCTGATAATCAATAGCACACATACCAAGGTACAAAATATATAGGAATGACAGAGTAAGTTGTGCTGGTTGGGGAGGAGCACTATATGCCATATAGTCAAATATAGTAAAAATCTTAAATTCGTCAAAGAACAACTAGGAAAAAAATACAAGAATTAACAGCAAAACTTTTAAAAACTACATCAGAAGCAGGATGCCAAAAAATTAGAGGGGCCACTAGACAATCAAGATGCTAAAGGAACATTCAAAGAAGACAAGGCCATTATGGAGAAGCTAAAATCAGTCTTCAGTGAGGAGGAAGTGAGGGAGATTTCCACAACTGAGCCATTCTTTTTAAGTGACGTATCTGAAGATCTGTCTCAGATTGATGCATCAACAGAGGAGGTTTTTGGAACACATTGATAAATTAAACAGAAATAAGACACCAGGACCAGATTGTTTTCACCAAGAGTTCTGAAGGAACTCAAGTATGAAATTGCAGAACTACTAATTGTTGTATGAAAATTCTCTCTTAAATCAACCTCTGTACCAGACAGCTGGCAGCTAGCTCTTGTGATGCCAATTTTAAAAAGGATCCAGAGGCAATTCTAGCACCTACAGGCTGCTAAGCCTAACTTCAGTACCAGGCAAATTGGTTGAAACTATAGTAAAGAACAGAATTATCTGACACATAGATGAACATGATTTGTTGTGGATGAGTCAACACGGCTTTTGGAAAGGGAAATCATGCCTCACTAGTCTACTAGAATTCTTTGAGGGGAGTCAACAAGCATGTGGACAAAGCTGATCCAGTTGATACTATGTACTTAGATTTTCAGTAAGCCTTTGACAAGGTCCCACCCCAAAGGCTCTTAAGCAAAGCAAGTGGTCATGGGATAAAAGGGACGGTCCCCTCATGAATCAGTAACTGGTTAAAAGATAGGAAACAAAAGGTAGGAATAAACAGTCAGTTTTCACAATGGAGAAAGGTAAATAGTGGGGGTCCCCCAAGGATTTTTATTGGGACCAGAGCTGTTCAACATATTCATAAAATGATTTGGAAGAGGGGGTAAACTGTGGGGTGGCAAACTTTGCATACAATACAAAACAACTCAAGATAATTAAGTCCAAAGCTGGCTCCAAAGAGTTATAAAGGGACTGGGTGACTGGGAAAGAAAATGACAGATGAAATTCAATTTTGATAAATGAAACATAATGTACATTGGAAAACATAATCCAAAATATACATTCTAAAATGATGGGGTCTAAATTAGTTGTTACCACTCAAGAAAGAGATCTTGGTGTCATCAAGGATAGTTCTCTGAAAACATCTGCTCAATTTGCAGGGGCAGTCAAAAAACTTACAATGTAAAGAACCATTAGAAAAGGGACAGACAGTAAGACAGAAAATATCATAATGATACTATACGGTTCCATGGTACACCCACACCTTGAATACTATGTGCACTTCTGGTTGCCCCATCTCAAAAAAGATATATTAGAATTGGAAAAAGTACAGAGGAGGGCAACAAAAATTATTTGGGGTATGGAACAACTTCCATATGAGGAGAGATTAAAAAGGTGGGGACTATTCATCTTAGAAAAGGGATATGACAGAAGTCTATAAAAATCTATAAAGTCTATAAAATCATGAATGGAGTGGAGAAGGTAAATAACAAAATGTTATTTACCCCTCCACATCACACAAGAACCTAGAGTCACCCAATGAAATTAATAGTCAGCAGGTTTAAAAAAAAACATAAGGAAGTATTTCTTCACACAACGCACAGTCAACCTGAGGAATTCATTGTCAGGGAATGTTGTGAAGGCCAAAAGTATAACTGGGTTTAAAAAATAATCAGATAGGTTCATGGCCTAGTTCATTAGCCAAGATGGTCAGAGATGCAACTCCATGCCCTGAGTGTCCATAACCTTTGTGCGAAAGGGGGCATAGGCAGGGGTGTCCTCTGGAAGTGATCCTTAGCTGCAGTAACTGCCTTTGGGGGTCTAGTGATGGCTGGCACAAAGTACGGCAGCTCTGAGGATGTTCCGTTTTATGCTAGGGAGCTGCAGATACTCGACATCTTTGATATCAGGCCACTTCCATTTAAGTGCCTAAACATGAATTTAGGAGCCTCGTGCTCAGACCTGCAGGTGTGAAAATCGTCAACAGGAGGAGAGGTTTTCCAAGGCACAAATGCACAGGTGTCAAACACAAGGCCCGCGGGCCGAATCCGGCCTGCCGGCTTGTGTTATCCGGCCCGCGTGCCGAATCCGGCCCGCTGCCTTGTGTTATCCGGGCCGGCAGTTTTTTCTGAGTCGAGCTCAGTAAAAGTGTGCGAGATCTCGCGTCAGCGCGTGTTACCGCGAGATCTCGTCTTAAAAAGGAAAACGCCGTCGGACTCTCCCACTCTGCCGCCAAATTTCACCCTGCAGGGAGATTTTTCAGCGGAGAGTGGAGTCTGCGAGTACCTGTGAGTCCCTGCTGTGTGTCCCACTCACACTCTGCCGCCGAATTTAACCCTGCGGGGAGATTTCTCGGCGGAGAGTAGAGTATGTGGTGTGTTAGTGTTTAGTGTTTTAGTGTTTAGTTTGTATGCGTTTGTTTAGGGTTTTAGTGTTTAGTTTGTATGCGTGGCCCCCTTGAACTGAATTTAATTTAAATGCGGCCCGCCATAGGAACTGAGTTTGACACCCCTGCACAAATGGGAGTTAAGTGTCCAACTCCCACTGATTGCCATGGGAGTTTGGCGCCCAGGTGACATCTGTGCCTTTGAAAGTCTTCCTCCTGGTATTTACAATACAAAATTTAAAACAACTGCTGTAGACTGCATGCATGTTTGGGAAGCCCCACCCACAGACTTTCCAGTGCTAAGGAGACCAGCACACCAGGCTCCAAACACTGCTCCTGCCTTCTCAAATGTTGCTTTTGCATGGGTCTTTTTACCTGGCTGAGCACCTGGTTCTTGTTTCTGTGCCCTACGAGGCACTCTCATCCTGATCTCCGGATCCGCTGCAGGATCACGCAATGTTAGCTTGCCAGCGGGCTGTCCTTGTGAGGAAGGGATCTGTAACACGTGGGCAATTGCTACATTAGTTGCAAATGGATAGGAGGATCTGCCAATGCCTTTGTTGCTAGAAATATTGCTTTCTTCTCAGGTGGTGAAAAAAACGAGCATGGCAATTCGTATAACAGCAAAGATGCAGTCCCTCCACCCCACTCCAGACTGCATCATATAGGCGTTTCTGTGTGTTTGTGGGATGTTACCATGGAATCTGGTGTCCCCTACGCACAGATTCAACAGGGGCAGTGGCAGGTTTAGTCTTTCAATGCACCTCAATCCTAACCTGGAGGAATAAAACCCTGGGGGCTAGAGGGTAGATTACTTTCCATGGTTCATTCAGTCCTCAGTTTCCTCTGAGATTCAGAGCAATGATGCTGATCAGTGCCCGTTGTGGTGGTGGTTTTGCAATGTGCCAATCTGTCCACTAGGAACAGGACTGGCACCCCCAATCTGTGGGCCACTGCAAAGCCAGCAGGCCATAACTTTCAGTAAATAGTGCTAATGCCCATTTTAAACTGCTCTCAGTAAAGACTTGCCCAGCAAGCTGACTGCCAACCACCGCCTCCCACTGGAGGAATAGCAGATGCCAATGCAAGATGTACTCACCAAAGTGGCCGCTGCTGTCTCGTGCTCTTTGGCACTGAACTGTTCCATCTCATTGCCAACGTGCAGCGGTGTGGCCGCCTGGAGCTGGCGGAAGGATAGGAGGGAATTCTCACACTCTGCTCTTTGCAGTATGCTGGAGCTCCTGCCTGTCTGAGGGGTGGGGCTCTCCATACGGATTGGACTTGGACTGTCAGCCTCATGCTGCTTGGGGGATGTGCGCCAGCTGGCAGGTTTCAGGTTTTCCCTCCCTCTGCCATAATCGGACAGGTCCAGAGGTGTGTCCAGGAGATATTCTCTTGCTGCCTCTGCCTTTTCCCTTTGCTCCGTGTTCTCCCTGCTTACCCAAACACCTTTCCCTTCTACAGGGCCCGCCGGGAACGACCTCTCTTCTTTGCACCCCCCGGTCGCCCTCGGCTGTGGAGGATGGAGTCTTTCCTCAGGAGCAGCTGGATTTTGGTCACCTTCCATCTTGGCTCTGAATCCTTGCTGATGCTGTTGTGCCAGGAGATACTGGAACTTCTCCCTGTGCTTAAGAAACTGAAGCCTCCCCTCCAAATGCTGGTCCCGCATGTACACCACCGCTCCGGGGAATTCTAAAATGGCAGCCTGATCTTCCCATTCCTCCGGCAGCCTGGTTCTGCCTTCAGCCTCTCTGGTCTGTAACAAGTCACTTGGGAAGCTGTTTCCCCTGTCAGCAGAAGCGCAGTTACTCCTGAGTCCAAACTGGTGCAGAGAGAAATGCTGATTAAGGAGGCAGAGGTGGTCCTTCTTGGTGGTCAGCTGTAGAGTTTCACAGGATGAAGCTATTTTGTGGGAATCTGGTTTGTTTGTTCTTAAGAAACTAAATGAAAAAACAAACAAAAATGATCAAACACACGAAAGGCAAGTTTCCAGATGGGTCACCTCACTGCCACAGTGTCCTTTTTAGCACCTGGTTTCCATGTGCTGCCACTGATTGGCCAAATACTCTGCTGATGGAAACTTGCACAGCTCTGTTGAAGTCAGTGAAGCTCTGCCCATTTACACTGGTAGAGAATGATATATTGGAGAAAAATTTTACACATCCACTTTTGCGCACATACAGCAGGTCTCATCTACACTTGTGCAAAATTTGCATTTGGGTGTGCAAAGCAGGTAGCTGGGTGCACAACTCTCCTGCCTGCAAAAATGGGTGTGTGTCTACCAGCTGGGCACGGTCAGTTGTGCACTGAAGCAGATATGATGGCCTCCGTTGAAAGAGGGACCTCCAGAACAAGCTGTTCCAGCTTGAGCTGAAGTACTAAGTCTCCCTAGCTGGCTCAAATCCTCTATGGACATGGCTCAGGGGAACTGGAACAACAGACATGAAAAAGTGGAGACTAAAAATGCAATTCAGTTGAAGACAGAGTTCCAGGCTGCCCAAGCCCAATAGTTTTACATTGCTGATAGAGCTTTTCCTCCTTCATTCAACATACTCACTTGTACAGAGTTACAACTACATTTACAGAAGCCTGAGCAATGGGTGAGCTGTACAAACTGTGTTCAGAAAACCCTGCCTGTATAAATCGAGTCCCTGCTTGTTATTACTGCACAGCATTTGGCAGTATCCCTCCTCACTGAGAATGTAGCCAAGCTAGGTTTTTGCTGGGGGAACTTACAGTCTCTGAATGAGTCTATATGCCTCATGCAGCCCTAATTGCCACGAAAGTTAATAGAAATTGAGGCGCTCAGATTCTACTGTGATGAGCACCACAGAAAAGCAGAGTGAATTAGATAAGGAGCAGTGGAAATCGCTGCCCAGTGCTCAAATCAAACGGTTTTTCTTTATGTAGAGCTTGGTTCACTTGGCTGCTCTCTCTGCAATTCTCAGTGCTGTTCAGTTGCAGAAGGACTGAGATAGTTTGACAGCCTGTTCTCTAAGGACCTGATTCGCCTCTCATTTGCCCTGGTGTAGCTCAGGAGTAAACCCATTGAGGTTGATGAGGCTATTGCTGAGGTATATATACATAGCATAAGAACCAGGTTCCTGGTGTTTTCTGCCTGGAATAGTTGCATTAATCTCCAGAAAAAGTCTGTTCTTGTGAGATTTCCAGCCTGGTTTGCCTTATGCAAGCCTAACCTCCAAAATTTGTGAGGATTGGATCTTCCTGGTTCAGAGACCATGGTGAGGTTTATGTGTTGGCTGGAAGAACTAGCTAGTGATGGAGAGAGAGAAACAAACAAACAAACAAAAAAAACCAACCCACCAGTAACAAAATAACAGCTTGATACACAATCCTTGAAATCAGTGGGATTTTTTCACTGATTTCAATGAGCTGTGGATCAGGCCCCAGGAGAGTATGATACTGGAGATGTATCAATACTGAGATGATGCTACTTACGCCTCATGGCTGGGGCTGCGCTCACACTCCAGGAACAGCGAGGTTTTTCTTGCCAGTGGTGACGCTGCTCTCCTTGCAGAGAGTTTTTCAGGGAGGCACGGTATGGAGCCAGGTCTCACCAAAGCGATGGTTCCATGCAGCTGGTTAGCTATTCTCTGGGACGTCTAAAGGCAGAGGAGAAGTTTGCATGTCCGGGACTATTGGGCTTAAAGCTCAGCTTGATCTAACCAATAGACCTGATCTGCATGACCTTATACCATCTGTTTACTTCACTGGTTTATTTCTGGGGGAGAGGGAGTGGTCCTGTTCTGAGGCCAGTGCAGAATAATCTTTCTGTTGTTGTAAAAAGGCTTTGACCAAGGCTTTACTTGACATTTTTGCCTACCCACTTTCAGACGACACCAGCACTACTGTTTATCTTCATTAACTACTCTCACAGCCTGTGTGAAGTTTTACCAAACCCTCTTTCACTTGCTGTTTCATATTTTATATGGCATTCAGATCACTGGAGCCAGTGCCAGAATTAAGCATGTGTGCGTCTGAGTTGCCATCATGAGACCCAATGCTATGGCTCCTTAGCTCTGGGGGCATGATGTCCAGCACCCCACCCCACACTGGTTCCCTCTGCTGAAATGCATTTTCCGCTTCAGAGGGCTGGAAGGTTAGGAAAGATAAACAAGCTCAGAAGAGACAGCAGCGGGATTCCCCGCCTCTCTGCAAATATCACACAGGATATGACTGTGTCCAAATGTGGGTCTGTGCGATACCCCTATGTTTTAGTCCTAAGAGATTGCTCCAGCTACAAACTTCAGAGGGGAATCAGTGTGATTTGAAGAGGAATGAATGCTGTCACAGGATAACGATCAGCTGCTGCTAGGCAAGTCCTGAGGCTCTGATGGAATATAATGTGAAAGCAAAGCTGAGACGTTGAATTAATCAGCAGGAGACCTGGTAGGAAGTGGGTTCACTTCCCAGTTCTGCCACTGATGTACTGGGTGACCTTGACAAGTCACTTCACCTCATAGGCCTCCGTTTCATTCATCATTCCAGCCCTTTCACAGCTTATCAAGCGTCAGGTCCCCAGGGGAATGATGATCAACTTGACGAGGACAGACTGACCGTGGTAGGTATCCCCAGGGAACTCTTACCATTTCCAGAGCGTGTGCTTCTTGGAGGACAGCACTTGGAGAAATCCTACTGCCCAGAGAACTTCTTCGTCCTGCAGACTTCTCTGAAAACAAAGGCAATACGCAGTCATTGCCAAAGCTGTGCAAAACGCTGTTGAGGCTGCCCTGCATTTTTTCCCATTTATTCCATCTGCATGTGGCACTTTAATGCAGCAGCCTCAAAAGTCTGGCCAGCCAGACTGATAACCTGGCTATCAGTCAGCACATTGCAGCTATTAAAAGCTGGCATGGTACCAAACGCTCCCTAAGGAAGATTTCTAACTATCTGGGGCCAAATTTTCTGTCAGATTCAAGCCAGCCCCTGAATTTGTATTATGCTCACTATTGCATGTGCAACTGACAGTGGGGGTGGGGGGAAGGATGAACAAGTGCATGAACAGGTGTTCTATGTATGCAAATCAGTGGCCTGGTTTTTGTGCAAATGGCTGCCTGCACACATATGGGGGTGTGCCTGGTACTGGGGGTACAATCAGCAGCATGCTAAACAGTGGGCATGTGATTTTAGAGGCTAGTGCTGCAAAAGAAAGCTCTTTATCTCACTTTCGATGCCAGATGGAGCCCTTGGGGGTCTCTGCAGGGAGGCTGCCAGGAATAAAGGGGAAAGACTCACAATTCCCACCCATCCTCTGCAATGGATGATGCTGAAGCACCTCAGGAGAATTTCTTCCACCCAAGCACTGCAGCGCATCTATTATTTGATACGAAATTCCATGCAACCCAGATATTAATGTCCCTCTTGGGATTTCAATGACTTTGGCTTTGCCTCCGTTGATGCAGCCAGAACCCTTTGCTAGAATAACTCATGGCTGCAGCCCAACCATTGGTCCCTACAGCCCTCTATGCTGGAACCAGCAGTATATACCTTCTCCCAGCTGTTGACCAGGCAGCTCATGATACCCTTCTTCTGCTTCTCTGCTGGGTGCTTTGTCTATGCTGGGTTTCCGGCTTACTGGGGAGAGTAAAGCCAATGGTGAGGTGGGAGTGGAGCTACTTTCTCTGGGGAAGGCTCTCTGGTGCTTTGTTCTGTCACTGCTGCAATGAAAAGAAAACAAATGAGTGGGAGGAAAAATGAGACAGAAACTACCGATCTGAAGGCTACCCTGGCATGTAGCTCTGGGCTGTCACAGCTGAATGTGCAACAACTCAGAGCCCTGGGAAGCCAGGTGATTGGACTCATGGAAACATCTTCCATTGCAGCTCATCACAACGGAATTTCACTCTCAGGTTTGCCCTAAACCAATGACCGTCTGGGGCCACCCAAAGAGGAGGGCAAAAGGAGCACTTTGCCGTGGGACATCTGTTTGGGAGAGGTCCCAAAATGATGGGGGGGGCAAATTTGAGTGAGAGTCATTGTGACCTGGCACACAGGGTTTGAAGCGCCACTCAGGTTTGGCACCTGCCATCAATAAAGAGGGCAGCAATTTGCTGTCCCCGGCCAGGCCCAGATTCCACTGTCACTGCTATTAGCCTCATCGTGCCTGGCCTGGGATGACCTACCAGGTCAAGAACCTGGAGGTAGGAGCAGGGTTAGAGGTTGGGGATACCACTTGCAACAGTGCTGGAGGTCAGGGGAAGTTGGTGGTGGGACTGGGACTGGCCCTCTCCCCCCGCCGCCTGCACATGGGGCAGATCTCTCTTTCCCCAAAAACCTCTGTGCAGCCCTGACACCATCTCAAAGCAAAACTCAGCAGAAGTAGCTGAATTGCCTTAGTCTGCTGTGCAGAATGCCAGATAGCCATGACACTGGTGTGAATGAATGCAGACCAACGACCGGCCTATCTTCTCTCACAGTTCTGTGACAAACTGGGGACTCTGGCAGGGGTTTCAGTTTAACTGTAAAGCCCCAATGCAGGGAGGTTTTGCTACAAACTTTTGCACCACTCCAGTTCAGTAAATCAAGCCAGTTCTAGGTCTAGAAACCTCTTCAGTCATTTGAGAGATGCTAGATACAAAAGGGAGAGTTCTCGTGAAAATGATGAAACATTTGGGATCCAAAACAAGCATGTTTCTCTGCTAAACCCTTTGTGATCATTTCTATGGACTTTAAACCCCCGAGGAATGAGCTGATTTGTATATGTTGGCTAACCTGACACGTCCCTCAGCTTTCACCATAGTGCTCTGCTAGGTCATTACTTGCTGTAGCAAACATCCTCTTCCCTTCTAATTCCTCCTGATCCCCTCTCTCTCAGTTTGTTTTCCCATGTGAAATGTGATTCATTTCCTGATGATCCACTCTACTGCCTCAGAATTCTGCCTTTCCCAAACGTCCCAAGGGGTTAGATCTCGATACAGATCCAGAGGGGTAGCCGTGTTAGTTTGTATACAGCAAAAGTGCTACAGAACTCTTGTTTTTCCTCTCTACAGAGTTACTCAGTCTGGGAATTGAGATGAAGCTGGTGATATGAAAAAACAGGAGTTGAATCCTGTCCCCACTGAACTCCATGGAAAACACCCATTTCACATCAGTTGGGCCAGGATTTCGCCCCCCACAATTAGTACTTGAGCTACAGTGCACTATGTGTCATTTGGTCCCCAAGTCTCAGAGACAAGGGTTCAGGATACACTTCCAGACAGATTAGGGGGTTGCTCTCCCATTCACTAGTGGGGCAATCACTATGCAGTTGAAGAACTAGACTAACGGGGAACCCAGAGTCAGGAAACTCTCTGGGCTGCCCATGATCCCCCTCTCCATTTCACCCCATGATATCACCAGGGGCCAAGCCTGGGCCCAAGGAGGCTGAAGATGAACACTTGGTAAAGGTCTCTGTTATCTGCAGGTGGCAGATGGGTGAGGAGAGGAGGAAGGAGCTCACACAAGGAAGTTGGAATAAAAACAATGATGCAGACTGTACAGGACATCTCCATTCCCTGGGCCAGGAGGTTCTCATGCCGGGCTGGCTCAGCAGTGCCTAGGATCTAAGGGGAGCTATCCCACCCAATGACTTAAACCAGAACGGAGCTTACTCCAGGCTTCGTAGCCTCTTCAGGTCTTCCTTCAGGTTTTTATTTTCCTCCTTCAGCCTGTTCATTTCGTTAGCTGCAGAGGGAGACATTGAGCGTGGCAGGTGAGGGATTGGACATGGACTTCGCTGGCGAGAGGCTGGGAGAGGAACGCTGCCCTGCGGAGACAGCCTTTGAGGGGCGGGATTAGAACAAGCATTTAACACAACCCAGCTGATTCCAAATACAGGCGACAGCTTTACAGCAACAAGGCACAGATCTGCTGGGACCACCAGGCAATCGGTGAAATCTCACCCTCCATGGAAATCCAGAGAGGAGATGCCAAGCGCTCTGCGTCTGAAGTGGCTCGGAAGGGCACGTGGCATCCCTCAAACAAAGCCTGCTCAAAACACCGTCTAAGGTCTAACGCTTGCAGATTTTCTCCCCATTAGAAATGTATACGGGGCGCATTCCAGTACTGAGGACCATGTGGCAAAGGCAGGAATATATAACCTCACAGGGTTCCTTGCCCACAGCTACCTCTCCTTAAATCCAGAGCAACACAAACTTGCTGGCTGTAGTCCAGTGGTTCTCAACCAGGGATACATACACCCCTGCGGGTACACAGAGATCTTCCAGGGGGTACATCAGCTCATCTAGATATTTGTCTAGTTTTACAACAGGCTACGTAAAAAGCACCAGCGAAGTCAGTACAAACTAAACTTTCATACGGACAATGACTTGTTTATACTGCTTTATATACTGTACATTGAAATGTAAGTACCGCATTTATATTCCAATGAATTTATTGTACAGTGCTATGATAACAATGAGAAAGGAAGGGATTTCGCAGTAACAGTGGGCTGTGGCACTTTTGTATTTTTATGTCTGATTTTTGTAAGCAAGATGTTATTAAGTGAGGTGAAACTTGGGGCACACAAGACAAATCAGCCTCCAGAATGGGGTACAGTAGTCTGGAGAGGTTGAGATCCACTGACCTGGCTTGTTCCTTATCCTCCATCTCCTTCGATTGGAGCATGTATTACAATATACATGGGCTAAAACGCCCGAGTCTGCCTTCGGGTACACGCTATCATCTACAGTGATTTCGCAGCTGGGAGTTAGACTCTTGAAGGCAGCTTGCCTTCTGGGAATGGCCTTAGAGAATCAGTCAGTGGGTCTGGCTCTATAATGTGTCTCCTTTAAGCATCATCTTCTGGAGATGATCTTGCCAGGAACAGAGCAGTAATGCAGGCTGACCGCTATTCGTAAATAAAATCTCATCTCCATCAGAGCACCTGCTTCAGCCAGGAGCTGCCCTCACACTGATGGCAGCCCTTGCTGTGACATAGTGGTACCTGCCTCTTTGCAATAGTAGTCAAGGCATGTGCTTGCTATGCAACGTGGGTATGACAGTATATTAAATATGACGTGGAATTCCTTGCAGTTTACTCTGGGTGAGGCTTTGGGATGAAACCTTTAAACAGGAGACCTGCTTGCTTTACTGGGACATTAAGAGCCAGATTTCCAAAGGAGTCTTAACTCCATTTCCTCTTCCTAAAGAACTGCGGGATCTTTAGGGTGTAAAGTGCTTCTTTGTGATTGCTACAACAAGCAAAGTGGTAATGAAGGATAGAGGAAACAGACAGCTATAGTACAAAGGAGATATATGACCGGTGCCCAGCTTTTACACCTCTCTGTGAAAGTGGCATTTGAGGTACAGAGAGCAAGGAAGATCACACACATAATAAGAAAATAAACACAGTTGTTGACACTTTTCCTTCCAAAAGCAAAGCAAAACAAAAGCACCACAACCCCCTTCCCCATGGATATTCGGGAACAGAGAGAAAAATACCCTTGGCGTGTGCAGTGCTCATGTGTTGCCAATGGCTCAGGAGATTAATCATAGGTATTGCTTGATTTTCAGTTACCAGAGCAGAGCTGCTGCTGTAAATTTCCTGTATTGTCCAGAGTGTAGCTTCTACCTTGCCAAATGGATCTCTTGGTAAGTGGTTGATGTTGCCTGGCCCGTATGCATGTGCACTTGCAAAATTCTGTGTTGAAATCTCTTTGATAAAATCCCTAGTGTTTATGGGAAATGTTGATTTTCCTATGCTCTGGTGTTCAGATCTGCACTCCCTGACACATGTCCATTGAACTGCAGGACTGCACATGCGATTGTGCCCAAATGATCAGTAGACACTTAAAGTACAAAAGTGCAAAATGCCAGCAGGGCAGAGGTGAAGGTCTGTTTAACCTCAGTACTTACTTAGGATGAAGATGTGCTGGAGACTTTGGAAGTGGGAATTCTCATACTCATTCTGCTTCTTCTTGGCGAGCTCCTGGGCAACCATGCATCTGTCACAGAGACCTGCTCTCAACCTTGACAAAAAACCCCAAAGCCAAGCAGCTAAGTTATCAAAACATTGTCATGTGAGCAAGTGAAACTGTGGAGACTGATCTACAGCATCAAGACAATGTCGAAAACTGGCATTCATTGTTCCACGACAGTGATATGCTGGGCAAAAATCCACACATCTAGTTCAATGAACCTTTGGACGCAGCCTGTAGACATACACAATTCTTCCCTATTGCAATCAGGTGGAGATACGAATTTTCAAAGATGGTGGTAATATAAGTGAAAGAAGTTTCAATAAATTCCATGGCCCAAATTCTGCTCTCATTTATATAGAATCCTAGAAACATAGGGCTAGAAGGGACCTCAAAAGATCATCTAGACCACCCCCCGCTGTGCTGAGGCAGGACCAAATAAACCTAGACCATCCCTGACAAGTGTTTGTCCAACCTTCTCCTTATAAACTTCCAGTGATGGGGATTCCACAACCTCCCTTGCAAGCCTATTTCAGAGCTCACGTTAGAAAGTTAGAAAGTTTTCCCTAATATCTAACCTAAATCTCCTTTGCTGTAGATTAAGCCCATTACTTAGGAACATAAAAACAGCCATATTGGGTCAGATCAATGGTCCATCTAGCCCAGTATCTGGTCTTTTGTGAGTGGCTGGTACCAGATGCTTCAGAGGGAATGAACAGAACAGGGAATTATCCAATGATGCATCCAGTCACGCAGCCCCAGCTCTTGGCAGTCAGAGGTTTAGGGACACCCAGAGCATAGGGTTGCTTCCCTGACCATCTTGGCTAATAGCCACTGATGGACCTATCCTCCATGAATTTATTTAATTCTTTTGTGAACCATATTATACTTTTGGTCTTCACAACATTCCCTGGCAATGAGTTCTAAAGGTTGACTCTGCGTTGTGTGAAGAAGTACTTCCTTCTGTTTGTGTTAAACCTATTAATTTCATGAGGTGACCCCGATTCATGTTTTATAGGAAGAAGTAAATAACACTTCTGTATTCACTTTTTCCATCCCCTTCATGATTTTATAGACCTCTATCATATCCTTAGTCATCTCCTTTCTAACTTGAAGAATCCCAGTCTTTTTAATTTTTTGCCATATAGAAATTGTTCTATACCCCTAATAACTTTTGTTGCTCTTCTCTGTGCTTTTTCCAATTCTAATATATCTTTTTTGAGCAGAGTGACCAGAACTGCACTCACTAGCCAAGATGTGGGGGTACCACAGATGTATATAGAGGCATTATGATATTTTCTGTCTTATTATCTATCCCTTTCTTAACGGCTCCTAACATTCTGTTAGCTTTTTTGATTGCTGCTGTACATTGAGCAAATGTTTTCAGAGAACTACCCACAATGACTCCATGGTCTCTTTTTTAAGTCGTAACAGCTAATTTAGACCCCATTATTTGGTATGTATAGTTGGGATTATGTTTTCCAATATGCATTACCCTTATCAACAATGAATTTCATCTGCATTTTGTTGTTCGGTCACCAGTTTTGTGACATCCCTTGGTAGGTCTTCGCAGTCAGCTTTGGACTTAACTATCTTGAGTAATTTTGTATCATCTGCAAACTTGGCCACCTCACCATTTACCCCCTTTTTGCAGATCATTTATGTTTAACAGCACTGGTCCAGTACAGATCTTTGAGGAACCCTGCTTTTTTGCTCTCTCCACTGTGAAAACAGATCATTTGTTCCTACCCTTTATTCCCAGCCCATCTTTTAACCAGTTACTGATCCATAAGAGTACCTTCCCTTTTATCCCATGACTGCTTATACTGCTTAGGAGCCTTTGTTATGGGATCTTCTCAAAGGCTTTTTGAAAGTCTAATTACACTATATCAACTGGATCATCCTTATCCATCTGGTTGTTGACACCCTTAAAGAATTCTAATAGATTGATAAGTCATGATTTTCTTTTCCAAAAGCCACGTTGATTCTTCCCCCACATATGATGTTCCTCTATGGGTCTGATAATTCTGCTCTACTATAGTTTCAATCAATTTACTGAAGTTAGGCTTATTGGAATGTCGTTGCCAGGATCACCTCTGGAAAATTTTTTAAAAACTGGCTATCTTTCAGTGACCTGATATGAAGGCTGATTTAAGCAATAGCTTGCATACCACAATTTGTTCTGCAATTTCGTATTTGAGTTCCTTCAGAACTCTTGGGTGAATACCATCTGGTCCTGGTGACTTATTACTTCTTGTCCTCCCTTCAGTGGACGTGGAGACCAATTGATCATCATCATCTTTATAACAGCCCTTAACATATTTGAAGGTCCCGTTTCAGTGAAGACTAAACATACCCAGTGTTTTTAACCTTCCCCTTCAGGTCAGGTTTTCTAAACCTTTTATCATTCATGTTGCTCTCCTCTGGACTCTCTCCAATTTGTCAAGTGTGACACCCAAAGTTGGACAGTGTAGTCCAGCTGAGGTCTCACCAATGCCAAGAAGAGCAGGACAATTTCCTCCTGTGTATTACATATGATGCTCCTGTTAATTACATTACTGCAAATGCAACAACTCCATTAATTTCAGTGGAGTTTACTACATTTATACTGCTGTAACTAAGAAAAAAATCTGGCCCCAGGGGTTCTCAATTTGCTAACACTAGTTAGTGTGAGAAAAAGGTTTCTATGCTATGTTCCACTCATTTCAAAGACATTGAAAACCAAGCTGTGTGTAGGCATGTATCCTATGGGGCACGAAACAGCACTAGGCCTCCCAGAATCCATTTGTTCAAAATCAACCCACCCACCCTTCTTACCTGTTTTCTAACACTTTTACATTTTCTTTAAGGACCTTCTGCTGTTCCCTTAGCTGGTGGTTTTTAGCAAATAGCTCTTCAATTCTCTGGGCATCTCTAATTCAGAAGACAGCATGGGACAAAACAAGAAGGTTGTTAGATTTGCCCCAAATATCTGCTGCTTTGCTCTCAATGTACTGTCAGCAGGCAGGATTTATCCAGTCATGCCACTTGTGCTATTTTTATTGCTAAAATATTATTGCTCGGTGTAGCGGTAAGTGCATTGGATGGATGGAGATATAAACATTAAATGCTGTCACCAGAGCAATTTGGTGCAAGGTTCACAATTCCCATTGGATAAACAGGATGGGATACAAAAGGGTAAAGACTCCTCCAAGGTCAAAAATGGGTGACCCAGAGGGGCAGGGATGAAAAACTCTTTCAGCAACAGGGGACGGAATCTGTTTCAGAGCCCAGGGGATATATGATGAAAACTTCAATAGGATAAAAGTCTTGGATACCCCCACTTGCTTTGTCATTTCCATATATTTAGGCTTGGAAGGTATAGATTTTTATTGGTAAAGGTTAATATATGTCGATTTCACAGTACACACAAACCAATGAAAAATATTTCCATTGGTAATAATCAAAATTTACAGACAGGCAAAGGAAGAAAAATGCTGCTTGAGAATTTATTATAATTTAATTTAAGGATATTTACTTTGTATGTTTGGACATGTGATGTTGACAGTTTGTGTTTTAACAGTTATAAAGCTTTTTGAATATCAATGTGTACTATGTCTACTATCAATGTCTAATAGCAATGTCAATGTCTAAATAATTATTGCCTGACCCTCACCATAATTTTTCACAACTGTGAAAATTTAAAATGAATAAAAATTAAAAAATGCTTAAAAATAAATGCTGATATTATCAACCAACATTATACACACACACACAAATCTAATTCTGCCAAGCCTAAGTATATAGTATTACGAAAAAAACCTCCAAAACCCCCAAAAACAACAACAACAAAAAAACCCACAATCCAACACCCAGACCAAAACTTATGTCCTCACCTAAGGTTACAAAGCCACACACTGAAAAGCTAGGAAACTCCCACTGGGGTAGGTGGGAGGAGAATCCCTGTGGCTGAATCTGACTGGATGCATTGCAAAGAGTTTTTGAACTCTTACGCATGCCGGTGCAGGAGGCTCAGAAGTGGTTCTTTATTTGCCCCACAGCATCCACAAGCTTTCATGAGCAGATTTGCTTTGAGTGGACATCTTGGTAAATCTGAACTGCCCTCGCTAGGTGGGCGATTCAAGACCCTTCCATTGTAAGGACATTGCTGATTGCTTTACGGATTCAATTAAAAGAAGACAGTATTTTTGCTGCTGGGCTTGTCTTCTTGTTCTAGTTTGTGGGCTTTTAACAGATGTTAAGGGTACCTAATCCTAGGGCAGAGGCTATCAATGTTATGAGTAAATTACGCAGCCCTTCCCCACCCCTCCAATAGAACTTTACTACCACAGCCTGGAGTACAAAACAAAACCCACTTTACTCACCGACCCCTCTCGGTTGTCAGCTCTGTTAGCTTTGTTTGTAGTCCTGGAATAATTAATGAAGGCTCAGGAGATGGGTATTTATTGCAAATTACGTGACAGTTCACAAACAGAATGTACCATTATAACTTTTAGCAGAACACGGCAACTGAAAAGGACACTGTTAGTTTTAAAATCTCATTTCTGAAAAACAAAGTTTCCTGCCCGTGTTGTTAGTTTATTATAACTGTAATCATTTAAAAAATATATTTCCTTTTAATCATTTACCGTGTTTGCATTTCCCTCTGCTGGGACGATGAAAGCAGTTTAATCAGTTTCTACTTACTTACACAAGCTGATTCTCACTAGAGTTGGGCAAAATATTTTCAGCACAGAGCAAATTTGCCAACAACAAAAAAGGCATTTTTCAGGCCACTGAATTCTGGGTCAAATCTGGCAAATAGTTTTGGCTGAAAAAATATTGATTAAAAAAGTCAAAATGGTTCATTTTGAAAGTTTCAAAACAAAACATTTAGACTTTTTATTTTAAAATGATGTTTCCTTTAGAAATTTAGCTATATTTACGTATTAAAACAAAGCAAAACAAAAGAGGGTGATAAACACCACCATCAAACTGAAACCAAATGAAAAAATTTTTAAAAATCATTTAGTTTCTTTTTCTTTTTTGTTTTGGTTTGGATGCTTTTCAGTGTCAGCTGCTTATTTTGTTTGGCTCCTGAACCGAAAAATCACTTGTTCATTCAGCTCTAGTTCTCATGCTAGGCACAATTCTACAATCTTGGGTTGAAACCTGTGTTGGGCAATATTTATAGCCCAACTAGTACTCTTTTTCTCGATTTGAAGACAACATTTTTTTTGTGCAAAACCTAAATTTGGGGTCTGAGTTGCTCAAGCGTATCCTTTAAAACATCACAGGGTGTAGAATTACAGAGGGTGAGGTTGGATTTATAATCCAGGCTAGTGCAAAATAGAACAGTTTTATCCAGAAAGTTGATGCTGGAAATGCCTTTAACACCAGAACAATCTGAAGTAGTAGCATGTGTTTTCGTTCCTTAATGGCCTTGATTTTAATAATGTATAAGCTGTTAACGCTGTAAGAAATAAACTATCCATCCTCACTCCAAAATCTACTGTAACAAAGACTTCTCATCCCTGCTAATGCTGAGCTAACTTTCAGGATGGATTTTTGCTTCTTTCCTCTTCCCCTTTGATCATTTACTATTCAAATGAGCGTCTAATGACTGTCTCACGTGAAGTCAGATATCAGTGTCATAATAGGTAAACCCCTTCCCATTTACATTTTCAACTAGCTCCTTATTTATTTTCCTGACATGTTACCTTACACCAGTTTGATGGTCCTGCTAGCAAGTGCTTCCAACAAGGAAATGCAGACTTAACACAGCCCACGAAGCAGGAGGGTGACAGGCGTAGAATTCTGGTGGTGCTGTGTTTTGCCTGGGTGGGAGTATTTTAGGAAAGGTTTATTCTGCACAGAGCACCATCTCCCACATGCCTGGTGAGGGGTGTATAATTGTATCATGCTACCTTGAAAGGACTCTAGAGGACAGGAAATCAGACATCGTAAAAATAGCAGTCCCCAAGAGTTTCTTTTTGTGCTATGAAGGGTGGCTGATTTCCACAGTAAACCTCACGTTCTGTAAGGCTCTATCTGCTACACTTGTTATTCAGGCTTTTTTTTTGGACAATCCTGCCTTCTAGTAGCGCTAATATATTGGCATCAAACCCCCAAATTGCTCCGATTTGCATTCTGGGATATCTAAAACTCTAGAGCTTCCTGAACACCAAGTGGCATCCAGATCACCAGCCTCTTTTTTTTCTAGGGTCCATCATCTAACCCTGCCTTTGTGTCTCTCACTGGCCCTGATAAATGACACTTCAGTTAGAAGGGATTGTTGAGCTGTGGGTTCCTTTCCCTGGCTCTCTCATCTACAGACTCACCTCCCACACTCAGGTTATCTGGAACTAGCCCGAAGGGTCTGACTTTGTTTTCAACTTAGCTTTAAAAAGAAATTAACTTTTGCCTCTTTCCATAAATGATCCTGAGTTTCTTCTTACCTAGGACCTCCTTCTCGTGGATTTCCTTGAGCTTAATCAAGAAGTCTGCAAAACTTTCTGTGGCCATGTTCAGGGTCTTACCACATGCCTCAGGGTAAGCGAATCATCTGCTTCTAGTTCAAGGCTGTCATTCAGTCCTTAGCCCAAAGCAAAAAAACACACAATAAGACAATTAATAGCTTTCCATCAGTATCTCATGTTTCATGTTTTTTGCAAAGGTTTAAAAACATGACAAGCATATTCAAATGCAGAAAACAAACTAATTTACCGAACCATTAAAGAAAATAGCAAGCACATTCGGAGGCAGATTTTCAAAGCCTGGCTTCCCTTTTTGTGCCCACAATTTGGGGGTACAAATAATGGCAGGCACAATTTGCACCCATGGCTTGTACTCACAGATGCTCTTTAGGATCTATTGAAATGTCCCAGTTCCTGAGTGTGCCTGCAAACTAGGGACTTTCAACTTTGAAATGACATGAATTATGCCACTGAAATTAGTTGCTTCCATAAAACTGGACTGGAAATTATTTTGTAACTGCAAAATTATGGCTTGGAAAGGGAGACCCATTCAAAGATCAGCTAAAAATCAGGTCCTTTCTCTACAAGCAGAGCTGATCATTTGTATAGCCCTTTAAGAGAGTGGGATGAGAGAGGGTAGGCATCTCTTTGTGGAAAGGTGTGACGGGCCCTGCATGCATTTATGTAGGAAGCGTATTTAGCGAGCACACGGCCTAGCTGCTGGCTGAAGAACCAGAAGAAGAAGAAAGTAAGAATAGCAGCTGATCTCATCACCTCTCACAGAAGGAGTCAGAAATGCTGCCCATTCACTTATCTCTTGCCTGCAGGGTGAAGCAGACAGATCATATACTGTACATACGACTGCTACTTTGCTTTACTATGTCATCTTCCCTGTGGGGCTCTCAGAACTGCCTCGCAGACATTAATGAATTCAGCCTCCTAACACCCCTATAAGACAGAGAGCAAAGAGTTATCAGCCCCATATTACAGATAGGCACAGAGAGACGCTGCCCCAGGTCACACAGCAAGCCTGGAAGGTAAAGCGACAGCATCAGCTGGAGTTCTAGTTAACTAAAAAACCTGAGTTAAAAGCAGTTTCCACCACACCTGCCCCTCGGTAATTGTGGTTTACCCCCACATGAAAGAGGTTGCTGATCTGTTGGTTGGAGAACTAGCTTGGCACCTGGGAGACCAGGATTCGGTTCTCTGCTCCCCCACAGCTTCTGAACCCCTCTGTGCTTCAGTTCCCTGCCTGTATAATGGGGATAATCCTTTCCTGCCTCACAGGGAGGCAGGAGGATACATACATGACAGATTGTGAGGTGACTCTCCCGAGTCATGGGGTCCCAGAGCCCAGGCTCCAAGCCCGAATGTCCACACTACAATTTTATAGCCCTGCAACCTGTGCTCTGCGAGCCACAGCCAGATGACATGGGCTAGCTGCATGTGTTTCATTGCAGTGTAGATAGACCCCTTCAGGACCCTTCCTTGGGGCACTGTTCAAATTCACCATGTAACTCAAAACAAAGCTATTACCCTGATCCAAATGGGCAGCAGAGGTCCAGAGTCCTTGCCCTTTGCACAACTACCAATACCCCAGAAATTGCACATGCCCCTTCCTTTATACCCCTGCTAAATCACATGACAGTCTTTCAGCCCAGAACTCTTCCACTCTGTCTCAGACTCACAGGGGCAAGTAAAACTCATTAGACACTAGATGCTGTCAGGTTCACAAAATAAACCAATCACCCAGAAGAAAAAGAGTTTGGGTTTTTTTTACTCTAATGTCGGCTATCATAATTGTTGGGAGTTATTGACAACAATCTTTAGTTAAAACTTTTAAGACAAGAATAATTTTCAAGGTGACAGTGACCCTTTAATCACTGAAGATATTTATGTTGGCATGAACCCTCCCTCGCATTACCCAACCCACAACATGCACATAAAATATACCGCACTGAAACAGTTATGTGCATCACGCTTCCTTCTGCTGGAAGGGAGTCGGCATGACCCGTTGTGTTGGTTATAAGACTTATGCATCTAACAGCTAATGGAGAGTCTCCTTTAGACCAAGAAGGAGACTGCTTTTGGAGAATCAGAATCTACATACTATCCCTGCTGTAACTGTGATGTTCTGGCTGGCCGTGATGCGCAGCCTGCCAATGACTGTACATTTCCCAGGTAGCCAAGGATTTATTACAGTATACTCCCTGATTTCTGAAACTGAGAAAATGCACAGAGCATTCAGATTATCACAGAGGGTGAGACAGCTTTATATTCTCTTTGCTGAAATCTCAGTGGATTGTTAATACACCTACATTAACTCCCAGGCAGATTAAAATGAACACAACAAGCAGGAATGCTGCCATTTACAGAGCATAAATTAGTGAAATTAAATATTAGAGAAAGAATATAGATCTATCAATATTTCCAAAAAGACATTCAAAAAGACTGCAAGTGCCAATTTTTCTTTAGCAGTCTTAAGTCAGCCTATAATATTTTGTTCCCGCTTTTTGCATGCACATCTAATTGACTGCATCAATGACTACATTACAGCTGCCTGCATTGCATGTACAATTGTCTGCATTCATAAAACAGGTGTGTCCCTAATCAGCTCCATATGCAAAACATGGGCGTGCAAAATAGGAGCGAAAGTTTGAAAAGTCATCCATAGAGGCCTAATTTTCAAGAAACGAGGACTGCACTTGTAAGCACAAATGACATGTTTACTTTGCATGCAGTTACCATGTTTACACATGTAAAATGGGACCCCGCATGTGCAACTGACCAGTTAGATGTATAATTGGTTACAGTAATTGTATCCACAGCTTAGACACTAAACTGCATACCCAAACTCTTTGAATGCCAGTCTCCAAATGTCTCACTTGCTCTATAAGCAGCAGGGATCACACTGTCTTGGGGGAAAATGCTTTAAAAATTATCATTTGCTTTTGCAACCACTTCCTAAAGGCAATAAATAATCTCCCTCCTGAAGCCCATTTATCCCACTGCGTCTGCCCCTCTTGTCAGCAGGTGTGAAAGACCCAAGGTGTGGGAGGAGCCAGGATAACCAAACACCTTGCTGAGTGTTGTGGCTCACATCACTAACATACTGAATAAAATAGATTTAGGACTAAATCAGTTTACGGTGGTTAAACCTCAATAGTGTATTCTAATAATAAGCCTGTGTAACTCACATGGTTAAAGCCTCTATTAAATGATGTCAGTAGGAATTACAGCCCTGTGCCAAAGGGCAGAACTGGATCCTTCATTTTAAAGTGCTAGCAAAACTAGCTGAGTCTGCCTCTGCGGAAAAGCAGCATGGTCTAGGAGGCAGAGCAGGGGCGGACGCTGGGGGCTCCGGATTAGAACTGGAAACATTTTTTCAACTGAAACTTTTCTTTCAGCAAAAAATGCAGATCCAGTAACAAAGAAATGTTCTGAGAATTTGTGTCTATTTCACTGGCATTTCCATTCTGAAAAACCTGCCTCCCAGCCCCGCCCCAAAACCATCTGAGAAAACAAATAAAAATGTTTCATTTTTGCCGTATTCAGAATGAAACGTTTCAATTGTTTGATTCAAAATGACTTTTTGTTTTGAAATGAAACATGTTCACTGCTCAAAATCAAAATGGTTTTTTTTTTTTTTACTTTTCAATTTGCTGAGAATTTAAAAGTTTTCCCTTTCAGTTTGACCCAAAACAATTCCCCCTGGTTCTTTTTGAATTGCCAGAGACTGAAAAATCCATTATTTGCCAAGTCCTATGCCTGACACCTACCTGCTTCCTCAGGACTGGAATAACGAATTCCTGGCTGTAAAACGCTTTGAAAGAGCTGACGGGCTAAGTGTTAGTAATTACTATTATTTCATTTATAAAACGATTAACTGTAGTGCTGGCAAGGTCTGGAATATCCTACTGAGGAAGTGCTTGCTGTTGGGGGCCGTGCTGGGAAAGACCAGGTGACTTCCAGTTCCTTCCCATTCCTCAGGTCCTGGCAGACAGCTGTCTTTTCAGCGTCCCGCTTCTCACTGCATCCAAAGCTTGAGGTTATAAGTCCAACAAGACAGCTAGCTGGCTACGCATCACGGCTCGTGCGAACAGGGGAAGTTGCATGGAACTCCTGCATCGAGAGTAGCTCCAAAGGACGTAATCGTTCCTCCCAGCAGGGCTTACTTTGTGCCAATGCTTGCAAGGGCTGAGTCCCAGCACCTCTAGGCTTGGCAGTTCTTTGCCCCGGGACCTCTTTCATTGTAAATTAAGCACTGCTCCCAGCCCCTCCCTCAGTGAGTCTGTAATGAGTCCACCTTCATCTGTTTTGATCCATTATTTTGGAAGGGAAAAAAAAAGTAGCAAAAACCCGTATGGTTTTAAACAGGTTAAGTTCCTAGAACTAGTCTGGTCACTGTATGGAGCACAAAGTCAGGGATCTGGCTTGTTTGAAGCCTGGCAATGCCCTATGTTAAAATGCACAACACAGGCCACAGAACCTCTGAAGAACAGGTCCTTAAGGCACCTTCAGGGTCTCCTGGAAAACATAGGCATCCCTATTTGTTCAGCTTGTTAGCGTCGCTTTCTTTTCCCTTCACCATTTGCCAACTGGGGTGTCATGGCCACCCAGCCCCACAAGTCACCCCCTTCCTTTAATACCTCCACAAGCTCCTCCATGCGCTGGCTTTGCAGTGTGGGAGAATTTATTGAGGGAGATTTATTGATGAAGACCAGACTACAGAGGACCTAGGTATTAGGTTCACTCCTGCAAGCAATGATTCCATTTACCTTCCCGAGCCTTCTTTAGAACGGTCACTTTAATATACGTCCGCTCACCCTTGGATGCTGCTTTGACAGTGGGCTGGAATGGGAGCCTTTCGCAGCACTTTTGAAGCGGGACTGGACATTTGTCAAAGTGGCAGATGCACTTTCCAAACACAGGCGTGGTTGTGGAAGCGAGCTCATTGTTTTGAGGATGGAACCCAATGCGAACGAAGGGAACTCTGCAGTTACACACCCCGCCTGTCTCCATAACTCCAGACAGGTTCAGAAAAGCTATGGCCAAGGGAAGCTAGAGCCTCTCGACGAGCATCTGCCTTGGGCAGAGGAGCCTGGCTGGATGCGGTAGCACTGAGGGGGGAGCAGAGATGTGGTTGAGGTCATTTTTGCCATCTGGCCTTTCCCAACAGCTCAACCAAAGCACCACCTTAGTGACATCCATGGAACAATGTCCCACTGCCATCCCTGCTGCTCTCTGAACCTTCACTCCCCATGTGCTTAATAATGGTCCAGGGAATATGGCTTTGGGACCTTATTTACCTCCCAGGAAAGGAGGATGCAAGTCCTTCCATTGCGTGGCACTGTCTGGAGGAGCTCCATTTACTTCACCTGAACGAATAAGCACTACGCAGCATGAGCAAGGGTTGTAGAATCAAGACCCGGAGGAACCTTAGCCTTAATGCGATCGTTGGGAGTTTTGCCACTGACTTCAATGGAGCGAAGATTTCCCTTCCAATCTCTCTCTCTCACTCTCTCTGTCACAAGCACTCACTCACACACACACACACACTGCTTTGTGCGTGGGACACGTCACAGTTACAACAACA
Organism: Mesoclemmys tuberculata; assembly: GCA_007922155.1. Lineage (NCBI taxonomy): Eukaryota > Metazoa > Chordata > Testudines > Chelidae > Mesoclemmys > Mesoclemmys tuberculata. The sequence goes on from ML675625.1 coordinate 21,712,398, forward strand.
CTCCTGGCTGGAGAGAGGAGCTAGGTTCTCTTTGCAGCCACGTGGTTTGCTTGTCTTCTGCCTCTGAACCGGATTCACATTCAAGCCTGATCTAAGTGGGTAGAAATGCTTTTCAAGTCCCTAGTGTTTATTTGTGTGTCTTAACTTCTTCCCATCTCCAAGCACATCCCTAATGGGAAAACCAGTAGATTTCTGTTGTCATTGCTCTAAAAAACTGAGGACTCTAATAGAGAATGAGATAATTTCTATCATTTTTTGACCCATCCTATCGAATTCTGTAGCAGACATAGTATTCTCTAGTAAGTTCTACATGATGGGTCAATGGACCAATAGGAAATTTTCTGTTCAATTCTATAGGACTTTTCCATAGACAATAGCTTACAACCCATATTCCATTTAAAGGCACAGAAACCACTTCACAGCATTCATAGTCACCACTTTTCACAAGTAATGAGGCAGGTGCATGATTTGCTTTTTAATCTTTTACTAAATTTTGGAAGACGAGGCTCTATTGCTACTCCCTCCCCACCCCTCAACCTGTGCTTGCACCTACAAACCTCACCCGTGCCCAAGTAAATCAGATAATTCTGCTCTTAACTACTCACTGTCATGCATAATTATCACGTTTGTGGACATTCTCTGGACGGCTGCCTTTGACACCGTAAACCTGAGTGCTTTCCAGTTCTCTAGTGATTTTCCCAGCCTGTCATTAATTTCAATGGCAGTGTCAATCTCATTCAGAGTGAACCGTGGGACCCTATGTGGATCTGCAGGAGGGCAGGACTTCCATTAAGCTCAGGCTGCAGATCGGAGATTGTGCCACTGGCAAGAACTTCTCCCCGAGCAGGGCTTGTGTTCACAAGGAAGCTCGTTCCTTGAATAAGATGCAATATTTAAAACAAAAATTAACGTGAAGTTTGCAGGGCTCTGAGGCTTTAGCGCTGTGGGATCAGTTAAACTCAGCGGCTTTACCATCGGCAGTTTTGGAGTTCTCCGGTGTCAGACCAGATTTACATAAGACGCACGCAGAAGCTTTCTGATATAGCATTACTAGACAGGAACTGCTCTTGCTAGCCAAACTTCCATTTCTTGGCTCCCCCTCCTCCCTGGTCCTTCTCTAATTTGAGAACTCTACATTGGATTTAGAGGCTGGATGATCAGTCATTGAGTATCTGCAGGGCCAGGACTGGCAGGAGCACTTTGTAGTCCAGAGTGAAACTGCTTTGCTTTTGCTGAGGCACTGCACACTCTGCGACTTTGCTGGGCATTTACGTATTTATTTTTGCAACAATTGCAGGTGGCACAACTTGCCCTCAAATGGAGCTCCCGGCTTGCACTCCCCAAGCAGATTTCCCACGCTGGTGTTGGTTGCAAAGAGCAGCTCGGCAGCAGCGATCTAAAGAGTAATTTCAGGGCTTAGAATGCCTACCCTGGGAGTAGGGTTCTTTGTGGTGCAAAATGCGTCCAATCACAAGAGCAGGGCTTCCCCGCACTTGGCAGTGGTAGGAATGACTACCTGAGGGGCACGCAGTGTAGAACAGGCCCGGGGTTGTTGCACCAGTGTCGCGATCACTGCTGCTCTGTCAGGCTAAGTCCTTGCTGTAGATTCACTCTCTCTCCTGTAAAATGAGACTTACGTCCATTCATTACCTCTTACTAGGAATCTGCACCAGCGCAGATACCCTCATGCTAAAAGCTCCTGTGCAGACAAGTCGCTGTTTTGTTTGCTGGGTCTAGGTCACAGCAACCTTATTAGTGCTGTCATGATTGCTTTAAAACTAGCTGAACTCGATTGGCAACAGGGTTATTCTACAGCCGGGGCTGTGTGGAACAGCAGGCTTTGACAGAGTCACTGCTCCTATTTATTTACAGTCGGGTGTGCTGTATTTTAGTGCAAGAGAAAATTGAAAGCAAATCCAGCTAGAAGAAGCAGAGTTCTCAAGTCCCAGCCTACGCATTTACTCATTTACTTCAACCCTGTGATGTCTGTTTTGCCATAATACAGCAATGGAAACAAGTACAAAGTAAAGCACACGGGTTTTCAGGCTTGCCAGTGTCATTGCTATGATTTGCTTTGACTACTGTGAAAAATGTCAAAGTCTGTTTGGTATTTTTCCCTTGCTATGTTAGCCCTGCCTCCCCTTCTGGGCATGATCAGCCATTGAGATGGGTAAGCCCCTTTATTATTCAATAGATTCACTTTATCCCTGCCCCTGTACATCAGTGCAGGGCAGTTTCTCAGGTATCCTCATCACAAAAAATAATCTTCATTTGGGGCCCAATCCTGAAGCTTTACTCATGTAAATAGTCTTACTCGCTAGAGCACTCCCACAGATGTTGATAGAGCTGTAGGATTGGACCCTTTATGACAAATCATAGCCAAAGCATTAAACTGCCATTCTAGAGACAGCTGTCTTAGGGAAATGAGTAAAGCTGTACAGGAACCCGAAATTCTGTTTTGCGGGCAATTCTGCAGTTTTGACATTTGTTTTGAAATCGGAAAGAACTGTGAAATTTTCTGCAGAATGAAGTTTTTGAAAAAAATCCCATGAAGGTCAATTGAAATGTCTTGTTTTGATAACATTAAACTATTTCATTCTGATGTCAACTTTTAAATTTCTCATATAATATAAAATACAATAAATGTCAAACGCTGTAACACTTCATTCTGGGGGAAATGCCCAGTTGTGGTGCAGGGCAAAATTGCATTGAACTTAACTAATTCCCATGGAAAATGTCCTTTTGACAAACCACCGCTTTCAGGTGGAAGAAAGGTTCTGCTGGAAAATTTTCTGCCAGCTCTAGAAATCAGCCCCTCTTTCATGTGGTGCTTTGAGCACTGATGCTTTTTCACCTAGGGTCTTTATCCCACACGGAGCCTCTGGCAGGTTGAGACAGGTACTGAAGTGCTAAGAAAATGAATGGGGCATGGTGAGGATGTGGGGATGAGTGCTTTTCTGCTTGGGAAGATATAGTATTAAATACATGTCATGGGTCATCCTCATAATGCTTTGTGAAGAGGATAGTGAACTGTTATTACCCACATTTTACAGGTGGTGAAACTGAGGAGCAGAGAGATTAAGGGACTAACCCAAAGCCACAGAGAGAAGCAGGAGCAGAGTCAGGAACAGAACTGAGAACACCGATTCACACACCTATGTTCTAACCCTTTGCCACAGGCAAACCAGATGCCTGCAAAAGTGCTTGTGCACCAGTTAAACCCCTTATTTCCATATCAGGCTACTGGGAGACCAAGAATCCTCTTGCTTCCACATATCCTCCATATGGATGCCAGTTTACATATGCAAAGAGGGCTTATGTTGGGGGTGCATGAACATTTTGGAGGGGGAAACAGTTGTAGCCCTCATTTTGCTTAGTGCCCTTTTTAGCACACAAAATCTATGCCTGCACTGCGGCTAACTGAATTGTGGGTAGCCAACCTCTTCGCACTTTTAAGTTCTTGATCTGCACTTCAGAGCTGATATGCTCCCACAGTTGAACTGCAGGCTGTAAAAATGTGTCTTGCAAATTTGGCAAGCAGAGCTAGGAAAAATGCCCTCCATAGGGCTCAAAAATGCAATTCCCACTTCGTTCCAGCTCTTATTGTGCTCCCCACGTGTTTTATTCTTCAAATGATGTCTGGGAGTGTATAATTAAGGAAGAATAAAGACTTTTGTCACAAGAAGTAATTGTATCTGTGTTGCTACTGAGTAATGACACGCTAGTGCATCTGAACTCTGACTAATGAACATGCAAACAAACAGAATAAATTCCTGTCCATCGGACATGACGCAGATAATGGAGTCCTTAATTGAATTGGCTTTCGTCTTCAACATTATTTATAAGAATGGTGTGTGCTACAGTGTTTCAGACTTGCAAAGCAGACCCAAGTACTTTGCACTCCTTTGCACTGACTGACTAGCTTTCTCTATTGAGAAGATCAAATTTAAAGCGTCTTTTATAAACAAGGAGTTTCATACTAAAGAAGGTCAGCAGCAGCTGCCACTGTTCCTGTCAGGCAGAGGGAGATGAATGGAGGGATGTCCTGCCTTTCAACAAAATGACTCTTTTCTCTGAATTTATAGAAAGCATCTACTAACAGTTTAATGTTCATCAGACTTTGCTCCTCTTTGCAGGTTACCTGTCAGTTTCCCTTGACTCTTAACTACCTTTGCTCTGGGCCTCAGCTTTCTTAAGGCCAAGAATTAATACAAGACTTGATGTTAAGGCAAAGAGAGACTAGCTGGATTGAACACATTCATTCTTTCTGCCTCAAATGATCTGAAGCTTCCTAAACCCTGGAGGCACTGAAGGCTTGAGTAAATATTAAACCTGGAATAGATTATTTGTGAGTTGTCTCCATTTTGATTGCTCAAAGGACACAAGCACCATCCTTACGGTTCAGTGGCACTCTCAAGCTAAGCAGAGCCAAGCCAGGAGAGCCTTGGGTTGGCAAATCTGTCATGAATGCTCCGGTGCTGCTGGAAGCAGGGTTGGCGACCTGGTATGTTGCATTCTTTCCTCCGATTCAGTATGGAGCCAGAGCTCTGGAATGGTGCTACAGGGGATTGGCTGCTAGAGGCATAATTGTTTAGCTAAGAGGCTGTATAGGGGGTCCTGGAGCCAACTCCAGCTTCCTGATTCTTGGGCCAGTTCTGTCTGTGATGAATTTTAAAGTGGCTGCCAGGCTGCTTTACAGTGTGCCAGTGGAATGGACCCTAACCAGTGCAAACCCCCACCTGCCCCTGACATCCTCTCTACTCCAGTAGCAGGAGGATAGAGGTGCAAGATCTGGTTGTGGCGCAGATGCACCAGTGGGGGAGCTCCCCTCTGAGAGAGGAACTCTCCACAGGGCATTTGCAGCTGGATTATAATGCCTTTGCCCCACTTCACAAAGGGCCCATACAGGGGCTAGCTACTGCATCTGGCCCATGGTAAAACTGAAAGTCTTTATGGTCAGGAAACACTTCCCTTTCCTCATCAGCAGGGGTGATAAACCCCGGTGCCGTGGCCCCGTTCCATCTTGGGTCATTACATTCTGCCTCCCCAAATTCCAACTGGCACTTCCACTGGCTATTCCTCTTCACTTCAGTACATCTTCATATTCACGCCATTCCCCCATAACAGAACCATTTTGCCAAGTAATATTCCGACCTCATAAGGAGGGGGGGTAAGAACGTTAGAGGTTAGAATCTGGGAAAATACCCCATCATTCTTGCTCGCAAAAGAAAGGATAAAGCAAAAGCCCATTTGCACGTCACTCCCCCCCCCACATGCTCAAACAGTTCAGTTTCTTATCAGTACATCTGCTGGAAACGCCCAGCACCATGGCATCTAGGCTAGACTTCCCAGAGCTAAGATCTGCAAATCAGAAAGCTATTCTCTGACATGCAGTGCAAATGGTTAGTCAGTATTTGGAAAGCGCTTTGAAGACATAAAGCCCCCTGCTGGCTTGTTCATTATTATTGTTATTTAAATAAGCTCAAGGCACAACTTAAGAGCTAGAAGTGGAAGACACAAAAAGCCTGCCATCCTTTTAACTAGGTATTTATACCAGTCAGCAAAATCCATAGAATAACTAGCTAGGAAACGGTTCTCTCTTTGTGAACACACAAACATGCTCCAAACTGCTGCCTGGCACAGTACGCTGGTGTCGGGTTGGGCTAGTAGGTGCTATCCTGGGTAAAGTATGCACTTTGCTTCAATACCATCCCCATCTCATCCCTACTCTAGCCACCTCCCTGCCTTTCAGGGCTGCACACTCAGATAGTTGCGTAATATACTGCTGTGATCTGTCAGAGATGCTATGCATCAAAAAAACCTTCCCTCTCTCATACCTCCTTGGGACTATTTATTAGCTGCATGTTCCTTCAGGTTAAAGGAATGTGATGGCATGAAGTGCAGAACAAGTCCACGGGCCATGAAGAGGCCTTGTCACTACGCGCACATGCACAAGCCACATGCCAGGGCACTCCAGCAGTTACGCATGGTAAGATATACGAGAGCCTCCAGTGTTGAGCAAGTTCTTGTATTTTCATGCTCCCATCACTCTGACAGGATTCTTTTACTGCAAACAATACAGTCAACGTTCTGGTTAATGCTCTTTGGTCTAAATGCACCACTTGTGAGGAACAATGGCAGAATTCATGGCCTTATCCTGCCAGGTGTCTGGGACGGTAGTCTAGTGGGTCAAACATGGGGCTCGGAGTAAGGACGTCTGAGTTCTAGTAATCCATCTCTGCCATTTACTCACTGGAGAAGCCAGTGACCCATGCTGTGCCTCAGTTTCCCTATCAATTGGATGGGGGCAAGAATACCTTTGTGACAGGGTGCAGTGAGAATGAGTGATTGTTTCGGAGAGCCCTTCAATGAAAGATGCTAAATCTCCTTATCATCCGTCCATTGGTGGGGCTTGTATAGCTTCTTCTTGTGGATAAGATGGCTCACTTCACTGGTTTCTAAAACAAAGAGCTCGACTTTGCATTTGTTGGGGCAAGAAGCTGGTCTCCAAACCGAAGTCACTACTACAAAGCAAATCTAGTCACCTGTTAAATTCAAGTTGCCCTAATGCACTGCATGTTGGCTGACTGGTTAGAACATGTTCACCCCATTCCTTTTCCTCACTCACGTCCAGAAGGTGAAGATGTATGTCTATGCCAGGTCTGAATAAGGCTTAGAAGTCTTCTCTTCCCTCATGTTCTGACCCTGTCAACCAGGCAAATTAAATCCCCTGATCAGAAAGGTACTTTAGCGCACACCCAACTTTAAGCACACAAATGTCCCATTGACATCACAGAGACAATTCACATGCTTAAAGTTAGGCATGTGTTTAAATACCTTGCTGAACAAGGGCTCTAGCTGTGTCATTTACAGGGCTGTAAAAGAGCCATGTAATCCTGTGGCTGGGTAATATTGCAGACTGGAAACGAGATGCTATACAGGGATATTACAATTCAAACTGGGGGAAGGAAGTGTGCCTGGCATTACAGAAGGGGTGGGTAGCCTTTCAACCCACCACAGCCAAGCAGCACTGACAATCCTTGTACCTCTCTGAGATCCAATTCTCCAGTGCGCCTCCTGGGGAAGTGAGATTTCCACACTGCCCCTTATTCAATGGTGCAATTCAATGGGTGCCAGGGAACAGAGCATCGCTGCTGACTAGTTTCCTTTCTGGACATTGTAGTGGCACACAAACCCCACAACCAACAGCATCAGACTCTATGGGGTTTGGAATCCAAGTCTGAAGTTTGCAGTTTAGGCTCATCTCTACATGAGCCATGCTGGAAATTCAGTGATTTCTCTTTCTAGGAATTAAATAACTTTTCTGATGAAAAATCCCACACCCCTCTACTCAGCCTCACAATAACAGAGTGGATAATACAATACAGAAGATGCTGAGCAGTGGGAATCTATATCCTACCAATAACGAAAAGACATCCCTATGCTAAAGAAAATGACAAAGATTGATTGACTATTACAACATTCATTTTAAAAGTGATTTCCCCAACTCCAGCACATTCATTCTTTCTTTAGTAGAGCTCTTTGATTTCCTCTCCTCAGGGGGACAGCAACTGATGGTTTGTCCAAGGATTTGTGACTTCTGAAAAGTGCACATGAAAAGCTTTGCAAGAGCCACTCTTATTGAGTCAGCTAGTCACCAAAGGGGTCCTCTGCTTGTGCCCTTCTAGCCAATTTCACAGAAGATAATGGACACTCGTCTGTTTCTATGATGTCCCCCAAAATTCAATCCTGGGTGTCCTCAGCATAGGAATTTTAATAACTTCTAGGGCTCCCATTAACAGGGCACTGCCCAGTTATCAGTACCGCCCAGTTTTTCAAAAATAGGCCAGATTCTCCCTTCACGTACATGTGTTTTACCCCAGTGCAACTCCATAGATGTCAATGGATTTACTGCTGATGATTTACACCAGCATAGGCAGGACAGAATATGGCCTTGTTAGTTTGCTTAAGATAGTCCCCCTCCCAACTATGTAGGTTTTCATTTACAGCATATCCATTAAGGGGGATCATTGTGAAAGAGATCCCTGCTATCAATTGATGTGCATGAACATCATTATGGACGGTAGTGGCTTCCCTGCCTGCCATGAACGCTCAATATAATATAGGCTTTTAATTTTAAAAGACGTCATCTATGAATGGTGCCTGTCCGTGTCCAGAGCCTCATTAGGCATTGCCTGGGAGGACACACAGAGGGGTGTGAGCTAATCCGAGCACAGGACTGGAACCAGGAGCCCTTAGCTCTTCTCCCAGCTCTGACACTGGCTTGTTCTGTAACTTGGAGTAAATCAATTAACCTCTCTGCTTCAGTTTCCCCACTGAGCATCAACAATGCTTACCCTGCCTCACAGGATGCACTGTGAAGAGTAATTTTACGGCACCAGAGCCTGTCTCTTCCTTTGCAGGTGTGGAATGGCCCATGCTTGTTTTCTTTATAGGCACTTCTAAGGCACTCCTCATCACAGTTCTGGCAGGATCTCGTCAGTGCTGCCAGTACGCGGAATGGCGGGGAGAAGGCTATGGGAGATTCCGGCCCTTTTGGGCACAACTGCCACGCATAAGAGAGCATACAGTGGATCCAATTGCTAGTACAGCAGCAATTTCACTGGTGCTTCCTTGTTCCTGTGGGGAGGATGGGGGATGAGGAAAAGAAAGATCCCATCCAAGCACCCCACAGAAGCACTATGCGTATAACCCACTGATGGCCTCTGGCAGAGGAGCCCAGGTTTTGGCCCTTAGCATTTGCAAAGCAATTAGAAGCTGTAAAGTGCTATATAATTACCCAGTGCTTTGACTGCCCCGTGAGCACTGTCCAGCAGGCACACTGAGGGTGCTGTACCTGGCAGCAAGGAGATGCCACACTGGGATGTACAGCGGCTGTGAGAATCTCACAGCATTGTGAGCATGGGAAATAGAGACCATGCAATCTGACTCCCAGTTCTCTGTAGGGGAAAGGAGAGCAAATGCCTTTCAATTTAGGAACAAAGAGATGACTGACTTAGGGTGGGGAAGAGAGAATGGGGAAAAAAACCCAATGACCCAGGTTTAAGTTATTTATCAAGTGCATTCATGGCGTGGTTTGGCTCAATACTGTCCATCCTGACAGTTCACCTTTCAGTATGACCCATTGTAGTCTCCCCTTTAACCAGTTCCCTATCCACCTTTCGATTTTCATATTAATCCCCATCTTTTCCAATTTAACTAATAACTCCCATGTGGAACTGTATCAAATGCCTTACGGAAATCTAGGTAAATTAGATTCACTGCATTCCTTTTGTCTAAAAAGTCTGTTATCTTCTCAAAAAGGAGATCAGGTTGGTCTTGTAAAGCCATGTTGTATTTTATCCCAATTACTGTTAACCTCGATGTCAACTACTTTTTCTTTAACATTTTTTTCCAACATCTTGCATGCTACTAAAGTCAAACTAACAGGCCTGTAGTTACCCAGATCACTTTTTTCCCTTTCTTAAAAATAGGAACTATGTTAGCAATTCTCCAGTCATAGGGGACAGTCCCTGAGTTTACAGATTCATTATCCACAAAATCCCACAAAAGTAAAAGTATTCAGAGAAAACTGCCTCCTCATACTCACAGAAAGTCACCTCATGTTGATTGTGGCATCCATGCTATTAAAATCCACCCACCCCCCACAGACCTCCGCAGTACATCAAGGGAGTTATGGATGATGATTCAGTGCTCACCACAGTTGTTCAGCATAGAATCCAGTGGAAACAACTGTGCTTAGTTTGTTTTTTATCCAGTTTTCCCACCTGTCCCAGTTGTTTCAATGCCATTCTTCATGGGCTTCTCCAAAGGTTGTTTTCAAACACTGGCATCCACGAGCAACCCTTTTAGTGTAGGTTGTAGCAGTCTGTTCTGAACCCTAACCCAGTGGCAGATCTGATCATTTATTTTAGTTTGATTTAGATCTGATTGACATGTTCTGAATTTGAAATTCCAATGACATTTTTCACCAAAATTTCCAACTTTGACAAAAAACCACAGGGGAGGATCATTTTCAGCTTCTGTTGTGTGAAAATCTCCTTCTCTTTGCCCCCCAATTTTTGACCAGCTGTCGCTTCATTTAGCAAAAAGACCAGCATGGACAACCAAGACCAAAAACCAGAGAAATGGAATTAAGACTCAAACTCCATCTCTGCTGGCTTGGTTAGCTCATGTGCTGCTCCAACCTGTCGCTCCTCTCAGAAGGAAGGGAATCACTTTGCAGCAGGCAGTGAATCCATCTGAAGCAGTAAAACATCCAACTTTCTCTACATCTCCTTCCAAAATTGGAAAGGAAAAAAAATCCCCTCTGGATTATAGCCCTGCATTCCCAAACAACTCTCCATATTCAGTTAAAGACTGAACAGAACGTGATACAAGGCACTAAATGACACGTCTATACTCCTGAGTGCCTAGTGCTTTCCCTCAGTAACTCTTCCTCCATTGTGTGCACAAAACTAGTCAGCTTTTTCCGCCCCTCGCTCCGTGACATTGCATGGGATGCTGTGGATAGATTAAGGTCACTCCATGCACAATGATACTCACGCAGTGTTACTGCTCCTCTCTCTCTCTCGGTTCCTCTGCAGCAGCTTGCATTAAGTCGTGGTCAATCGCCAGTCATTTGGTACACAGGAAATAGAAGGGAGCAGTGTGGGTGAACTTGCACAGACAATGAGCCTAATTTTTTCTTTTCTGTCGAACCTGCTCTACCAGTTTACATTTCTTTAACCCAGCAGCAGAAAGGCGGTGCCGCTTAGTCAAAGCTGCCAAACAGGTTCTGCTATAATACAAAAAAGTGGTCAGACCAGTTTGTTATGAACTCAGATAGAGATTTGATTGTTTTCCCATAATTATAGTTCATTCAACTTGTGCTGTTGGTTGAACTCAATCACATTAACAAACAGGCCCATTTAAATAATGCATCTACCATGAAAGTGGGATTTTTCCCCTCTTTTTACATAATATAGCTGTTCTTGGGAGGAAGAACAAGGGCATCCTGTTTAATCCTTCGACCCACATTCAGTTTGAACAAGCTGCTTAAAAGGCTGCTGACTCCAGCACTCCGTCTACATTCGGGATTCTTTCTGGAAATTATTATTGTTACAATACAGCCACGTGGCCCCAACTGAATTGGGGGGTCCACTAAGAGAGACAGGTATTGTACCAGAGAGTTTATGAGTTAAACAGAATAGACAAAAGGTGGGAGGGGAAACCGAGGTATGGAGAAGAGTTGTGACACCCAAAACCATTGACAGAACTAGGACTACAGTAGAGATCTCCCGACCCTCAAACCAGGGCACAAGGTCTTAATCACCTGTAGTTGCACCACCTTTGTTGCACCTCCAACAGCAGGAGTGCAAGTGCAGACAGGACCATGCTCCATCGATCCCTGCCCAGAGAGGGTCTTGATTGCATGGTAGTGAAAACATCAGGGAACCATCGCTAGCACAACAGACACTGCCCAAGAGGTAGCTCAAGAGTGGGCTGCTTTGTAAAAAATAATAGCATAGACAAGGCTTGTGGGGTAGAAATCTTCTCTTCTTCCCTGTATGGAAAACAAGCAGCTCAGTAGTGGTGCTATACAAATGACAAATAAGTGCTTGTGTACAAGCATGAAACCAAAATCCATTTCCTGTTTATTGGAGGGTGGGTCAGTAGGACAGTGCAAAACTGAAAACCATGTATTTACAGTCGAGGACTGTTACTTCAGATTAAGGAAAACAGCCAAGAAAGAAAAGATGACTTTAAGGTCTCTAGGAGACCCAGAGAGAGAGAGAGAAAGGGAGAGCAAACATGGACTCGCCCTCTAACATTCTGCATCTGAACCAAAATGCAACATGGAACTGCTTCTGCAGTAGGCTGGGAGACTCCTCTGCATCCTAAAGTACATTACAAGGGAAACAGCAGGAACAGATCTTTCAGTCACAGAACGGCACATGCCACCCATTGAGCTAAAGACATGTGAAAGCATTTGTCTAAGCTAAGAAAACAAAACACCCTCAAACCCATCACCACAGCTGGTACAAACTGGCAAACTGTGCAGAGAAGTCCAGGACCAAGCAGAGGTGGAGATTAAACTCCCCTTTTGCCCCAAACAGGGTAGAGGTATTTTGGTGAGGCAGGTTAGACTGCTGTTGCCCATATTGCACCTGTTCTGTAGATACAGAGGGGACCTCAGTTTCCAGCTAATAGGCAGGATCCTCAGATAGTATAAACTGGCCATTGATGTCAATGTCGTTACACTGATTTACATTCATCAAGGATCTGGCTCATCAAGAATGTCCAATTTAGAGCTGACCATCCTTGGCGGTGTTCCTAAAGGTACTTTGTCAATAACGCAGGCAGTCTCCAATGTTTCCTTACGCGAGACTCTGATGCAAAACCTTGACTTTGCACTTCCGATTGTACCGGTTGCTGAGGAGCTGCCGTTCCTAAGAACGTGGTTGCACACATAGCAGTAAGTAAGTAAGTAGTAGGCTGGGGAAACCAGTCACCCAATCAGCTGTGGTCCTCGGAAGACCTGTCAGGACTGTTTGTTTCACCACGTGCGTGGAACTCCTCGCTTGCTCTTTGTGGAAGTGTGGTATAACAAGGTGACTCAGGGTTCGTTACCATTGATCCAGGACTCCTCAGCTGCGTTTTGAAAGAGGAAAGAGCTACAGAGTATCTTTTGGCTCCTTTAATCATTGCTCCTTCCCTATAGATAGTTTATTTTGCTGAGGGATGTGTCAAGTAGAGGTCGATTGACTGAGACAGTGAAATACACCCAGCCAATGTATCCAAAGGTGTAAATAATGGCAATTGCATTGAAGAAAGATCCTTGCTTGGACTAGCCCAGTGTTCTAGTGGGAACTGCTGTGGGGGAACTTGTAGGAGCACAGGTTTGCAAGATAACCTTAAGAAATGAGACCTTTAGTCAGTGACAGCTGCCAGCATGGTGGAAGGTATAGTAGGCATTATTCAAATCTTTATGTCTACGGCCTACAGAAGTGAAAGTTACTGTGGTAGGTAGTATTTCCCATTCTAAGTATTGGAAATATTGCAGTACCACTGGTATGGTAAATACAATGAGATTTTAGTGGCACGCAATGTGTGCTCCCAATCTGAGAGTGGATAGGATGCAAGATCTGCTGTTTGCAATAAACCTTCTTTCCTCCACACTGGAAAGCTATAAAGCAGCTGATATGATGTTCAAACTGCGACTGGACATACAGAGTATGTTGATGTATAGGAAAGTGGGACGAGGACATATGAGAAACAAACGACATTGCACTGGAGAATAATCACACACCAAGCCCACAATAGACTGTAGCATCCAGGCTGACAATAGTGTTTCCAGACTAACACAGTTAGTGTTTTATTGACAGCATACTGGCCATGAAGGGTACTGTAGAGTCCATCATGTCAGTGAGAATTAAAAAAAAACCACCTCCACATTTCAAATTTACTAGGCTATGCTGCACATCATCATGGAAACTGGGACCCTTGGTGGGAAGTAACTGCTGCACCTAAATCTGTTTAAATTCAACAAAACCAAACCAAAGGTATTTGCTCATATCATGGTCAAAAGGCCTGAACATACTGATATTTTAATCAAAGCTACTGGAACAGCAGTTTCCAACTTCCCATGGATCAAGCCCCATCTCTTCTCTTTCAAATCCCTCCTCAAAATCCACTTCACAGCACCCTTAAATTTCTGAAAGGAATCTCCTTAGATACCAGAGTCTAAGGGAAGCACTAACCCCCTCTCCAAATCGTGTCTGCTCTCCCAAGGTGGCATAGATATGTATATCCTACAGACCTGCCATGACTTCATGGTCTAACCTTCAGGTATGAAACACTTATTATAGAGCCTGATTCTGATCTCACTTACACTGGTGTAGCTTCATCAAATCCAATAGTTACTCTCCTGATCAACACCACCTTCCGATCAGAATAATGTTGATGTCTTCCTGGGACCACAGGACAGCAATTCATCTGTTGGCATTAGGGAGAAGGAATACCATCCAGTTTGCTCTGAGGGGGATTGCTCATGAGGTAGAACTGGCATTGGAGCTGGTTCTCAGCCCTTTGAACCAGCATAGCCCAGAGGGGGAGGTATGACAAACCTACCTACAACCCTCCCTACCACCAGGCCTTTCAGATCAGATCACAACTCAAGGCCTTACTCTGGGCTTCCCAGACATTAAAGATTCTGCAGCACATTTTGTAAAAAAACAAATGTCTAGCCTCAGTGCTCTTGGCCAAAATTTCCCTCTCTCCACTGCGGTGCAGTGTGTTGTGTATCAGTTTCTCTCCATCCTGGAGGGGGCTATATTTCAAAGGGGCTAGATATATATAACTGAAGTATTTTGGGTTCCTTCAGTATGAAAAGAGCTATGGACAATATTATGAATAAGCTTTTGATCCTTTTCATAGCCTCTTCCTCTTGGGATGAAGTGTTTTGCAATCCTTCATAAAACCAGACTAAAACAAAAAACTACACTACACACACAATTCTCCCTGTAGGGAGAAGCTGAGAGAAAGAGCAAAACACACATGGCCATTGTTAGTCACATCAGTTAATGCACATCTAGAAGATGCTCAGATACTATTGTGATGGGGGCGGTATGAGAACCTGTAGAGAACATAACAGAAGGATTTCACAGTGAAGTGATTAAAATCGCCCTGATTCAGATTATCACAGCCCAATAGCTCTGTTGTTTTCTTATGCAGAGGGAAGACTAGGCAATCGTTGGTACGTCATTGTATATTACAAGCACTATCCACCAGAGGTTGCTAGCCAACTTTAAAAAACAAACCGGAGTGCAAACAATTGATGGCTATTCTTAACCATCAAGAATGATCCTGAGAATTCCCTCAGCTTTCCCTATGAATGGAATCTGTAATGGGCAAAGGCAGAGCCACATCTGTTTCACTCAGGTTCCCAAACAAGATTAACAAATAATCTTCAGCATGTGCATACAAGAGTATGTGTGCTTCTGCTTAGAATAGGTGTTCTGTTTTACGCCAGATGGAATCTTTTATTTGGGGTCCCTTTCAATGAATGTGGGAGATTTCATGCATCTGAACCAGTAGGACCAGTACAGGATGTCATTTGATCATCTGTGAGTACCCGTGTGGAGGGGCTTCTTGGTCCTTTTTCCTGCATTGTGAAGGGGGAAAGGCCAAGTAAGAATGTTTCAAGCAAAGGCCAAGATAAACCAATTGTTACCATCACTATAAACTTCTAAATAACATCACATTTATTGTAGTCTGCTGCATCTAGCTAACAGAGGTGATTTCTAAGCTACAACAGAGGCACCAGCATTTAAAGGAACAATACACCAATGGCACCGTCAGCCGGTTCCCAGGTTTTATCACTGTTACATATCAGCAGTAGCAAAGAAAAGAGCTTTGGTACTAATGTCTCCCAAGTACAAGCCTGACATCCTGTATTTGTACAGTGCTTCCTGGTAATATACCATTTGTATATTCATTTTAAAGTGCATGCCTAAGTTTGCATGTACTGGCACTGGGTCAAACAGGGTGCAGGCAGGAATGAGTTTCTTTAACCTTTCAAAGACCTTTATGACCATCCTCTAAAACTTGTGTTAAAATCCTGATTTAGAAACAGTTCTGTGTACCCTCTATTTCTAGTGTACTGGTTTTCTGTTACTGGAAGATACTTACAAGAAATCAGGCTGCCATTTATCTGGGGTGGAAGAAGTTACTCCAAAGATATTGATGGTGCGAAATAAGATAAGTTTCTTGTCTTCTGGTAGGTCTTGATCCTGTAAACACGGACTCACATGTTTAATGTTATTACCATGAGAATCCCATTGATTTCAATGGGACTACTCAGATAATAAAGTTAAGTACATGCCTTAGTGTGTGGAGGAGTGTGGCCATATTTAGGAAATCATAGCAAAATATATCATGGAAGAGAGGAAAAATGCTCTCCCCATTTAGCAAATCATTAAACATTTAGATCCAAGCAAGAGGGTGTCATTTCCCGAAGCTAACAGCTCCATATAAAGAAATATGAAAAAGCCAAATAT
The DNA here is from genome assembly GCA_007922155.1 of Mesoclemmys tuberculata. Taxonomy (NCBI): domain Eukaryota; kingdom Metazoa; phylum Chordata; order Testudines; family Chelidae; genus Mesoclemmys; species Mesoclemmys tuberculata. The sequence continues at coordinate 21,728,459 of ML675625.1, forward strand.
TTGTTTTCTAGAGAGACATTGTCAGATTAAAACATATGTTTTTAAAACAGAGGTTCCCTTATCAATGACCAACCTAATACACAGTCACCACAGAATATTACAACAGACATTATCTTCAAAGAGACCAAGTAGGTGAGGGAATATCTTTTTATCGGACCAACTTCTGTTGGTGGAAGGGACACGCTTCGAGCTTCATAGAGCTCTTGCTCAGGTCTGGAGAAGGAAACCGGAGTGTCTGTCTGAGCTAAATACCCGGTGGGACAGATTGTTAAGCATAAGGATTTCACACATGCTGTGTGTTGCCCCAACAGCAGCTATGTGGGTGAAACCAGACAATCACTATGCTCTTGAATGACCTCACACAGAAAAATGATGAAAGACTAAAACACCCTGTCACCCATGGGTGAACATTTTTCACAAAGCAATCACCCCATATCTGACCTTTCAGTCCTTGTCCTCAAAGGAAACCTGCTCAACACCTTCAAAGACAAGCCAGGGAACAGAAATTCATAACTCTGCTGGACACTAAAAAACCATGGACTTATGCTGGTTTTGTGGTTCATTACAACAATTTGTTACACTCCCTGATGCCTGCTCATCCTTAATTGCCTGCTTAATTTTAAATGGTCTCCTACAAGCATATGTAAACCCCTTAGGTTCAACAATCTGTCCCCCTGATTTCTCAAGGTAACATAGCTCATTGGAAGAATTGGGACTAGAACGCAGGTCATCTTTAAGCATTCCAGGCAATAACGGGTCTTTTTACTAGATAGTAAATGAACAGTAGTAAATAACAATAGCAACGACTCCCTGGTCCACTGATCTGCTGCACTTAGATAGCTAGCAAGATAGATAAATAGAGAGAGTTGTCCTTTTTTTTTTTTTTTTTGAAATTTGAAATTTCAATAATTTTTTTCATTGATATTTGAAATTTCAATTAAAAAATGGAGGAAAAATGTGAAAATTATTTTTAAAATGCACCCTCCCTTCCACCTTCCAGCATTTTTGACCATTTCTAATAAATATCTATCTGGCTAGCTATTTCTGGTTATCTGCTAATTTGTGCAATTCTAAATTACTAAAATCTACATTACTTTTAACTTTATATGCAGTTTCTTTTCTTCTTGCATTTCCCTGAGTTTGGGAAATGGAAACAGGTTAATCAATTTCATCACATGGCTCATTTTTCTTTTCTATGTCTCAGACATAAAAGCAGGATGCTGCCATGTTTGGATTGCAAACACTGCAGCAGGATATTTTTCCTTCAAATCAGGACTTGCACACAGATATTGGAGTTTCTACACACACGTGTGAAAATTGGGTCCAAATGTTTTCCATTGCAATGTAAAATAGCAATGAAAACATTTCTGTTGAGGTTAGGCTTTGTCAAAGCTTGTTTTTACAAAACCAAATTTTGGGTCTAAGTTTTCTTGACATTGATGCTGTAAGAGCTCACCTGCTTCTACCAGTGTGAGCCAGATTTTCAAAACAGCTCACTGTGCTGAGCTCTTTTGAAAATCTGGCCAAAGATGTTGCTCTGGAAATTAATAGAAAATTATTATAACTTGAGGGGTGTAATAAATGGTAGGATCTGATGACAAAGATCCAGATTTCATAGAAATGTGCTTAGTAAAAAGGGGGGGGCGGGGAATAAATATATGCTATCACAGCAAAGTTATCTTGATGTTTTTGATGTTTCCCAGGACATATCAGGGAGTGTTTAATGGTATCTTACTTTTGCACTCTCATACCAGACTTCCTGCAATCTACTAATGACACTGCTGTTAGTGCATCAGTAAGTTTTCCATGGAAGAACTTGAGCAAGAAGAAAGAGCAAGCTGGATTTTGCAGGATAGTAAGCTGGGTGTACTGTCTTTGGAAGACAGAGGCATATTACAATAATAACAAATGTCTTATTAAAAGAGATTAAATCAAATGCATGAACAAGTTGAGACGGGGAGAGAAAACTAGTTTGGACCAGTTTCTCAGGAACTCCAGTCATACAACACCCTAGTAGGACAATGAGTGACAACATACCCGCCCAATGAAATACAAGATAGAAGAATCCTCATCTGCTGATCAGTGGAAGTTAAATACATTTGCCTCCTAAATGACGTTTATAAAGCCCAAGCATTAACATGGTAACATAGGTGGGAAAAGAGCTCAAGGCCTCTCGGTTTCAGGACTTTTGTAAAATCCTCTAGACCATATGATTAGCAGAGCAGACCTGCATCTATATACTATTATGGCTCTCATCACATTAGCATCAGAGTGTCCAGCAATTAATGGATTTTACCCACACACCTCTGTAAAGCAAGAAAGTATTATCCCTATGTTACAGGGAGGAACAGGATAGGTTAAATGGCTTGCCCAAGATTGCACTGGATGTTTGTGCCTGAACCAGGAATTGAACTCACGACTCCCAAGTCACTGTGAAGCCCCCAGTCTTCTAAATGATCTTTCCTTCTCCTGCCTCAGTTTGTTCCCTGAAATTCACAAGTGTGAATAGCTGAAGTTCACAAGTGGGACTTTCTGAGTGAAAGGCTGCTTTTGGAGTTTTCCCAAACAGCCACAGAATGAAAAACATTTCCCCCACAATGTCATTGTTCCATAAAAATGGCTTCAATTTCAGAGGTTTCTGCAGATTCCAAAAGATGCAAAAAAAAAGTTGATGGAAGAAACTCCCAGTAAAAATGTTTTCCCCAGGTCCTATAATCGCTACTGATTTCCACTGAAAAGGGTTCCATTCTTGAGAGCACTGGGAAAAGAATGAGCAATCTGCAGATTTTAGCAGGATTTCAAGAATTTACTAATAAAACTGTAGCTGACGCCAATTAATTTACTGTAATTAATATATCAATAACACCTCAGCCTTAATAGGGAAGAAAACCTATTCTGAATTGGAAAAATAATAACTAACTAACTATGATGAGAAATATTAAGTGTCTTTGTGAGGTCTCCATTTCCCAGGAAGATGCTGTCTTTTTTGGTTTCCATTTTTGAAAAGCTTGCATGCATAATTGGTTAGGGTTTAAGATGCCCTCATGAGAGCTTTGGAGACTGAAGGCCTGAATTCTCACTTCCATGTACAACAGTAAAAAGGTGCTTTAAAGCCCTGAAGTATTTTTCCAGAGAAGAGATTTAGCAAGAACTCCAGCAGCGCAAGATTCGCCCACACTGCTCAAGAGTCATGGCAGTGAGGACACTTGCTAAAGGTCAGAGCATAAGTGAAATTTCTCAGGCTTATTCAGATTTTAGCAACTGCTGCAACTGCCAACAAACGTGCACGTCACTGATAACTGTGGTGAGCAGTTTTATGACTCAGGAGGCAGAGTGAGACTACTAACACCATCTCATGTAGGCCACTAAACCAGCCCCAGATAGCAACAGCTTTCAGTCATTGCCAGCTTGAGCTAGAGTTGAGCCAGCACCTATATTTATTTTATAAGTGCTAAAAAGGGTGCTAAAAAGGGTGCAGAGTCAAACACTGCGGACGTCTTTGAATAGAGCTGCCTGGAAAATGGAATTTCAGTTCCGTGGGAAATTCCAACATCTCGAAGTTTGTTTTCATTCCAAGGTGGAACAAAATGTTGAAATTTCTCATGGAATGGAAATTTAAGAAAACAAAAACAAATTTATTCAGAAACAATGAACCTTTTCATCTTGATAATGGCAAACCATTATAAAAGATTAAATATAATATTATGTATATAAACACAATATAATGTTAATCTTTAATGTAATATGAAAAAGCCAAAACAAAATGAAGCTAAACAATCAGGTTGAAATGAAACAAAAAAATCGAACAGATTCATTCCGCAGCATGATCCCATGAAATGTTTGTTTCGATCAAACTTCCATTTTCCAACAGAAAATTTGTTCTGTTGAAATTTTTTCAGCCAGCTCTGCCTGATATAACTCTAATACAATCTCTGATATAACTTAAAATTACATGCTACGTGTAGCAATGTCCATAGCCCACCACAAATCCTTCAGTGCGAAAGCCTCTGTGCATCCCTCCCAAAGTACTTCAGCCAGCTAGTTCCCCCCCTTGTGGCCTCTCTTGTATGGTACAGTCCTATTCCTTCCGCACTTTCTCTGGTGGTGAGATCCTGGGAAGAAACTCAGTATTATTATCTTAATTTGTTGGATTTTCCTAATTGTTGTCTTGCTAATTAGGCAGCATCATGATTATCGCTGAGCTATGCCAGGGACCTGTACAATGTACTAAGCCATGGAACATGGAATTTTCCAAACTACCGACCACATGAATGCTGAGGAGGGCACCCAGTCTCCAAAGAGCTCCCAGGTGACGTTTAAATGTCAAAATAACCTGTTGAAACTGTAGAAGATGCATTTTCTCTCTGGTTTCATTCTCTCTACATCTACTATAGATGGTAAGTGAGAGCTTCTCCTCACTCAGCTCTGCTTCACCTGAGCAACGTGCTAAGCTCCAGACTTCCTCACTTGAAAGCATATCCATGTGATTTCTAGATTTACAGAACTTTATTCATGCAGAGCATATACATTTTATCCACCATCCTATTTGTTGAACTATAATAGAAAAATCAGTTCTTTGTTTTAGGTAGCTTGCAGGGACCGCAGCAGAAGTCAGAATTGAGGACATTTTGCCTAGTAAGAGTAGAACAGAAAAAATGAATGCTATACTTATTTCAGAAATCAATGTTGCCAACTCGCAATAGCTGAGAAAAATCACCAAAACCTCAGCTCCCGGAGGCATGTGTTTCAGTGAGAATATCCGCTTCTATTGAAAGAAAACATAAGTTATAGCCTTCATGTTGAAAGAGTACCCTAAAGGTTAATGGCAAATAAAAAGAATCCAGTTTAAACAACAAGTCCTCTCTTTCCCCTCCAATCCCCCAAAAGCCACAACCCTCATGATTTTCAGGCAAATCTCATGATTTTGGGGGGCTTCACCCATTATTTTTGAACATGGGGGTCAGCAATACTGAAAACAATTTTCTAGAGTCAGGACCAAGTTCTATTAAATGAGACCCGATTTGTGCTAAGAACCTAATTGCTACTCTGCTGTGTCTGTATGATGCAATTCTTGAAAAGTGTTTGGTTTTGCAATGCTTGAACTGTACTGATTGATGATTTATGTTTAATTCCTTCCTGCCTAATTGGCAGTAATAAAAGCAGAACTTAATTTAATATTTACAGAGACCAACTGTCCATGTGGGCTTTTGATGTAGTGAAATAGCCTTCATTCTGGAGCTGGAACATGGATTCTTTTTTTGTCCCCTAAAATCCAGACTGGGAGGCAGGAACCTTTAAATTCTAGCCCTGGCTTTAACACTGATTGCTTTTATGGTCTTGGGCTGCTCTCTCAGCTTCTGTGCTGCACTTTCTCTCTTTGTTGAACAGGAAGAATAATGTGGTACCAAATGGATAACTGCCTACGACTTCATGGCAGTCACTTTGCTGAACAGAATGGCCATTCAGAATTTCAAAGTGGCACTGAAGAATTGTACCTAAAACCTCCTTCTTCAAAAACACAAGCCCTTATCTCTTCATCTAAATATCTTCATCAGGAAGCAACATGATTTTGCCAACGCCAAACAGTTGAGCAGCTTAGATTCCATCCAGTAGAGGGCGGAAATATATACACGCTAGTTTGTTACAGTACTTACTTAGCTCCCTTAATGGGGTTAGTTAATTTTGAAGACGAAAAGCATTAATATTATTTCTAAGCTTCTACAGTAAAGTCTTTACAGCCATATTCAGCTGTGCATGTGGTTCTACTAGGCAGTGCTGTCAGCTGGGTCTTCTGCATATATACCAGTTGGTCTTTGCCCAGATGCTCCAAGAAACCCTTGTAAAGTACATAGGGTAAGACTGGAGTTTACAATCTGCCCTGAGTAAAGGGGCAGCTTTTAGCTGCACTGCACCGCACCAGAAGCCCATCAGGGCCTGGACTATCACTGAGTCACAGTCCAGATCCTGTTTACCCGTTGCTTCATGGGAGCCTCACCTGTGGGCAGCTCTTTTCCTGGCACAGTTTACTTCTCCTTCTGTGCCAGCTGGCTGGCATGTTGGCAGGAGGAAGTGGAACCAAGGCTCTGCCCTCTCCCTAGCTACCAGTGCATGGGAAGGAGAAGTAGCATCCTGGAAACTGTTTTATCCCTCATCGTTCTTCTACCTGCAATACGGGTAGCAAAGACAGAGGAGTAAGGGAAGGTCATTAACTCCCTGCTATGCCCTACATGAGCATGTGGCAAGAGTTACAGTCTGGCCCCAGTGGCCACAGGTTCTGGAGGGAGGCCAACGCTCCTCCCACACCCAAGATTTTTGCAGTTGCTCCATGTTCCACAGGCTGCAGAGCCGGGGGGCCGCAGTTTGACCACTTTTAAGTGGTGGTCCCATACTAAATCATTGCTGCTGGAGTGGTCACACCACCACTGAAATTTGACCTGGCAGCCCCGCCATACAGATGAAGGGGGGCCAGGCCAAATTTCAGTGAGTAGAGTTGCAACCGGGTGCCTGAGATTGCAAAACCACTGACATCCGGCCCGGCCACCCTTCCATCCAGATGGAGTGGCAGCTGGGCCAAATGGTGTTGCAATCTGGTGCAGGGGGAATCTGTTTCTGTATGGCAGAGCACAGGGAGTCTGCTGAGAACTAAATGCAGCACCAGTTCATGCACTGTGTGGGTGAGAGAGAGGGGAGGACACCCTGGCTGGGAGAGACCCAGGCTGAGCAGGGACTGGAAAAGGGTCCCTGAGGGGGATGTGCGTTGGGAACTGGAATTTGTCTCCTTCCTCCCAAGAAACACCTGAACTGGTGCCACTGTCTGTCCATGGAGCTGCTTTTGTATCACCTCTTCTCTGACCTGGCATAAAGACTTTCTCGCCTTCTGTTCATTTGTCAAAGTATTGTTAATTAGTCTTTTCTGCTATCAGAGAGGAAACGTGTCCATTCTTTGTGTTCGTTAAAGAAATGAATATGCAAATAAAACCGCAAGGTGAAAGGCTTAAGCAATCGCCTTCATCTCTGATGTTTGGCCTGATTATTCGGGCGGGGGTAATTTATGTTTTGTTTGAGCTCCTAACACCTCAATTGCCACACTGATCACATGATCCCTTTCCTATATATTATGTTCACATTGGCTTCTTGCTCTCCCACCTGCATCTCCTTACAAAATAGCTTGCTTTTTTTTATTAAAGCAATTTATTCGTAAGACTGCCAACGGCTTATCAAGTTCAGCATACGTTCAGACAAGTTGCACTCAATGACTTTGGGGAAGAAAATGAATGAAAATAACTACAAAGGGGTAACCGAGCTCCAGATTGAAAGAACATGGCTGATTTCCAGAGAAGAGTTCTCTACTCTAAGTCAGTGTGGAGGTCACTAATAAGACAGTATGTGGGGAGTCAGTGGGGACAGAAGGGGCAAAGGAGGCTAAGACTAGGATATTTATACCTTACTGGAGTTGCTTTTCACCAAATGAACATAACTGCTCTCTGTCCAGAGCTGCCTGTAATTAAAGGAGAACTTACCAAGGTATGATTCTCCAGCACTTGCAGAAAACTCATTGGAAATTTCAAAAGAGGAATCTGCTTATTTGATGAATTTTCCCGATGGGCTTGACCCTACTGTTTATGTTGCGAGCAAAATTCCTTTAAGCTTCATTAGGGCTTTGCCTGTATTTGCACTCTGATCCAAAACCCCTGGAAAATTCACTGGAGCCTTTCCGTTTACTTCAGTGGGCTTTGCATCAAGCATATAGACAGTAGAAGAATGCCTAGGTTATGCACACTAGCTTGATATTATAGGGTTACTCATAAGTGAGGGGCTATAGATACTGTCTTTATTTTAAATGGAGGGGAAAAAGGTGAAAATATACCATGGAACCATTATCGAGTGAAGTCATTTATTTCACAGAGCCATTTCACGATCAATGGAAATTCAGTGTAACCCAAGTTACAGTTTGCATATTGTGATAAGATGAAATGATTCAAGATTTTCATTTCAATATAAACTGCCAATAAGGGTGACTTCTGTTCGAGATTAGATCCATACACCAGAACAGGACTAGAGTTCTGGTTCCGGTTCACACTTGTCTGCAATATAATGAGAACAGTTCTTCTTAGGAGGTCACAGGCCAAGATGGCAGAAATATGGCCCTTTGAGATTTAGGCCATTTTAGGCCAAGATGATTTCAGCATCACTGAACTAAAACCCAAACCATAGTGCTGATGTGGCCTGACCTCTTAATCCAGATCTAGATTCATACACCATCTCCTTGTCATGGCCATAAATATTATTATTTATACATTGCAGTAGATGTGAACAGTGCTTTCCAGACAAGTAAAACATGCATACAAAGGGCCTCATTATGTCCGAGTTTGCTATGAGTGGGTTCTACTCTACAAAGAACAATATAGATTATGCAAGCAGAGATAATGCCAGCAAATCTTGACAGTATTGCATCTCTTCTTACTGGCATTCCAGTCCAAAGGAGCAATGGAAAAGCCGGCATAAAGCACGCTGCAGGAAACAACGCAAGCACTGCTTATGAGGCAACATTCATCAGCTTCCCATTGCTTGCCGCATGCTCTTCCCTGTCATTCTGCCCCAGGAAATGAAATATCTCTGGAACAGACAGTATTCAAGCTGGCTCCTTGAGAGGCATTTAAACATGGCTTTTATCAGTACATGAGAGCTTGCAAAGATAAGACTTCAAAGAAAACACATTTTAAATACACCTTTAAAAGCCTTAAAAATGTAGTTTCATAAATGTTTGTGTTACTTGGTTGATAGATAACGCAGAGTGGTATGACTGAAGTGTAATGTGGCCAAATACCTGCAAACTACACTTGTGTCCTATCAGACAAATGGTTTACTTATTAACATATGTCTGCATATGGTAGAGTTCCCTCCTTTAGGAATGCTGTTTTCCCCCTCTTTATAACTATCAGCCTTTGGAGCCGGAAATAATTTGCCTACACTTTCCTCATTCAGAATGAGGCACATAGGAATGCAGAAATCCTAAAGGAAGAAGTGTTTTGATGTCAACAGATTTGGGTTTTAGCTCTGACTCTACCATTGGCCTGCTGTGTGACCATGGGCAAGTCATTTCACTGTTCTATGCCTCAGTTTCCCCATCTATAGAACAGGGAATTTAATACTGACCTATCTTGCAGGGGCAGTTAGTTACTATTTGAGAAGCATTTGGAGATTGGTGGATAAAAGTTGCGGATAAACCACAAGCTAGTATTTTCTCATCTCATTTTAAACTGGCTTGGAATTTGCACTCTTTTTAGACTTCATCAGGAATAGTTATTTTCCACTTATATGGGCCTGATTCTCCCATATCATCAGCATAAATCAGGAATAACGATACTGAAGTCAATAGCTTAAAGTCTGGGCTGTGTCCAACGAGGCAACTTTAAGCTTCCTCTACATCTACACCCCAACTCTAATTCTGAGCAGAGCCCACGTTTAAAAAAAAAGGGGGGGGTCATGTCACACAGAATTTAAAAAAGAAAAAAACTTTTGTTGCGTTTGAAATTTTCTGTGAAATTTTTTTAACAGCAAATTTGAAGGTAGTTAGAGAGGCAACAGAGCAGCTGTAAGAAGAGTGCATCATTTAACCATTATAGACATCAGTTCAAGAAGTGTCTGATCAAACGCTATACAAAATCTTGCATTTAGTTCCACAGAGGCTTTTGAAGCAGGTAGAAAGGATTAACCATTCGCCAATTGCCAAAGGAATCTCTGCTCTACAGTGCCTTGAGGAAGGTGTCTAACTTACAAGGGGGGGTGGATGTGTGTGTATGTAAAGGTGTGTGTGGAATAATGATGCAGTTTTTCCTGATTAATTTGTAGTGACTTGTTTAGTCCCTAGTGAAGTTTCTATGGGTAGATAGCAAATTGTTCAACAGACTAACATGACATACAACATCCTGTTGAGTGGGATTGGAATCCAACACCTGTGAAGTTAACCTGGAGCTGTTCAAGTAAAGTTTTAGGGTCTGGTCTTGTGCTCCTTACTCCTGCCAGTAATGGGCCTGCACACATGAGTAAGGACTGTTTGATGAGCAAAAGGACAACAGGATCAGGCCCCTATCTAGTTGACGATGTGCTTGCTTGTGCCATACTCACACCTAGGGGAGTGCTGACACAGGTTCAAAGTCAATGGGACAATGTGTGTGAAGGCACTCACTAATGTGCGTGAAGGTTGCACTCTCAGTTCCAGTCTTTCCCTTTTCCTGCTCTGTGCTGAAGAGCGCACGAGGCTCAAAACTTTGCAGGAAGGTGTCCCGGTACACACCTGATGGAAGATCCCTAAGGGTATGTCTCTACTGTGCAGAACACCTGTGGCTTGCCCATGTCAGCTGACTCAGGATGAGGACTGTTTAATTGCTGTGTAGACATTTGGGCTTTGGCTGGAGCCCGGGCAGAGGCCTGATGTCTACCCTGCAATTAAACAACCCTGCAGCCAGAGTCCTCTGAGTCCAAGTCAGCTGACATGGGCCAGCTGCGCATGTTCATTGCAGCGTAGACTTACTCTTTAGACCAATGGTTTTTGACCTGTGGCCCGTGGGAAACTTACAGCCCAATAAGCCCAAGAGACATCCTCAGGGCCATACAGGTAGTGTATATATTGTATGAATGCGGCCCACATAATACAGAGAGCTGCATATGTGGCCCACAATGGGAAAGAGCTTCAAAAACCACTGCCTTAGCCTGAACTAATGGCCTGGGAATGGAAATCAATGTCAGTGAAAAGGCAGAAACGATTGAAACTCTTGTCTGACAAAGTTCTTGGCATATCATCTAGTGCTCTTACCCTTAAATAATTAACATTATTCCTGCCTACTTTTTCCCTTTAAAATCCTGTGTGTTGCTATATATGTTTTTTTTTTAAGAGTACAGCTTTTAATCTCTAGCACTTTCTTTCTGTGCGATCCAGACCCTCTGAATTTCTTTCAGTACCAGAGAGCAGGTATTTTAGTGTTGGTTTGAGATCAAAAAACATTCTTCTCTTGTGCAAACATTTATGCCAGAGATAAATAATGCCTCTGAATTCATTTTTGCATTCTGTGGCATATGCAGCTGCTTAAATATAGAGAGACTTTGATTTTGTTTTCTGTGTATTGCACCCTTAGAAGCATTTCCACCATAAAAATGACACTTGCAACACTGAGATCCCTCTTCTTCCTCCAAATTCCTACTGATCAAACTAAACCAAAAACCTGCTCCAAGCAGAGCTTTTACCCCAACAAAGGAGAAGTGCCAGCCCACAAGGTCCACTAGGGTACTTTGCCATGGCTGTAGTTTCTATGGCAGGTGCTCAGACATGACAGTGCTGGGTGGCAGTACAAAATCTGCAAACAGATCGATAGAGGGAATCTTAACCTGGGGGTCGGGGAGAGGGAATCAAGAGTTGAAGTCAGTTCAAGACAGAGGATCTTACAGAGAGAGAGAAATGCTGTGTGTTCTCTCAGGGATAGAGTGCTTTCTTTTTTTCCCTATCTCAAGCAGAAGTCATTTCTATTGAAAGTACATGTTTCGCTGTGCGTGTATGGAACACATAACACATTTCATTCTGGTTTGTATCTGAAGGAAACCCCACCATGTGGGTCAATGGATGCAGTAACCATACGAAAAACCGAAAGATTATCCAAATGTTGGAATTAGGCACCTATTTGTAACAAGAAACCTTTATCCTTAGCATGAAAATTAATCATCAAGGGTGCAATTATGGCCCCATTGAAGTAAGTGCTCAAATGCCTGTTGTCTTCAGGGGAACCAGGATTTCACTCATCAGAATACCTGCATAACAAGGAAGATAAGAATTTATAGGAGCTGAAGATCTGACCCAAAAGTTGGTCCCAAAGGTGGCGTAAGTGAGAGCTGTCTTCAGTGGAATTACTTCTCATTTACCCCTGTATGAGAGGAGAATCAGGCCCACAGTTTTGTTTTATGCTTTAGTTTCTAGTGAAAGTGCGCTTGTCCCATGGAAAAAGAGGTCTGAGATCCAGTGGAATAAGTGTCATTGTGGTCTCTATCCAACGGTCTCTTCAGAAGGCTGATTTTGCATCCCTCTTGCACTCAACTCCCTTTGGCTTCAGTTCCTTCAGTGCGAGCTTTGGGTGTGTAAAGAATGCCAGACTGGCCTGACACCCTAAACTGATAAATGGGAGCTGCACGGTAAACGAGGGCTTAGTCATCTGTGTAACAGTTCCTAGATCCAACTCTTTGTTAATTACACAAGCAGTTCCCCTCAGCCCGCCCACAGGCTCCAGCCTCATTGTCAAACATTGCCCAATGTGTGATTAATAGCACATGGACCCCCACAATTCACCTAGTACTGATGGCTAGGAGAAAACATCCTGCATGACACAACATTGAAAACTGGAGATCTATTTGAAACCACCCAGAGCCGTTCCAGATGTTGTTGGGAATAGCCTGGTCTGGTTTCTAATAGACCCGCTGTGCTGTAGAGCAGAATGTTCCCCTAACAAGAGGGTGACGCAGTCAAAAATTCTCCCTCTCCTCATCTTCACACACAAAATCGGGCTCAAGACTCGGATGTGGATGAGTTCCCCTTGGTGCAGCTGAAGGGAGAAAAAGGACAAGGTCCTTAAGGGTCCATCTACACTGCAATTAGACAGCCACGGCTGGCCCAGGCCAGGTGACTCCGGTTTGCCGAGCTTGGGCTAAGGGGCTGTTTAACTGCAGTGTAGACATCCGGGTTTGGGCTGGAGTCCAGGCTCTAGCACCCTGCGAGGTGGGAGGATCCCAGAGCCCCGGCTGCAGCCTGAGCCTGGACATCTACACTGCAGTTAAACAGCCCCTCAGCCCAAGCCCTGGGAGCCCAAATTGGCTGGCACAGGCCAGCTCTGGGTTTTTATTTGCAGTTTTTATAGACGGACTCATAGAGACACTTAAGCAGCTCCTCAACCCTGACACCACTGTGTGGCTTTGGCCCACCCTGGCACAATTTAGAGCAGCCTTGGCGCTGTTCTAGGTTGTACCAGTCCCCAAAAGACTATTATGCCTGCTGGTATAATCAATGAAGAGTAATCACTGGCCAACCCCTCTTTCCCTGGCCCTGCCATCTACCTAATCCAGGGGGCTGCAAAGGGTGCCAGTGTAGGGCATGTCCAGCTTACATAGAGAAATATCTATTGCTCCTAATAGGCAAATATACGGGCCTATGTTCTTTTGCTAGCCTGTTAAAGTAATTCAGTGGTTGTATGCCACCTATGCAGTAGCTTGAGGATAAATTCTATTTTCAGTTACACCCCTATGCACATTCTTTGAAGTCAGCAGGGATATAGGGGTTTAGCTGAGGACAGAATTTAGCCCTTACTCTCTGTGTTCTTTTGGGTGTCTTTCTGCTTTTCAGCATCTTTCTCAGCTAAACCAGCCAGGTGGGCTAGGAGCCCAGGCCAATAGCCCCTCTGCACAGTTCCAAACAAGGCAGCCACCCCAGAGTTCCTGGCCCTGGAGAGGGTTAACCATAGAACCCCTTTGGCTGTGCTCTGTGGTGTAGAGATGCACAGACATCGTCTAAAGACAGGGTGGGGCAGGGCTGTGTGATAAGAGGCGTCATGGAAAGAGATAAGCAGGGTTCAGTATTGAAATCGTTCCCCACTTTGGCATAGTAGGGCTAAAAATGTCTCCACTGCTGGCAAGTTGCCCCTACGCCACCCACAGATTAGAGGCGAAACAAATTCAGGCCAAATGTTCACCACCCAGATTAAATATCACCCAACAGAAAGTGATGCCAGAGCTTGCAGCACGGGAAATGAAATGGTGTCGAATTAATGACCAGAGAGCATTAGAAAATGGACAAACAATGTGTAGGCCCTTTGGGTGTTTGATCTAATATTCTCCCGTTGTTTTTATTTTTCTCTTTACACTTCCTGTTATTCCAGCAGAGTTGAGCCAAAGGTTTCTGAGTGCTTAGAAAAGTAACAGGGAGGTAATGTAATAATGAGCTAATTTTGGTGCATGCTGGTATCTCTTTTATTTAGGTGGGTGCATTAAGATCACTCCGTAACTTTGCAAATGAATCCTTTGAAATGTGAAAGTATGATTCTGATCTCACTCCTGTTTTAAACTGGTGCAACTACATTGAGTCATACTTTGCTCCCAGTTAGAATGGGGCGAATATGCTGTAGTTCTGTTGAAATCAGTGGAGTTAGTCAATATTAGATTTACACCTGTGTAACTAAGCGCTGCCTAGCCTAATGAATTGCATCAGTTTAAAACAGTTACTCCCAATTGACACAGGTGTAAGTGAGATAGAAGCTGGTCAAACAATTCTAACAAATGGGGCCTTATTTTGATTGAGGGGAAAATATTTTCTGGGCTGAGAATTCCTTAAGCAGATGTTACTCCTGCTGGCGGTCAAGGTATTTGGTTTTAGTTAGGAAAAGCTGTTTTTTCCCTGTTATCTTGCTGTCATGCCTTTCTTTTTAGTAAGTTGAGCACTGAACGCTAATATTGCTACTTGGCTTTTGAGATGCCCAGGCTATAAAATCCCTCCACAGAGACGAACATTTCTTTAATTTTTTACTGTCTCTATAATGCAACTAGCAATGCATTTTACACTGTGTTCTGCTCGCTCACTGTGCGCTACACATCTCCGGTGGCTTTTTGGCTAGCTGTGGTATTAAATCAAATAAAAGGTAATGATGTAGAGAGCAGAAAATATGATGATATGGGGGAAGGAAATGTCATAGTGCATGTAGGGTGAGAGTAGCCTGGTTCTGCCCATTCCTTGTTTCCTTGCATGACGCCAAGAGAGGGCTTCTGGAATTATATGCACATTAATTGAAATTTGTGATTTATTAAACATAGTTTGCTCTACGGTTTTGATACTATTATGGCAATTCCTGAGCTGGCACCAAGCAGATCAAGCATGTTCCTGGAATCCTGATGCTGCACTCATTTACACCAATATAAAACAGGAGTGACTCCACTGAAATTAATGCCACTGTCCTGGTGCAAGCGACTCATACATGACAATCCTGAACAAGAGTGGACGCACGTACAGAAAAGAGAGAGGGGGACAACAGCAGAGGAGTCCATGGTGAGTCCCAAGAATGGGGTGTGGAGCTGGAGGCCCAGGATCAGCCTGCATAGGCAGATGCCGCAATGGATGGGGTCAATTTTCTGAGTGAAAGGAACAGGAATGTGGCTGGAAAAGGGAGAAACCAGCAAAGAAAATCTAGCCTAGAACCTCATCTCCAGAATGATGGCTACATGGGGAAATGGATCACCAGGAAGAGCCAGCTCCTCACCTCTTCCAGTGTGGAGGCCAAAGAAGCATGACGGGTTAAGGGTGTACCATTATGTGGAGCCAACAGCTGGTGCTGTTACAGTGATCCTGCTAGTCCTGTTTAGCTGAAAGTACAGGCCAGTGGTTCCCAAACTGTGGTCAATAGAGGGCCCTGTTATGGGAAGTTTGCTGCTTACAAGGTATTGGTTCCTCCATCTTGCTTTCAGCAGCTCAGTTACCTTAAAGGAAATTAAATACATCAAATACTTTCCTAATTTTACTCTTCCATGAAGCAATTGCTGTAGTTGTCTTAGGGGTGTTATTTGAGCACCAGTGAAAAAGGAAGCAGTCTGCCCAGCCATGAATAGGAATAGTTGTCCATAAGACAATCTTTCTATTAAGATGCAGTCCTTACTTAAGGTGTTGAGAATCCCTGACTTAGTAGTTAGCTCTTAGAGAAAGGCTTTTCATCAACTGTGCTGCAATTCTTTTACATAATCAGCATATCCCCAGTAGAGTATGTTTTACCCAAGTTTCTTACTTGGATTAATTTCTTAGATGGAGCTGCAGTGCACAGGTTACACCCAGCTCAGCAAACAAAACTTTACACAGTGCCAAAACATTTCAAAGGGGTCAGGCTCTGACAGTTTGCTGAACTTAAACTTCTAGGTTCTTCCACCACTCATACATAATGAAAATATTGTAGTTGTCTCTATATGTGAGGGAGAATTATATATATATATATATGGTGGCATGGCATTATGTAGGTCTCTTTACTCATGTGGCAAAATGATGAGGGAGACATTTGTATCACCCTAAATAAAATAATCCATATTTATTATGTATTTTACAGAGACTATTTTAGAAATGTTTGAGCACATTAACATTTTTTGTAAGTATTGTTTTTCATATTCCATTGCATATTGTGTTGATACTGAACACAATTCATATTAACAACAAGGGGGAAGGACCTCAAGCCAAAAGTGGGAACTAAAATATTAAAGAATATTTACATAAGTTAGATGTATTCAGGTCAGAAGGGCCTGATGAAATTCGTCCTAGGGTACTTAAGAAACTAGTTGAAACAATTTTGGAACTGTTAGCATTTATCTTTGAGAGCTGATAGAGGATGAGAGAGGTCCTCGGGGAGAAGGGCAAACAAAATACCTATCATTAAAAAGTGGATCAAAGAGGACCCAGAGAATTATAGACCAGTCAGTCTAAGTTTGATATCTGGAAAGATACTGGAACAAATTATTAAACAATCGATTTGCAAGCACCTTGAGAATAACAGAGTTATCAGTAATAGCCAACATGGATTTGTCAAGAACAAATCATGCCAGACCAACTTAATTTCCTTCTTTGACGAGGTTACTGGCCTGGGAGACAGGGGAAGCAGTAGATGTGATATGTCTTGATTTTGACACAATACCACATGACATTCTCATAAGAAAACTAGAGAAACGTGGTCTAGATGAATTACTATAGGGTGGGTGCACCGCTGGTTGAAAGACCATATTTAAAGAGTCATTCTCAATGGTTTGCTGTGAACCTGGGAGGTGTATCTTGCGGGGCCTGCAGGTGTCACTACTGGGTCTGGTACTCATCATTATCTTCATTAATGACTTGGAAAACAGAGTGGAGAGTATGTTTATATAATTTGCGGAAGACACCAAGATGGGAGAGGTTGCAAGCACTCTGGAGCACAGGATTAGAATTAAAAATCACCTTGATAAATTAGAGAATTTGTCCAAAATCAACAAGATGAAATTCAATAAGGGCAAGTGCAAAGAACTACACAGCGGAAGGAAAAATCAAATGCACAACTGCAAAATGGGTGGGAGTACTGCTGAAAAGGATCTGTGGATTACAGAGGATCACAAATTGAATACGAGTCAACAATGGGAGTCAGTTTAGAGAGAGACTAATATCATTCTGGGGTGTATCCACAGGAGTACTATACGTAAGACATGGAAGGTAATTGTGCTGCTCTTCTCAGCATTGGTCAGGCCTCAGCTGGAGTACTGTGTCCAGCTCTGAAAGCCACACTTTAAGAAAGATGTGAATAAATTGGAGAGAGACCAGAGGAGAGCAACAAAAATGATAAAAGGTTTAGAAAACCCAACCACTGAGGAAGGGTTAAAACTGGGCATGTTTTTCTTGAGAAAAGAACGTTGGGGGCAGGACTTGATAACACTCTTCAGATATGTTAAGGGCTGTTATAAAGAGGATGGTGAACAATTGCTCTCCATGTCCACTGAAAGTAGGACAAGAAATAATGGGCTTGCTCTGCAGCAAGGAAGGTTTAGGTTAGATATTAGGAAAAGCTTCCTAGCTATAAGGGTAGTTAAGCTTTGGAATAGGCTTCCAAGGGAGGTGGTGGAATTCTCATCATTGGAGGTTTTTAAGAACAGATTACACAAACACCTGTTGGGGATGGTCTAGCTTTCTCTCAGCCCAGGAAGATGAATATGATGACCTTTAGAGGCCCCTTCCAGCTCTACATTTCTATGATTCTATTATATAAATCCAGGTGCCTTAATTACCATGAATCTGACTGCACAGGAGACACAAGAAATGGAAAGTTATATCTAATACAATTTAGAAACCTCTAAAATCCACCTAAAATATCTTTTCCATACATCCTAGTGTCGGTATTTTAAGATCTAATATCTGGGGACCTTCCAAGGCTCAGAGCAAGTATTTTATATTCTATGGGATTGCGATGGGAAACACCTCATCTGCCGAGAAGAGGAAATGTACACCTGCCAGATGAGTGTTTCAAAGAGATGGAGTGCCTCTTCAGAGCTGCTCTGAGATTTAATCCTAGAGAAGCATTAAAGAGCGGAGTACAGGCGAGGCAGTTAGTGGTACAAGACAATTGATCACATGAATATTATCCTGTCACACAAATAGTATCTCCATATAATCAGAGACCCAAATGGCCATATTGTAACTACGCCAATTTCAGAGGAGTTACAGGAGGGATCAGTTTTGGCCCTTGTCGCTATTGCAGTGCTGAGGGATCCTCTTCCAGTTTAACTGACCTACTCTCATTACACCTATTTATATCCCCAGGAGGTTTCAGAGGAAGACGATCAGGTCAGCCTCTTACTGACCGCTAATGAATGACTCTAGAAATATTACCAGTTCTTATGAGGCTTTCTGCATCTAATGCAGACGCCATGGGGCCTGATTAATCTTCACTTATGTTGGGGTAAACTATGAATAACTCCAGTCAAAGCAACGGACCTTGCTCTTCAGCTGGTGTAGAGCACTGTAGCTTCATTGGAGACAGTGACGTTTGGTTGATTGTACACTAGATGAGGATCGAGCCCTGTGAAGGTATGCTAGTGTAAGACTACCGACAGCAACAAAAGAAATCAGCCCCCACGTGAACGTTTCTTCTTGTGGCACGTTAGCAGCTTTGCTTCTGCTACCTAGCCAGCAGCAAGAATTGCAGGGATCCAGGAAATTGAAAAATAATGTAAGATCAGATCAAGTAATTCCAAACCTCAAGAAAGGTGGTCAGTTTTGGGCAAAGATTCAGGCTGTTTCTTAATGCATCCAGTCTGATATGCGCAGTAACTACTGTGCCTCATGTCCAAATGTTCACAGGTGGCGCTCTCTCTGGAAATTAACTCAGCTGCTTATAAAGAAGGCTGCATGGTCTTTTTAAGAAGTGCAGCTGGTCTCAGGAGGATGCATCTGCATTTTGATGCCAAGCAGAAAATAAAAGTATCTGCACTTCGTTCATTTCCAGAGCTGCACATAAAATGGCTTCCCTCAGGGTACAGCCAAGAAAAAGACTAGAAATAAAATATAAATTCTAAACAGCAGTAAAATGGTTATCGCTTTTGGGATTATGAGCATTCAGCTTTTATTGCTAGGAAAATCAATTTACTGAACTTAGGGTTGCTGCAAAATCAAAAAAGTTAAAATCTGAATTCATTTTGCTTCAGTGGAGTTTTTATTTTATAGTCGATACAGTAAAAGGAGACTCATTTCTCCTAACAGATATCATTCAGCATTGAATCTGCAAACCGTGCGCTTTCTTGAAACCATCTTGTTGAATATCTGCTATGACCTGCCTGCATCTAGGTTTCCATTTTCCTCTCACACGGAATAGGAAGAGCAGGGTCAGATGGCTGTTCTTTTCCATGAAAGACACTCTTGGCACCTTCCCCCTAGCTTTATTAGTGAATTTATGTTTGGTGGAAATACCAGATTGGCAACTGCAGAAACTGATGCCCTCTCTGGAGACAGAGAACAGATGCAGCATGGTTAGTGGTAAGTGCTCCTCTGTGTTTTCCTGTATATGCCTCAAGTTCTTCTGGAGAGCTCACTTCTAGGGGGGAGAAAGTGGTTCAGCCTTCATGCTTGTTTCATCCTCTTCATCCAAATGACCAGCAGTGGGGGCAGTCAACCCAAGCTGATCATAGCTCCTACTCCACGTTACAAAAGCTCTCTATGGTTTTGACTAGACTTTCTCTGCACTGTGTTGACTGGCTGTTTGCTCCAAGCCTCTTGCTCTCCCTCCCCGTCTCTCACAGTCTCTGCACTTCAGCTTCACTCCACACCTGCACCTCTTCTCCTTGGCCCCGTCCCCTTCACTCCCTCCTCTTTCCATAAGTGACATGGCTCTGCACTGCCATTCTTCCAAAATGAAGACCAAGGTTTGCTTCTCAGTGCTGCCAACCAAGCTTGCTTTGCACATGGATGGGTATGGGACAACCTCTTGTTCAACAGTGCCCCATCTGGCCTGTGAGTGTGTCACTGACTCTCTGAAGGAGCAAAGAAGGACTGAACTTCGAAGAGCTGAAGTTGAACTTGGACAGAAGTGCAGAGCACTGACACTTTACTCACTGGACTCAATCATGGAGTCAAGTTTTAGTTTAAACCAGGTGTCCCCCCAAAACACAGCCACCTAAAATGCAATTTTTCAAGATTCTGGTTTGGAAAAAAAAACCCACACGTTAGGGAAAAAAAAGAGGAAGCAGCCAACCTCTCCTAAGATGATTTTCAATTGCACCTATGCCCTGCTCACACCATGTGCTGTGAACTACAGTGTATATTACTCCTTTTTCAGGGTCTCCGAGGCAATGCACAGCTGTAATGGGATAAGCACCTTTTTGGTGAAGTTCTACTCAGGTGGGAACATTGGATACAACTAAGATGGTTAAAAAAAGCTTAGAGTATTAAAAAACTTTGTGTTTATTTAATTGCTGATGACAACTGGATTTCTGCTCAAACATATACAGCCACACTTCAAATAAAAATATTTTTTCTAGGAAACAAGAATAATCATTTTTTAAAAATCACTAAACAAGCCAAAAATATAAGAACAAGGCAAGTGGAAACCAAAAGCCAGCATCCTTCACTATAGCACAACCAGCTCGTGGATCCCAGACTCCTTTTCTACCCGTCCCTTTCATCGTATTTTTTCTGGCAATCTTAGGACCTAAAAAATGACCAAATGAATGGTGTAATAGTGCTAGTCAAGGGACGTAAAAACAATCTGGAAAATTTCAGGATTGTATTCATTTGGTAGGGTTCAAACAAGACCTGTTTTCAGGAGTGTGTGTGTGCGTGAAATGTTTCTAGACGTCTGTAATAATTTGTCGCATACTGAAAAAAACCTTAGTAAATGAAAAATTCTGGTAATAAGTTTTTGATAAAGAGGGAGAATTTCAAGTTTAGGAAGACTTTTGTGTTAGAAAGAGGCCTCCCCTCCAGCCCCCCAACAACACAAAACCTGTTGGCAAAATTTTTGACTGGTTCTACTGTTTGAATGATGAGTGACTAATACTCAAAGCTAACAGTTCATAAGCAGCCCATAGGATGAAAGTTACTGAGCCAAACTAGTCAGCAAATAATTGGGAATAATGAATATAGGAGACTCAGTATGGAAAAGTTCACTTGCTGAGGAAAGGGCTAAAATCACAACCAAGAAGCAGCAGCCTAGGCAGATCTAGTGTTCTAAAATTAAGTGATAAACACTTGAAAATAAGGTACTTGTGAAAGAAATATTGGCAAACCCGTTGAAGCCATACTGTGAAAATACCAGTATGAAGGTTTGGTTGGACACCTTACCAATAACACTGGCACAAAGGGCCGTCTATGCACAAAGCCTGCACAAACCTGTGTATGGGCACTTATTTGAGAGTAAAACACTTCTAGTCCAAAATAAGTGCCCGGACACAATTTTTACCAAAATTACAAAAAGGGTGACTTACAACTGATTTAGTTATTTCAGTGTAAGTCTATGTCTAGACTAGCCCTCAGAGCACCTTCTTCATTGCCTTGGCCCTGCTCTGTCAGTGAAGGTGTTAAAGGGGTATAGACACAGGGAGAATGTTTTCCAATGTGCATTACTTTATATTTATCAACATTGAATTTCATCTGCCATTTTGTTGCCCAGTCACCCAGTTTTGTGAGATCCCTTTGTAACTTTTTGCAGTCTCCTTTGGACTAAACTATCTTGAGTAGTTTTGTATCATCTGCAAATTTTGCCATCTCATGGCTTACTTCATTTAAAAGCCTTTGGTGAGGGACCTTGTCAGAAGCTTTCTGAGGGTCCAAGTACACTATATCCACTGGATCACTCTCAAAGAATTCTAGTAGATTGGTGAGGCATGATTTCCCTTTACAAAAACCATGTTGACTCCTCCCCAACAGATCATGTTCATCTGTGTGTCTGATAATCCTGTTCTTTACTACAGTTTCAACCAATTTGCCTGGTACTGAAGTTAGTCTTACTGGCCTGTAATTGCTGGGATCACCTCTGGAGCCTTTTTGAAAAACTGGTGTCACATTAGCTAGCCTCCAGCCATCTGGCACCAAAGCCGATTTAAATGATTGGTTACATACCACAATTAGTAGTTCTGCAATTTCATACTTGAGTTCCCTCAGAACGCTTGAGTGGATACCATCTGGTCCTGATGACTGATTACTGTTTAATTTATCAGTTTGTTCCAAAACCTCCTCTAATGACACCTTAATCTGGGACAGTCCCTCAGATTTGTCACCTAAAAAGAATGGCTCAGGTTTGGGAATCTCCCTCACATCCTCAGCCATGAAGACAGATGCAAAGAATTCATTTAGTTTCTCCACAATAGCCTTATTCTCCATGACTGTGCCTTTGGCATCTCGATTGTCCAGTGGCCCGACTGGTTGTTTATCAGGCTTAACGCGTCTGATTATTTAAAAAAAAAATTGCTGTTATTTTCTGAGTAATTAACTAGCTATTCTTCAAATTCTTTTTTGGCCCTCCTAGTTTTAGGCCTCCTGCAGCGGAGGCATTTCTGTTTTGATTCCATAGAGACCTGCAAGTGCACACAAACAAACTTTCCCTTTTACTTCCCAAAGAGAAAGTTCACAGCTCACGAAAGTCTGTCAGAGCAGTTGAACTCCAAGCATAGTCTCTGGTTTCATATTCCCATAGCTCCATATAAACAATGTGCCTTCAGAGCAATGATCACCATCTTCTTCCAAAGATGCAGTGATTACTGCCAGGATTACAGATTTATGGGGGAGCCATTAAAATGACCATATAAACAGTCATGTCTGATATACAGTACTGCTGTAACTAACGTCCCTAATAACCACTAGGCTGTGCTATAACTACCAGCAGGCTGTAGGGTCACACCTTGCCTTGGTAAGTGCCAACTCACCATTTAGACAAGCCCTACACCTGAAAGTCATGCTACTGTGAAGAGCGTATGGCGTGGAACTCAAAACAGGAGGAGGAAGGCCTCCACAGAGCCAACCCCATTGGAGAACCTTCTGCACACACATAGGTAATAGGACCTTCCTCACATATGCTGGTAGAAAGGAACCTTCTTACTCAAAGCGGAGTCCCTAGTTTACCCACTTGAGAAAAATAAATTTTATATCCTCACCCTTGTGTGCACTCTACAGTTTAAGCTTTATCACCGCTAAGGGCATGATACAACTGCCCATTTATAAAACAATATCTACTGCAGAAAGATGGGTTGGAAATTGGAATGTAATTGACTCTGAACAAAAGTATGAGAAAATTTAATGCATACCGCAAAAAGAACCATAAACTGACATACAAGAGTTAGTGCCCCACCAGTCTGGCAGGTGTGAATGATGAAGGTAATATGGCATGCATTGAAAAGGAGTACAGCTTGTGCCTCTCTCCTTACATATGGCATCGAGCCCTTAGCATCCTGTTGGCACTTTCACCATGCTGATTTGCTGCGTTGCTCCCAGAAAAAAGTTCATTTATCTATCTTTCAAAAGAAGGAAAGTGCTCTACAGTTTTGCAGAGGGTCATCTGATAACCTTGTCAGGCTTAATTATATCATAATCAAATTGCTCCCTGGAACGCAGTGGATGCAATCAATCGCCGGCAAACACCACTGACGTACCCTGCAGACATGAAAGCCTGGAACTCACAAATAATTTATGAAAAATTTAGAAAATTGAGAGGATTCATCTTCATGTAGTAAGAAAAGATTTTCTTGGCTTGTGAGAGAGCAAACAGGGAGAAGGGGGGAGGGTTTAAGCTACAATGAATCATTTAGACCGTGTGGGTTGGGATAGTACCTCTGCCGCTGAAGAAGGGGAATGATAAGCCTTTTGGAGATGATGTAGTGCCTTGGAAATCCAGGGTTGTTTCACCTTCTTGCTGATCTGCTGCAAGGAAAATACTCTGGTGAAGACTGTGTAGCTAAATTCTGGAGACAAAGTATCTTCAAGAAGGCCTGGAGGCTGGAAGATAGGTCTTTTAAATCACCTCCCCAGCAATAGTTACTGATTTACGACCATTGTCTTCTGCCTACTCTTTCCAATGTATGGCTCTGCTCTGGTTCTTTAACAATGACAATCTTTTCTCTTCTGGATCCTTCATGGCTACAGAGACCCACATAACCCAGGATCCGACATCTAGGGGAATGGGAGGGAATTTATTGACTAGCGCCTCAGCACTGGTTATGGAGTTATTAAACTTAGCAATGAACTGGGAATTTAGAATCTGTCACCGACTGTTCTCTTTACATTTTTGGGTAAACTCAGAACACTTATTGCACACAGGACCAAATTCCACCTCAATGATTATGAAACTCCTGCCACAACACATGCCCCAGGTAGGTTATCTGTGGAACTACAGGAAAATACATCTTGTAACAGGACAAGTGTCTATAGGACCAGCTCACGTTGCAGAAGAATGTTAGAACCTTGGTTTATGCAGGACTATAACAGTGATCTATGACATAATTACAATGAGGTTATGTCTTATCCACACAGCTAAAACCAGTCTGTGTTGTACCACTGTCAGCCCACTTCTGTGTTATATCTAGTGCTGCTCAAAAAAAAAATGAAATACTGACTTGGGATTTTTTTCACAAAGTTGTTTGTGTTGCAGAGGGTTTGATGTGAACCTATTTTTTAAAAAAATTGTATAATTGAAATCTCTCCTTTCCTGAAAGCCTGATCTTTGGTAAATGGAAACTTGAAAAAGATTTCATTTAAAATGGTTATCAAAATGTTGGATTTTTCCACTAAAAAATGAAAGCTTTCCATAATGATTTCTTTTTAAATTGTTTTTGAAAAATTGGCAGTTCTGATGCAGAAAAGCAAAGTAAAAAAACAAACAAAAACCCCCAAGTCTTTTAAAAGTTTGTCACTTCTCATTGTAACAGTTGCCTGATAAAGCATGTGTTCCTGTGTAGATGAGTCCCATGTTAAATTACAACCTGATTTTTACAGAATTCTCAAACATTGCATGCCTGTGCTGGTTATGGAAACAGTGCTGGAACCTTTCAAGGAGCAACTGTCTTTAAACAAACACTCATAGAAAAATAGGAGTATTGCTTCATGAAGCTGGTGAATCTTGACAGATTGGCAAAGAACTAGTTTCTTATGGTGGACTATTTCTGACTAGCCAGTGCTTTTGTCTAAAAAAAATAATGCAGTGAATTCTGTGTAAAAGACAACTTGCAGCCAGAAATATTTTTAATGTACTCAAAGTGTTATAATTTTAAGGATGATAAGTTGCATTTATTGTGCATTAACTAATTGAATCCCTGCTTTCAGTTCAAAACTCAACCTTCCCCATTTTAGAAGTTCCTCTTCTCAGGAGAAGGAGTTGTCACAATTACTGTACCAGTGCAATGGCCTGTTCCTAGTAACACTCAGCGTAAGAGGTACTCACAGGGTATAACATGTATATGTCACACACTCATATTATGACAAATCTGTGGCCAGCTAGGAATTCACCATGCTGTTCTACACATGGTCACTTGCAAAAGCACAATGATATGGGGAATAGACTTCAGATTCTCCTGCTCTAAATGCACAGTTCCTCACTATTTGAGCAAAAGGAGATTCTCCTTTTTCTACTTGCAGTACAGAATTTATGACATGGATTCAGAAATGCTTATTTGTATCCAATAGAGGGCAGTGGCATACAGACAAACCATTTGGTTAAAGATACCTTACTAGCAGGGTGTTTTGAGACATTCAAGTATTTTTAAGGGGCCAAATCTTGCTCATCTTACTCCAAGAGACCCACAGGCTATTCTGTGACACTATTTGCACTAGTAAGGTAAATGGAGTTGCTGAAAAGTTTGTAATTAGCATTTCTGTTAGGAAGACTCAGGCCCCCTGAATTTTACTTAAGAGGAAGCTACTTTCAAGCAAAGCTGAAAATTCAGACAAAGTTCTGCTACTGAGTTTTACCTGGTTTTGAGTCAACATTTTGAGTCCTGCATCATTTGAAGAGAAACTGGAAATCCCTGCTCAGAACTCAAGGGGAAGGAGAAAGGGGCATTTGACTCAGATTTGTCCCCAAAATGCCAGTTTTTCTGGGAAAGATTCAGGAATTTCAGTGATGAACCCAGGCCAGGTTCGCTCTTTACAGAACCTTGAAAGGTTCCCCTCAGAGAACCTACTGCATCTCTGTTTGGAAATTGTTTAAATCTTTCCTTTTCGGGTTAGTCATTTTCATGCAGTAACACTGACCCACTCCCACTCCACCCAGGTTCGATTCTCCTCTTGCTTACCAGTACAAGTCAGGAGCAGCCCCACTAAAGTCAATGGAGCTCTGGCAGCCTGAGAGGAGAATCTGGCCCAGTCTTTTGAAAGGAGCCTGACATTAACAGCACTGTGCACATCTGTCACTAATGCTGTGTAAACAGACATGCACACTCTGCAGTAGTAAGAACACAAATATGTTAGGTCCTACATAAATATTTACAAAAAAAAAATTCACAAAACAGTGGGGTCAGATTTGAATACTAGTGCCCACAATGACGAATGCAAGTTAGGCAACTGCATCTAATTATCTTTGAGTGTATAACCTGATTTGCCCACTGTCCTTAAACTGTTGTGAATGTCTGTCAATGAGGAATTTGCAATAAATGTCAAACAAGTTGTGACAGCTAACAATACTTGCCATTTCTAAAAATAATTAAAGTGGATATAAAATACCAACATAGTTAGTGTACACATGGAAATGAAAGTAGCATTTGCCAGCCAATTTCCTCAGGCAGCTGAGAGAAACTTTATTATTTTTTAAACAGTTGGATTGCAGCACTGTCAGAGCCATTGTATTTGAGCCCAGGTCTGTACAACTATTCACAAGGTAATCTACAGGGGCCAGTAAGTGTCACAGGTGAGCTGTGTCTCTACGTCCTCCAGGAATCATGTCCCAAGTGTTAAATTCTCACCCCTCAAAAAAATTAATAATGCATTTTATTTTTGCTTGGTTCCTTATTCTACGTACCTACAGAATGATTCTTTTCAGCTCCTTAAAAATGGGCAGGGTAAATATTCCTGCCATACGAACGGGTACACAACAGGATTGTTTTGTCTTAGGGCTGGTCTGTATTGAATATTAGGTCAGTATAACTACATTAAACAGGGGTATGAAACACCCCCCCCCCAGCGGCATAGTTAAATCAACCTCAGTCTCTGTATAGACAGAGTTAGGTCAACGAAAGAATTCTTCCATCAACCTAGCTACCTCTCAGGGAGGTGGATTACCTACGCTGACAGGAGAACTGCTCCCATCTGCATAGGTAGTGTCTACACTGAAGTGGCACAACTGTAGCTCTGTAGCATTTCAAGCATACAGAAGCTCTTAGTTCCAAAGGGAATGATCCAGTGGCTCAGTAAATGCTGATTTTCTCATTGACTTCAGTGGATGCTGGATTACGGTCTGAGAGCAGGACCTCCCCCCAGGGCCTTAAAGAACTGATCCCACTTTCCCAAAGGAACTGCTGGGGAACTGGTGAAACAGCTTTAATTAATAAAGAGAGTGACTGTTGCCACCTCCAGTCCTCTGACTGCTATTGGAGCAAGCAATCACTGGGCCTCCTTGAATGACTTTGAGAATGTGAAAACTTATTTTACTGCTTACTTGTACTGTAGATATAAACAGTCAGACTCATAACACAGAAACAAGTAATGGCAGTTATCCCAGACCTATTAGCTATGTCTGAATGTAATGTACTAGAGGCTTCCTTGATCCACTGGAATTTATATGACCATTAATGGGGATAGTAAATTGCTGTCAGTCTGGATAACTCAATCCATGGGTTTTTTTCTGGAGAGGGTGCGAGTGAGATGGCAGTGTGGAGGAAGAGAGGGAGGCACCCTATATTGGTTAAAGATTATGACACGAGGAGCTGCACGACAGTGTTAAGGCTCTGTTGTCTACTGGCACATAACAGATAATAAAAACCAAGTTTTAATTTAACATATAAGGATATCATGTCAAAATAAAATGGCTTAACAGATGTCTCGGGGACAAGCAGGGGATATAAAAAAGTCATTGCCCATGCAGTGAAGATCAGCTACACATAATAAAGATATATTAATGGTATATTTCTTAAGAGAAATTCTAATACTTGGGGGGTTTTATGAGAAATCAGAGTTTAAAATATGAAAAGCAATAATTTTATGATTGAAGGGAAAAAAAGTGTTCAGATTAGGATGACATGGAAAAAAGAGTGGAAAAAGCAAAGGGTTATTAATTGGGCCCCCTGATAGCAGAGAGAGAGGAGGAGGGACCCTTTGTGTGTGAACTGGGAGGGTTTGAGACAAGCCGGCGATGTGAACTCTTCACTTTATTCTCTTCCGGATGCACTGAAACCCATGGGATATTTTTGAATGGGAATAGGATCAGGCCCCGCAGAGAGGCTGCTGGAGATGAATGAAAAAATTTAAGTTTTACTGCAAAACAACACTGAAGCAAAGCTACTTAGACAGGGCCACTCATGTGCCAAAAGAAAAAAACAAAACAAACAAAGGGAAAGAATACTAAACAGTCAAAAAGAAGTGTTAGAGGAAAAGGCAATTACTCTGGGGAATGCGTCAGTGCAGAGTAGATTCCCTTCTGATTTTCTGCTTGGAATGTGGATACTTTGCAGATACATGGCAAAAGCTATTTTAATATCTAACCTGTAAATCACATCTAGCAGGAGCTGCTGCCGATAGAAAGGCTCTTAGCTATCGTATGATCCTTAGGTGATCATTTGCTTTATTTTTATAAATCCCCGTGCATTACCTTCACTAATGAAGTCAATGGGAGTTTGGCTTGTGTCAGTAGGGTAGATTCTGGCTTTATGAGAAATGCCTTAAAGAAATGGACTTCATGCTACCAAAGCACCTTCACAGTGTTAACAGTCTTAAGAAATATACTCTAATATCATGGAATATGAAGTGTCATTACTCTGGCCAATCATGGAGTCACTCGGGTTTTGGCATAATAAAGCCAACCTTGAATTCATTTGGATTAGTGCTGAGAAACGTTTTAGAGTGGCTAAAATCAGAAATCAACTCACCATTCTCTCATTTGTCAACAGCTGGAAAAAATAACCCGGCCTTCTCCCTCTTATTGAGTATAGTGATGGTGTGAAACAGCTCAGATCTCAGGGGTTCAGTTCCCTAAGGTGCTCTGGACATGCTTTAGCTCTGGAATTTGCAGATAGAGATAGCTGGGAGCTCAGTATGTCTTAGTGGTCAGGGGATGGGCCTGGGAGCTCAGTATGTCTTAGTGGTCAGGGGATGGGCCTGGGAATAGGGGGCACCCTTCCAGCTGTGCCACTAACCTGCAGTTTGACCAAGGACAAGTACCTCACTCCCGTGCCATGTCCATTTCCCTTCCAATATTTTTCAGTGTTATTTATTCAGATCATAAGCTCTTTCGGATAAGAATTGCCTTGTGTGTCAGACTAGCACCTAACTAGATGGGGTCCCAATCTTGGTTGAGGCCTTTAGATGCTACCGTAACAGTCTTCCTCCCTACTGCAATAAGATGTTTACTCAATTTCTCATTCGGCATCTAAACACCAGAGAGGGCGAGATCGGGTTGCAGAATGAACAGATCCAAGAAGAAGATGCAGCTCTTGTGGAGACTGGGCCTTGCTTTCTTACAGCTCAATATCTTCCATTGCCAGCTTTGAAGGGCCAGCATTAGAGGAAGTTCCATAGCCCCAGGCAACAGACACGCAGAGGCACAGGGCAATATTGGCCACACATGCTAGATATGGAGAACAGTGAAAAAGGGAACATAGCTAACACCCAGTTTGCAAAGCCAGCCTACTGGGTTTAAAGTTACAACTCAAGAGTAAGGAGGACTAAAATGTCACCTAGTTGAAAGCAAGGACTATCAAAACCAACAGGTTATGTTTGAAAAAAGATGACTAATTTGCAGCAGCTTGGATACTATAAATATTAATGCAGAGTATATTCCACTTGCATATTATAAATATTAATGATGCAGAAATATTAATCCCCAACATCTGAATTCCCTCTCAGGACTCCTGGCTCTCTTCACGGAGCAGTGCAGCTGGGCTTCCGTAGGTCATATTAGGAAATTCCCCCCTTTCTGGATTTCAGACCTTGTGCTTTGTGCAGGACCAGCAATTAGCCTCAGAGTAATTTGGCATTCATGAGCAGCATTGCCCATCGTATTCCTAATATTAGATATTTCCTTTAAATTAAAAAAAAGAGGTTGCCCATTCGATTGGCTTCGTGACCATATAATACTATCGTACCTCGATAGCATCTTTTATCTGGTAGAAATCTGTATGCAGATTAAAGTGACACGATTTTTGCCAATGCTCTGTAAAGTATTTGTCATTAGCAGAATGCCCAGAGTCTTGTGTGGTCCATTATATTTTATACTGGTTTCCCAAACATTCGCCGTTAAATAAACCATGATAACGCTTCATAAACATTTTTCTAACATGCGGAATGTTTGACATGAATTTCAGCTATTTGAAAACTAATAAACAATTGTCAATTGGACACTGGAGACTAAGCAGAAGCTGCGCTGTTTTTATGGAACATCAAAGGCATAATTAATATCTTCTTTAAAAGAAGTCTTTTGTACTTCTGCATATGCGAGCGTCTGTCAGAAGTGGGGGAACAAACACTGGGGCTGTGTGTTATTGTCTGCCATGTTCAGGGCTTTGTGAAGCAGGCTATTGAGTGAGAAATATGAAGAGTTACACTTCATATGATCAGACTCCACTTAAGAAACCTCCTGGTACTTGAAAGATGAGTGAACCTCAGACTCCTGTGAGCTGCTAATGCACTTTTCTCCCAGGCAGCGAGGTACGACGGTTCTATATCCAAGGTACAACATTGGGTACCCTGCAGTCCTTTACAAATGCCTGCAGAGTGGGTGCATTCTCTGTACCTCTCTCTGCTTTGGGGCCTTCTCCAGATCCTATTGCAGTTAGTGAGGAGAGTAGAGGTTTGAAGCCTACGATCAATCCAGCTAACATAGAATATGTTTACAGATCATTTTAGCTGTTCAGAGTGAGTAGATTTACAGCAGCTCCTTTGGCCCAGCCATTGACCCCTCTGTGTACTAATCTG
This sequence comes from Mesoclemmys tuberculata, assembly GCA_007922155.1. NCBI lineage: Eukaryota > Metazoa > Chordata > Testudines > Chelidae > Mesoclemmys > Mesoclemmys tuberculata. The sequence continues at coordinate 21,759,579 of ML675625.1, forward strand.
AAAAGTTATGCTTCCAAGGAGTGTGCAAATATTAATGCAAGTACAGCTGGGATGAGTAAGACGACAAATGCAGCACTAGGTGTGTGATGCCAGGGTATTGTTTTGAATATTTCATCATCCAGTGGATCCTCTGTGACCCTCCTGGAGTCCTGTTGATTCCCCACTTTTCCCTTCAGGATCTCATCAGCCATTGTTCTGTGAGGTCCTCCCCGTAAGGTCCTCTAGAGTAGCTCCTTGTATTCTGTTACAAACTGTAAAAGTGTGTGGTATATTTAAGCCAAATTATCAAGTCTGTGTTGTATTATGAGTTAGACCAAGCATGGGCTTGCCCAAAGTCAGCCTGTTAGGATGCATGGCATGCAGGCAGCAGCCTTGCTAAGGAAAGCTGTTTGACAGCTCCTTGAATGACTAACACTAACAGACCTCAAGACTGCAACGTGAAGCCATTGACTTTGAATGACTCAACTACTGGCCCTCCCTAATGGAAGTTGGAACAATGTCTTTTCCTACACAGGGGCCCTGAGGTGGGACAAGCATGACTGGGGAATGGACCATGAGCATCCCCGCTGAGCGCCTAGCACTGGAGGAGAGAACCTACGTGAGAGGGTGGTTCTGCTTGGCCCAAGGGGTCTGACCATCTCACCACCTGTAAGAAGGATCTGCAAGAGAGAGAGGGCCAGAAGGACTTTGCCCAGCCTGAAATGCTGCCAAACCTCAGTCTTGCAAGAAAGGGTGAGCTCTGCCTCAGGCACGGGGGAATTTTTCTTTTCAAAGATCTGTAACTCTGTCTGCTTTAAAAATTTCTGAGGTTAAGAAATTCCTTTGCTAAGGCTGTGTTTGGGGCTTTCCTGCCACATTGCCCCCAAGTGGTTTTAAATTAAAAGCCCAGAGTGCCCTCAGGCTAGGTGGCGCACATGCAAGCAGCTGGGACTAGACTTTACAGAGCCAGTTAATGTGGGAGCATAGGGGACTCCACAGTTTGGTTCATTAGCTGCTGATTGGTGACTGTACTGTACGGTACTAGGCCAGGTTGTAACAGATGCATCACTCTTGGGCAATTTAAGGGAACTCCCTCTTCCCTACAAGGATGGAATGTGCTATTGCTGCAGGCTTTCCATAATGGAAAACATCATTTCTCCCTCCCTCCCCAGTTCTTGCTGTTGCCTTTGATCCCTTGAAAAGCCAAACCTGAAATCGGTATCCTCCCTTGCATGGCTGCAGTGGTTTGCTATTATTCAGTTAGTTCCGCTTTCATGCTGGGCTACTGCCAGTGAATTTTGAATCTCCACAAACCATTTGTTTAAAAAAAATTACAAGGGAAGAATGAGGAGGGCTTTGCAAACAAATCTATATAATTTAATTTTGACCAAATATTAGGCTAAACCTAAAAAGAGGTGATGCATTGCTTTTATTATATAAAACCACTATTTTTACAGCAGTGATATGAAGCAACCTAAGTGATTAAGCCTTACAATTCCTTCTGGGAATTAGGTACTTCTAAGGAAGGAATTTGACTATATCCAGGTAAGCCACTCCGCCCTCTAGTGGCTGGATCACATAAGAGGATATAGCCTTCAGTTGTTTCCAGCTGCTAGACTTGCTCCTTTAGCTCAGCTAGTAAAGGTCTGTGCTTTGGTGCTAGAGTCCCAAATTCAAGCCCTACTGGTAACTCAACTAGGGTGACCAGGAGCAAGTGTGAAAAATCAGGACAGGTGGGGGGGGTAATAGACATCTATATAAGGAAAAAGCTCTGAATATTGGGACTGTCCCTGAAAATTGGGACATCTGGTCATTATATACATTTCATACATAGGTGAACTGGTTTTTCAAACATGTCATCTCCCTTCTATAGATGCAGTGTGGTTGCATTAAATTTGTGCATACATTATTTTATGCCTCCCTTTGATTTGAGAACATAGCTGAACCTTTGCACCTCTGATTGCTAATCCACTCACACTAATGTCCACAATTAATTTTGTGAGTGCAAAAATTAAAATGGCCATCCACCCCAAGGCAAACCAGGCCACAAGATATTGAAAGTTAACAGGATTTGCTCGAGAAACATTGAATGAACAGAATGGCTAGGTATACAGTTTAAGAGTCTGAGACGTAAATTCTAACCTCTAGATTATATTATGCCTGTGTGTGTGTGTGTGTGTGTGTGTGTGTGGTCTAGAAAAATACAATCAGTCAGTAGAATATTTTTTGAGGTGCACCCGGGGTTAAGAAAAAAGCTAATTTAAAACAACAACAGCTCATTTAGAGAGAGAGTCTGGTTTCTTTAATCCATTGTCCATATAGTTAAAAGCTTCTTTGCCTGATAAGGATAACTATTCAGTTTTGGAAAGGGAGCTACCTCTGCTTAATATTTGTCCTTCCATGTGCACGTATAAGGAGGCAAGCTTCCATAGGAACACATTTATCATACACATGCTCATCTTTCCTTCACCAGGAAGGATGTATAGAGACAAGATGAAAGTTGTCCTGTATTTAGGGTGATAGTTTTTAGTCCAGAATGCCTGAGTAATGAAAAACCCCAACAAAAACAAAAACAAAATCTTCCTCTATATTTTATAAAACTAAAATTGCTGGGAAACAGCCAGGGTTTCTGGGCCTGATGTATTCATAGCTCTCATGCCTCTTTCATGATACAAGAAACAAAAATTGGATAAGCTGTTGAAGTCTGTTTGGGACTTTCATGGGTTTCCATTATATGGTCCCAATTTTCAGAGATGCCAAGCTCTCAGACTTCAAGTGAAGTTGTGGGTACTCAGCACCACTAAAAAAATAAAAAAAAATCAGGCCCTGCAGAAATTGAACCAAGTTCTTATTGGCACTGGATCTTCATGGTGGAGGATATTTGTCAAAACAGTTAATGGAAACTACCAGCCAACACGACCACTGTTATAAAGGGGAGAGATGCATTAATCAGAGATTTAGCACTGTAAGATAAGGTGTTATAAAACTCAGTCAACTCTCAGTGAAATCACGGGGGAGGGGGAATTAATATAGGTATTCTGAAACTTGATACAACCCCATACTTCTTGTGCACTACATTTTCTTCCTCTTCTCCTACAAATCCTGCTTTAAAACTCTTCATGAATGCTTCCAACACAAATCTTCTCAACTAGTGATTATCTCCTACCTGTCTGGTGTTTGGATTGTTCACTTGCTTTGTATTTATGTGTCCAAATGAGATTGCAGACTCCCTGGGGCAGAGAGATGCACATGCAGATTCCACATTCAACACTGAAGTCTGTCCAAGCAATATTGAACCATTTACAAGGAGGTATTTTGTTTGTATGGTTTCTCTCACTGATCGTGTAACTGCCGAGGCTGTTGCGAATACTTGTTATAAACCCCAAATGGGTGATTGATTGTGGATGTCATCTGTTCTTAGAGCAGCACTGGCTTTCGCTAGCTGGCACTTTAAATTTTCCTTTGGTGCCAGAGCTGTAGTAACATTTTTGATAGCAGCAGCTATCAGTGTTCTCATGTCAGCTTGAGGGTGGCCACAAGAGACTGGGCCGCTCCAAGCATGGCACCACTTCTTACACCTTCTGTGTTGTTTTTTCCAAAGCATGATATGGCTCAGTGGCGTGGTAACAGCACCCAATGCCTCATTTTTCCCACTGGCAGGAAAAACCCAGTGAGCCACAAAGGAGCCAGTCTGGCTGATTTCGGCTGAGCCAGTCGCTGGGGTAGATAAGTAAACACTTGCAGTTCTGACATAAATTACTTTAGTCCTTGACAGCAGGACACTGACCAGGGTCGCCTGATAAGGAGGGAGAAAGCCTTGCATGTCTCTCAGTCCCACTCAGATATTTCACAATAAATGTCACTGGGAAAGAATAGACACTGCTGTAACCATTAGGCAGCTGTGTGTTCCTGTCACCTTGAAAAGAAGAGATGCATTGTCAGAGCTGTGTACACAGGCAGGAACCAGCTGTTAATCAGCTCTGACATCCTTCTTCACAGACCTACCGTGAACGAGGCATTCCAAAAGTCAGCAGAACTATTTAAAAAAGTCCCCCCCACACACCTGGGGTGTTTGCCATTGCAACGCTGTCAGAGGCACTATGGTCTAGGTGACTGAGCCATGGACAGGGAGTCAGGAACTCCTGCCATGAGTTCCAGCTTAGCCACTGATTCTGTGACCTTGGTCATTTAACGGCTCCGTGCCTCAGTTTCCCCTACGGGAATTATACTATTTATCCAGCTCACAAGGAGGGTTGAGAAAGTTAGTGAATTGTACATTCACTAGCAGGTGTATCATGCTTTGCTTTGTAAGTGCTAAGTAGTATGCTTAGCACCATTTAAAAGCTCAAACATTTCTTAAATGAGTTTGGTTATAGCCCGTTCACCTTTTCAAAGTTCTCGTCGCAATTATGAAAGCCAGAAACAGGCAATGAATGTAATGCTGTTTGTCTGAGCCTGCAGACAGTCTAAAAGTATGGCTCCTAAAGGCAAGGACTGCCCCATTCATTTCAATAGGTGTGTTGACACTTTGCCATCTTTAGGGTTCAGAGTTCACACTGTTAACTAGTGCAGTAGTTAACAAGGCAGTACTGCATTACTGAGCAATTTAGCAGGAACAACCAGCTAACCAGGGGGCAGCGTATAGCTGCGAGAGGAGGCTTCAGCAGATTGTGCAGGGGGTGGAAGGATGGCTGTGAATGTAGGAATGACTGAATGGAAGAGGCCATGCAATTCATACCAAAATCAAGTTGTCACCAGTCAGCACGAGTTCTTAAACTACTGCTTTGCCGTGCCACTGCTGTTCTGGCCTAGTATCTCTGTGGTGTGATGCCAAGGGCCATTCTACCATAGACAAGAGCAGTGCACTTTCTAGCCTACCCAAGCTCGCTTGAACAGAGTTAGTGAGAGTGCAGCACAGGCTTCAGTGCAGATCATACCAGCCTGGCACAGGCCCTAGGTACATAATCTGCTTGCTAGCTTGAGCTACTGTCTTCAATGTTATTGTTACCCACACTAGCTGGATTCAAACCAGACTCGGTCGGGTAACCTGTATAGACAGGTCACTGTAAAGACAGACTGGCTTCTTACCTGTTGAGCTGCGGAAGTAACATGCATCGTTGCTGAAGCTGATGTGTAGCTGTTGCATGTAATCAAGATGTGACTACATATGTCTGCACCTATGAAGGTTACCAGCTACAGATTAAGTGGGAGAGGCAGCTCTTGAGGGCTCCTGCTAGTTAGGAAGGCTTTTTCTCCACTGGGTTCTAGCTGCAAAGATGTAGCTGTAGCAATGCAAACTTCAAACACTGACGTCACTGACACAATGTCGCTGTACTGGTCGTTAAAAAATAGCGTAGGAGAGGCTTACGTCTAAATACTGCATAGCACTGAACTAATATGTACCACAAACTAGATGAGTTTTCGTGGAGGGGAAGAAAAGGCCCCCATTGGAAATATTCATTGGGATCCAACCCTTCTCCCCTAGATTTGTGCCCAAAAGCCATGGTGCAAAGCTGGTGGAGCTGGGTGGAGAGGAGGGCAAGCCGGAGATTCGATTCAAGACTAGATGATCATATTGGTCCCTTCTGACCTATGAGTCTATGAGAAGAGCTAGACTTTCGTTTCATAGGTCTTGAGGGGCACAGGCCCTGCAGGCAGAGTTTGTACTAGAGAGACACAGCAAGTTCAAGGAGCTCCGTTTCAGTAGTTTCTAGGAGGAGTTCAATTAGTTTCACATCTACTGTATGTGACAGCTGCACAAGGCTGATCAGCGGGAATGATCTGACTTGCGTTCACTAATCAATAGGTACACTAGAGAAAATGGGATTTTGAACTGAAGATGTATTGCATGCTCAAATGAGTAATTGTGCTATTAAAAAGCCCAGGAACAGCACTGCAGTTCCAGTGGTCGGGGGCTGAGACTGTACTCTTCAAAGTTTTAATTAGATACAGGCTGACCGTCCTCCAATCTGTGACCATCCATTGGGGTTCCATGCGGCATATCCTTACCTAATACTTTGGTTTGTTTGAACTGTTTTACAAAAAAGGTTTTGGTTTTGTTTTTTTTAAAAATCACACACTCAGTCCACGAACACATCTCTGTAGGGGAACTTGGTTAGATTTAGTCCCAAAAGGCAGCCTTGTTGAACCTAATTTCTGTTCTGGTACAGTTTGGGTTTTTTTTTTTTTTTAAAAACTTATTGTGACTTTTACCCCCGCTTTCTATATTTTATGAGCCGTCTGCAAGCAATACCTGCCAGATCTCCCAGCTAATAAGAGAGGTTCTCAACTAGCTGGAGGGGCATTACTAGAGGAACTCCTCCAGGATTGGTCCTGGGACCAAACTTATTCAACATTTTTATTAATGACTTGGGCACAAGAAGTAGGGTATGCTAATTAAATTTGTCGATGATAGAAAATTAGATATCGTCCATACAGAGGAGGATTGGAACATTATACAGGAAGATCTGGATGACCTTGAAGACTGGAATGAGAGAATGGGGATGAAATTCAATAGTACGAAGTGACCTAAAGCACCCCTGAATTCAACCCAACACTTTATTGTAATAATCTTTGTACAAAATAGGCCTTGTGAGGTATCATTTGAAACTAATAACTCACTGGTCAATAATATCATGGCGAAATGAATGTAGCAACATTATATGTAAAGTGTTTTATTCCCCCCATGTCATGTTAGCACATGTTCAAACTCACATAGCCCTGACTAGACAAAAGTTGTTAAACAGGTCTATCTTAACCAAAGGACCGTGCTTACCTCAATTTACATATGAGCATAAATAGGGTCCTTGAGACAACAAGAAGTGGTAAACCACTTTCTCAAAGACAAAGGACAAGCTGACACCTCTAGCCAGGTCTCAAAGTTGATTGGCAATCATCTGTCAAGTGGCCATTCTTTGGTAAGGGGGAGGGAGGAAGCAACAGATTGATCTGCGTTTTAGCAAGTAACAACGTCACCTCTTTCACCACGGGACTCCATGTCTGCATCCTCACAGCTGGAAGGAACTTTATCTAGACATAACCCAGGGGAAAATGCATTTCAAAGCCTGACTAGACTATAAAAATGAGCAGCACACCCCCCCCAGGTAATTTCTTCCATCTTTCTCCTTCACCTCAGGCTCTAACTGAGCACCATATTGGGGGGGGGAAGGAAGCGAGGAAAAAGGGGTGTGTGTGTGTGCGCGCGCGCGCATGCACGTGCACCCTCCTCTTCAGCATGTTGGTGAGGATCACTTGCTAGGATTATCTGGGTATATCTCATTTGATCAGCTCAGCCATTGTGGGGGCTTCAGGTATTGGCGCACCTCAGTCCCTGGACTATTATGTGCCAAAGGGAGATAATAGCATCTTCTGGTGCCTGTAATACTTTGGTCTAATTTCAGTTATTAGCTTTAATGTGCAGATGCTGGGGAGTGATGGTGGGCTGTGATATACAGGAGACCAAACTAAATGACCGGGTGATGCCTTCTGGCCTTAAAGTATGCATGAGTCTCATTGTGTTCTGTAAAATATTTTTTGTTTCTTGGCACTCTACTAAAGAGGTAGAGGAAAGATGCCGGGCATTTTTGGATGCCCACTGGTGGGTGAGGGGGGATCTTTTCTATTTTAGCTGGTTCCTAACCTTTAAATAAGTTGTTTTGCTGCAATATCTGCACACTGTCCAACTGTTCTCATGCCACACCAGGATGCCTGACCCATGCCTTCAAAGCTCATCTCTTCCTCCTCTGTAAATACAGAATTAAAATCCCCCACTCTGTAAATCAGACCATTAGTCTGTCTCTTCGTTCACTCTTGGCTGTCAGTCTGCTTTCACTTTGTCCCTTTAATATATTTGGTAAATGCTTTATTAGTTGAAATACTCCCTGCAGTCTGATGTGCATTTGATTTTTCTCCTTTATTTTTCTTTTTAATGTGATTTAAAAAAGCAAAAACAAAAAACCCCAAACAGATTTCCCAACCTACCTCCTTCCTAGATTGTTTGTGTTTTTGAAAAGCCTTCTGTTTAGTGCCTGTAATACCCTCGACCTCCTCTAACTGCAATGGTCTGTGTTACTCTTTTCACTGCTGTGGTTTAACTAGGATTTATTTCAATTTTTATCTCTCAAACTGTTTATTAAACCATCTCCCAATGTATCTGCAGTAGATTTTCTATACATTATAAAATTTCACTCAAAATTCCTTTTGGCATTTTGCATTCTCCTCTTCTGATTGCTAAATCCTATTTGCTCTCAACTTGAACCTCACTTGGCTCCTTTCCCAGGTTTAGGTTCAGAACAGCTTAAGATATAGGCTGCTCAGCACATTGCAGAAAACAATGCTGTACAATCTCTAGAAGCGGGTGTGTATTGGCATCGCAAGCAAAATCTAAGCCATTAAAATTGCCTTGATCAGTTGTTTGGCTGTGCTTCTATTGAAGATATTCCATTAAGTTCCCTGCTTTTCACTATAAAGCCTGCCTTATATATCAATCACAGGAAAAGATCATCACAGGCCAGTGTAATCTTGTTGCCTACAATATATTTTTCTAGGGCTTTGTCCATTCTACTTTTAACCCTTTTCTGGGAAACATGCTCTTCCCTTTTAGAGATGCTTCCAGATTTCACTACCAGAAAGGTTTTTGTGCTTATTAGCCTAGGTTTTCTTTTAGTTTCATCCCATTGCCCCTAGTTCCAGCCCCTTCGCCTGCTAAATAATAATTCTTCCACCTTGGTGTTTATATTCTTCAAATATTTGTATACCCTTTTCGTGTTCCAATGCATTGTCCCTTAGTGGAGTTATACATAGCTCCTTTATTCCCCATAAGAATATCCTTCTAGTCCCATTTTTGTTGGTTATTCTTCTTTGAGCTTCTTGTCGTTTGTCTAGATCAGTGGTTCTCACACCACAGCCTATGGATCCATTTATGATGGTCCAGACTGAAGCATTTTGAGCACCCTGCAGTGGGTGGCTGGAGGGGAAAGGATTGTGGATCTGAGGAATTTTGTTAGGTGAGGGAGTTTAACAAGCTGACTATGCAGTGAGGAAAGTTCTTCTGGTACAAGACATCAAGGACTGCCACTAACTTCGTCAACCGGAATCTCCATTGCCCTGAAGTATGTGCCATCACTTATAGTGCAGAGTCAGTCTGGTATGTTACCAAAGCAGAACAGTAGCCTCTTACAATTACTCCGCACTGGTGTGAGTGACAGAACAACGTGCAGGGCCATGGAGAATCAAGCCCTGCATATTTCTTTAGATTCCAATTTAACAGGTTCTCCATGTTCCTGGAGAGCTACAAGGTGTGTATATATATATATATATAGTCAATATTCTTATAAGTCTTTGTGTTCTGTCCTTGTTCCTCACACTGACAACATCCTTCTTTTCATTTACTCCCAGGACAATAAAGTAATTGTAACGTATGCCTATACCAGAGCTGAGCAGAATTCTCCAATGAGAAACTGTCTGCCTGAGTACACACTGAAACAACCCTAGAATCTACTTAGATTATGTAGAAAATCCCTTTCATGGCATCTGTGTATAAACTAGAGACTAAAGCAGTGTCGCCAAGACCTGTAATTTTTAAACACGAGTCTCACACGATTTGATGTTTACCATAATTCCCCTGTTCCTGGAGTCCTGTTATTATGAGGGACCCTGACTTTTTTTTTTTTTTTAAATAGAAGTTTCTAACTCCCATGGTTGCCGAGTTTTCAAGATTTCTCAAGACTTCAGGGCTCACAACCCAGAAGGCAAATGAGAGGCAAAAATTACTTTTTTTAAATCTCAATTTTTAGGTTAGCCTCATGACTTTTTTTGAGCCCAACGCATTTGACTTCGTGAAGCTGGTTGGTAATGCTGCATTGTGTGACTATCTAAATGGTGAGGATTTAGTGAGGCTGTCACCTGACATCAGCAACACCGTTCCCCCAAGGACTGAAGACTAGCCTTAAATCTTGCCCTAGGAGGCAGGATATAGCAAACTGCTTGTGCGATAGGTGTATTAAGGTTTACATTTCAGGAGTTCTAGAAGCCTCAGGCAGGTCAGTGCCCCATTGTGCTAGGCTCTGTACAAACCCATGGTAAGTGACAAGACTCCAGATCAGAATCGGTTTCTTTAACCAGCCCTGTAACCCAGCCTGAGAAAGTTCACATCCAGATCCAAACTTTGTGATTCAGGGGGAAGTTTTCAGAGGACCCCAAGTTCCACTTGTCATAAGAGACTCGGGCGCTTCAGTCATAGAAGTGCTTTTAACAGGTTTCCCTCCGTGTCATTTCTCATTTGCAGTGGCATTCTGAGGGGGAAGGTGGGGGTGAGGCCACCCTGCCTGAGCTGGCACTGGGCTGCAGTGGGAGAGGTGGGCGCCATGCCGCGGGCAAGTGTGGGGGAGGGAGGAGGCAGCAGAGCCAGGCTCCGCCACTGCAATGAGCACTAAAAAGCCAGAGCGCAGGAGGAGGTAGGTGGTGTGTCCCCCACTGCAGGTTCACACTGGGGGATGCTGCCATCTGGTGGGAGCTGGGGAACCCTCCTGCCCTTCCCGGGGGGGCGGGGGGTCTTGGCTCATGAGACTTGGGGGGCCCAAATGCAGGCTTAGCCCTCGGGTGCTTGAGACCCATGGTACACCACTGCGTATTCGTTAGCTGGGGAACAGACAAGCCCATGATTGGGGTAGTGCATAAGAAAATAGCCACTGCTCAAATAGTTTCCTCAAAGACGATCAGCTTCAAGTTACTCAGCTAAAGTGGTAAGACTAATATAGGTTCTCCTTTTCCCCTTTAAAATAGATTACTGTGAAAGGATGAAAGGCCCCCAGACAGCCCTTATCCGGGATGCATTGCAATGGAGGTTACCACGGAAAATGGGCGTATGAGTCACAAAGGCTGATAGACTTTCCTCTGGCTAGACATGGAGTCTTTAAAAAAAACAAACCACACTCTAAGAGTGTGGGATCATTAAACACCTCCGGATTCCTTCCTTGCTGCCAATCACAGCTCCAGCAACCTCCCTCTCTCATGGCGTCTCCTGAGTCCACTTTGAAACCCTCCCAATTTATCATTGCTGAAAGAGATTCTGCTGAGAACACTGGAGCCTGTGGGTTGTCAACAGGGCACCTTATCTTCTCAAAACATTTACTTAACCCTTTGTCTTATAGCCCATGGAACAATGGAAGTGGAGGCTGTGAAATAACAGTACCTCACTGAATGGGTGCTACTTGCTAATCATATGCTCCATGTACTGCGTGTTATTGTTAGCATCTGATTGTTCCTAGGGATTACCCATTTTGGGCCTTTTAATTGTCTTTCTGTGCAATGACCACTATTCCCTTGTGAGGAAAGAATGGCATAGAGGGGTGCACTACAAACAGGAGAAAGGAAAACATACAAACTGCAAACAGACACTCCAAAGCAGGCTTCTGACTTCAAGACTCCAATAGTAAGAATAGCTTGTGGATTTGGACATTAAATAGGCAATTTGTCAGTGGGCCAAAGTGACTGTTGTTCCCCCACACTATAATATGTTATGTTGTCTAATGTTAAATCACACTCTATTAGTCTCGAAATTTACAGGAGAGGTCATTTGTGCTACAGTGTAGCTGACTAAAGACTTGTTAAAAGAACAATCCCGTTAAAATATTTTGCACCACTAGATCCAAATTGCGAGGTGAGGGTGGCAGCAGGGTCAAGGGAGAGAGTTTAGTCGTTGGTGTTCCTTTTTCCGGTGATCCAAGTGCAACAGAAAATACAATCAAACAGCTCTGATATAAGAACATGGGGCCACATCCTCAGCTGCGGTAGCTTACTGAAGCTATACCTGTTTACACTAACTGAGGATCTGACCTATGCTGTTTATGCCACAATATATTTATTGCCACCCTCAACTCACATAGGATGGACAGGGGCTCACTTATTTACCAAACCAGGCCATGGCTCAAAGCCCAGTGAAGTAAATATGAGCCTATCGATTTCAATAGGCTTGGAATTAAGGCACAAGATATTTCAGGGGGTCCAAGCAGATTATTGTCTTGTCAGACCTGGATGCAAGAGATGCCACTGCTGACAAACATATTTGCTACAATACTAGTCTTGTTATTAGAGCAGGCAAGCATTTGACAAGATATTCACCAAATTTTATATTATACATCTAATAAGCTGTTGGGCTGAATGTAAACAATACTTGGCAACTATGCGACTGTTTGACCACTACTCCTTGAAAGAACTTTTCAGCGCATGGCAGCAAAATTCAGCAAACAATGTATCTGGCAAACAGCTTCTGGCACTCTTTAACCAGCTCTACTTCTGACGCAGCTCACTCTACCTCCTGGCTCAGAGTCCAGCTGTGATAGGTCCTACCCAGCTGAATCCAAGATATTTGTACCCAGCTCTGCTGAAACTCACTTTAAGGGAGTGGCTTTTATTCTCTCTTTCTAGAGAGGTGTCTGTTCTACATCCTGACCTTTAACCACCTGACATACAGAACTCCCCCTGAAGTTCGTGTGTGGCACAGTGGAATCAGCTCGAATGAAAGGTAGAGCTCATCTACGCAGGAGACTCCGCTTTCTCAAGGGTCAGTCCAAGAGCATGAAAGACTCCTACAGCAACTAAGAACCACCTCAAACCTCACCAGCTTCTGCTCCATGAGAGCTGCCTTCACTCATACAGACAGCAGTACGTACATACGAACACAAGAACACTGCATTGTGCGTACAGTTTGACCTAGGGAGACAATGAGCCACACATAGCAGATGCTAGTCACATCACTTAATACGCTTCTGGAAAGTTCTCAGATACGATAGTGACGGCAGTATAAGAGCCAGAAGAGAACAGAGTTCTGGGTGCCTATGGCTGACCAGTACTTTATCAGTGTAGGCAAGTCTTGTATATGATGCGTCCCATTTAACTAAGAGTTCTATGGGTGACAGGCCTCAAGTTAAGGATGCAGCAGGAAAAGTCAAAGAAAATCTGAGTATGACTAAGTTACTGTTAGATGCATTTTCACAGTAACTCGTTAATAATCTACATCCTGTCTTCTATTTTGCCATTAGATTGAAAATACAGTGGATGCGTGGCAACAAGTTTGAATTCATAAATTGAGGCAAATGCTTTGGATTCACCATTGTAATACTGCAAGCCATTATCCATAACTACAGTGGCTGCGGTTTTATATTTTTATCTTGTCAATGTGCATTCATGTGTCTGAACATGGCACTTCGTGTTTTTCAGAGTATGGCAATCTCAGGGAACTTGGAACAGAGTCAATAATTAACGAAGAGCCTATTCCATTATAGAGACAAATCAGAGAACTGACTCTTTCCTCTGTTTAATTCCAACCCATATTGCCTATGTCTTTGAAGTGGTTTAATTAACCTGCCATGCTATCCTTGATGATCAATATACACTTTCATGCTTTCCAATTCTTCAGCTATGTCTTCCATAGGCTATGAAATATTTTAAACAAGTGGTACTCCTCCTAAGAAGTCCTTCCCACACTCTTTAGGGGGAAACCATCCAGTGCCAGGAGAAATAGGAGGCTAGAGAGGAGAGCGTGCTACCATTATGCTTTGGTGTTCCATAATTAGCTCTTCTTGTATGACCTCTGTAACAAAAAGATTCCTTAGCTTCTCTATGTTGTGTATTCAGGCATAGGCCAGGCAGAATCTGGCCTGGAGCTAGTTGTCAGAACACTTCGGAATTTCTGGAAGAGTTCCCAGTGTTTGGTTGGAGTGTTGGATGATAGCACTCTTCAGTTTTGTATTCAAACCACATCATTCCGACAGTAAGTTTGGATCCAAACCATCTCCTAGACGTATTTTAATTTCCAACAAAAGCTGTCATCTTCTATGTGCACTAAGTAGGGAAAACTGAACAGAGACAAAAGCTGCATCTTGAATAAGGAGGGGTAGTCTGTTTCTCTCCTTTCTAATTAACTGTAAAAATGGGCTAAAATTTGCTAAAGTGACTTTGATGCCTCAATTTTTGAATGCCCACTTTGGCATTTTAAGGCACCTGATTTTCACAGGGTAGCGCTCAGCACTTCAAGAATCCAACCCCTTTAAGGTAGATTGGGTTGGGTACTAAAGAACTGATGCAGCCAAAAGTCACTATTCAATTTGCAAAATTTAGCCCACAGGGCATTTTATTTTAATAAGGGGAACTATGCTCCCCCTGAGAATTCCCCCTTTCAAGCCTTGCCCTACTGATCTTGTTGGCTTTGACTCTAGTGCAGAACCAAGATTTAGAGTTTTATTGGTAAAACATCAGTTTCACCGTATGCACAAAGACTAAAACAATTGGATTGATAAACATTTGCAGACAAAGAAAGAAAAATGCTGCTTGATATCCTTAAAACAAACTAAGTTATTTACTTGGTATATTTTGATGTATGATGTTGACAAAATTTGTGTTTTAACATTTGAAGCTTTATCCTTGAGGATTACATTAGTGTGAACTTGGGACCTTTAAGTTTGCACCTGCGGCACCCACACAGGAGAGTTACAGCATAGCACTTTGGTGCTCACTGCTATTTTCACACTGCCTTTGTCCAAACTTCAGGGCACTGTGGACATGACCTTAGAGGCATGGGGATGGAGGAATTCTCATGCCCAACCCTCTTCCTTGTTTAGCATTCCAGGTACCTATAAACATACAGCTTACAGACCCAAACAGAGAACCAAAAAGAGGAACAAGAATGGATTGTCCCTAAATACTGCATTCATTTTACTTTTTTAGGTGGGTGCTAAACTTATGCAAGATGAACATTTGTAATTTTCAAATGCAGATTTTAGAACTTTTAACGTGACATTCCAAGAACTATTACAGAATGAGCTATCTTATTTACTCTGCAGCGGAGGGAGTTCTTTCCACTGTTTACGTGGTACAGCAGTTGAGTGATTGATGTTGTGTTTGTGTGATGTCAGGCAGGCCTACGTGACCTTCTGGAGACCACACTATTCTTAGTGAGACAGTAATGGACCTTTGTAAGAGGAAGAAGGTGCTTCTTCAAGTATAATTTAGGATGCATCTGTGAACTAGAAGACAAGAAATGAAACTTAGCATTGCTCATTGGCTAAGAGCAGAATGGTCTCTTGGAAGCCACACAGACCTGAAGGCCAAATCACCACAAAACTAGGCCCTAATGATTCAGCCAGGTACTTAAGCAAGTGAGTAGTGCCAGTTAAATCAGTGAATTAAGCCTGGATGTGCCACATTGCAGTGGAGAGAAGTACAACATCTTTGAAGTGTGCTGAAGTCTAGAGAAAGCATTTTTAGATGTGATCCAATAGCAGGCTCATGCGTCAGCACTGAGAGCTTGTCTACATGGTTCATTATCCCATACTGTGGGGTAAAAGGAATAGTGCACAGAAACATGGTGTGGTCTAACGAGCCTGCATGGACCCTGCTGGTGTGCATCAAGAGTTCTGTAATGCACATTGATGCAGTATTGTTTGAAATAGGACTACATTAACATGCCCAAGGGAACATAGCCAATGGGGGCTTTGCTGGCATGCACTAATTAGTGCATTGCATGTTAATGCACACTGCAGTTTACACCCTTCTAATGTGGGCTAACACACTGGGTAGACAAGCACTGATTTTATGCCATTTCCAGATCCCAAGAGATTGAAATCCTGACTGGGATTCAAAATCTGAAGAATACCTAATAGATATTATAAATTTTGAATTTTAATGAATAAATTATATTTTTAGGACTAGTCCTAAATCCCACTGAAGTCAACACACATGCTTCAATAGGAGCTGGATTAGACCCCTATTTGCTTAACCCCTTCCGACTATATTGGATATTTTCAGTGAGAAACTGAATTTCTGTATTTACAGAAAACAATTCAGAATTCTAGAATTGTACAGTTATCCACATATGGAACTAACGTTTAGAACCAGTAAAAAGAACATAGGGGAAAGTTACATGTACATTTCATCATCATCTCCTCCTCCCTCCTCTCCCCCCATATACTGTTTTTCCACTGAAATTAAAAAAACCCTCTGACCAGCTCCAGTGACACTACTTGGCTCTTACACAGTGCTTTTTAGTCATGGCTTTTCCAAGGTGTATTTACACTGCATCTGGGAATAAACCTTCCAGCCCAGGTCCACAACCATGTATTAATAGGACTCAGGCTAGCATGCTAAAAATAGTTCTGGATCATCTGATGCGACATCAGAGTTATGCATGCAACACTTTTGCTGGGTTTGCCACAAACCTTCACCATGTCAATATCTCCATTCCCCATCTGTAAAATGGGGCTGACGCGCCCTTATTTGAGAGAGGTGTTGAAGGATTAATTCATTAGTGTTTGTGAGGTGCTTAAATGCTATTGTGATTAACAGAAAACAGGTTACATTCTGAAAGATGAGTGAGAAGTAAGGACACATCTTCATTAACGTATTCTGTTAAAAATAGAATCCCACTCCATTGTCTCTTTGAAATGGCCTCATATATAGCAACTTTGTGAACCTAGAAGCGACATTGTTATGGGGGAGGGACACAAACTGCAGATCTAGGTTTTACAGTGCTCATCCTAAAAAGCTATAACTTGACATATGTATTCAATATGCCCTGAACTAAAAAGGGCATCAATGAGGAAATAGAGTAATGAATTATAAGCCTTTTTTATTGAGAAAAAAGTTGATCTACCTGTTCAAATAACCAGACACATCTGAGGTGTTAAACTGATCACTGGGAAATGGTCCTTTCCATGTGCAATATGTAATCTTTTATTTTTAAAAATGGCATTACAGAACTGACTGGTGAAATGGCTGTCAGATCAGAACTGGGCATTCTCACTGTGTTTTGAAGTGACATTCCCACACCCTGGGTTGTGGAAGACATGGCTGCACTACGAACAGTCCCAAAGACAAGCACCACAAGAAAGTCCTGCATGCTTTGGCAATGCCATCAGGGTAACTGGCAAAGCTCACTCAACACTGCCTGTCCTCCTTCCATCTCTGTTTTACCTTTTAGTGCCTCTATGATAACGTGAGCTAGCAAGCATTCTCGTTGTAATCCTGGCAAGGCAAAACCAAGTAATATAGATGACTCGAGAGAGAAGAAAAAAAGATTCCACATTCCAGACGGGTATGATCAAATGTGTCACTCCTAATTTTAAAAGGGGGTGGTCCTAGGAGTCAGTATATGCCAAACACAAAGTTAGAACACTTGTGCATGTACATCTTATATGATGTGGGATGGTTAAAAAAAAAATGTTTAAGTGACATTGTTTTAAAGTCAAACAAGCCACCTTTTGAGGCTCTTAGGGGTGGATTTTCAAAAAACCTTATGTGATTTAGAAGCATAAATCCCCATTTAAAGTCAAAGCTTTTGAAAATCCTGGGAAGGATGACAGGGATATGATTGCTTATTTCAATACCTAGGAGATGCTCAGGTACTACGATGAAGGGCACCTATAGACCTTGTTCTCCTTTCGGAAGGACTGAGTAGGAATTATGTACATTATAGCACAACACTCAATTGCTGGTCAACCCACGCTAAGTTTAACACATGTCAATTTCATGCAAATTATTTTCATCTGAATTAAACAATAGTGACTGAGAATCACCAAGAAGGAACAGCTATTTTATAGCAGTCATAAATTAAACCCTTTGTCCCATAGTGGATATAGCCCTTATTCCAATGAGCAGAACACGTGACTTAACTCGGAATATCCATGCAAGCAAGGATCGAAGGATGTGGCCCTTTGTCAGTAAAGTTATAATGATCAGGTCTAAAATTTGCTAACTATTATTTTACTACCACTTTAGGGTAAGGGAAGTGCTGAAGCACACCAGCTTGGTGCAATTAGACATGCTGTTTGATTGGCCAGTGTAAAGAGCGCTGGGGCAATTGCCTAGGGTGTTTCTAGCCCTCTAGTGACACTAAAAATCCCTAGGTCCTTATACATCAGGAATTCAAGGACCAACACTGAGCCTGGTTCCTGTGCAGTGATGCATGGCAGAAGAAGCTTCTGTAGGCCACCTTCCTCTTGCTTATCCAGGACTCAACATAATCTGGCTCAGAGGAGACCATTGCATGACCAGAGTTGAGAAAACTTACTGACATTAAACTTGTGGCCTTGTCTACCCTCAAAACACTACAGCTGTAGTGCTTCATTGTAGATACTACCTACGATGGCAATCTGGGTTCTCCCATCGGCATAGATAATCCACTTCTCGCAGAGGCAGTGTTGCTGTCTATATGGGATTTAGGTTGGTTTAACTCCGGGTGTGCATTTTTCACACCCCTGCCTGACAGTTAAATTAACATAATTTGCCAGTGTAGACCAGACCTTTGTAACACATGAATCATGAGATTTCTCCAGTTGGTAATTAGCTGTCTATTAAAGAGCAAACATTAAACACAACTGCTTAGGATACATACAAGTGACTGCCTCTCCCTCCAGGCCTATGTCCTTGTTACTTCAGGGACAGTGAAAGGAGAAACATGTGCTTGAGAAACTTGTACTACAGACAAGAAATTCCTTGGTATGCTTTAAATGCTAAGAATTAGGATTCTTGCTTGGTAGATATTTGGTCATGAAATGAGAGGGAACAAAAATATACAAGATTGCCAATAGTTTGTAATAGAAATGATCATCTAAGTTACTGCAGCCAAAAAAGTTTATTAACTAATAAACTAGTCATTAAATGTCCCATTGATTCCTTAAGGATTGCTATATAAAATAACTAACAAGGAAGTCTGCACTGAAGCTGACTTACACCCTCAACTCCATTGTGGAAACATCACCTCTCACCTTTGTAAGACAGGCCCCAGATTGCCTTTGAGCAGAGTGCTTTCCTGAGCAGAGACAGCCACTCGGGCCATATGATGTGTGAAGGAATTGTGTAACTGGAGCTGTCAAGAGAGGGGAAATTGGGACTTCACTGAGGACTTGGATAAAGTCCAGTTTTGCATCCATCGTGGCTACAGAAACAGGTTCGGGGAGAAAAAAATTGTAGGACATCTAGAGAATGGGTGAAGTTTACTCTACTGCACAAGGCCAGCACAAAAGCTATGAATCAATTACATCCCATTTGAACCACTGGCTTGGCTCACCATCTTTAAGTGTGTTTAGCACTTTATCATAGCAGGTCATTTTCCCTTGTCCTCCTCACAAATGTTAGCTAACTCACCTCACTAGTTTGCTGTGGTGTTTTGTAGAGATTGTTCTACAAAAGATTAGATAGCAATCCATACACTTGCAGGGAAAGATACACAGGACGCTGCTTAAATACCAATGGCCACATGTACAAACAAAGGCTGATTTTTGAATATTTAACTCTTTGCACATACCTGCCTTTTCACAAACAGGACATTGCTGAAAAAAAACAACTTAGGAATGCAACTGCTAAAATTTGCATGTGCCAAATCCTCTTGTGTAGGTCAGTGAAACTCCATTTAAGCACCAACGGAATGCACATGGATTGTGTGCGTTACTCTTTTAGGAGACTCACCCCTGGACTACAACAACAGCTACAGAGGTGCAGGACTCAGTTTCCCAGATTGCCTAGGGTCCAGGGTGGAGATAGAACTGGGCAAACACGCTCCCAGAACCAATCATAAGGCAGATCTCAGAGACAAAAGGTAAAGGGTTTGGTTTTACTTTTGGTTTTGGCTGTTGTGGAGCAGAGAGAGACTGAAGCGTCACAGCGTGGGAGGACCCTTCAATCCGGAGACCAGAAAACCAGGAGGCTGAGAAGAGAGTGATGGTCAAGCTATACTAAGAGCCAGCCTAACTGCACATTCGAATCCAGACTAGAGAGCCACAGGGACAATCTGACCACACTTGGTGTGGATACTTTGTCAGAACACACCTGTTTGTTTATTTTGATATTGTGCTTTAAGCTGCCCACTGATTTTCAGCATGGCACCATGAACAGACTCTGAGCCTAAATTTACCGTTTGCCTGGGCAGGAGCATTGGCTGTAGATGTTGGGTGGAGTAGAATTTACATATTGCTGTTTGTCTTTTGTTAACCTGACCCTTTTTTGATTGTCCCTCACATCCAATAAAGCCCTGGTTACTTTTTTATTACTCTGGAAATTGGGAGAGCCAGGCCTGCTGTGCTCTCTGCACTAGGAGGACATTCCTTGGATGGAGGCACCGGACTCCCTTGTAGGTGAAATCCAGGACTCATACCACTTAGGAGCAGAGGGAGAAGGCTACAGCCATGCCTCAGGGTTGGGCTACTTGTCCATATAAGTTCAGTGTAAACACACCACATGCAAAAACTGCTTTGCACAAACAGAGACCACATCTTGAGCCCCTTGGAGAGTTTAGCCCTTGAAGTTCTTATCACTTTTTTTTTAAACCCTAGTCAAGCTCTGCCTTCTGCAATGATTCACTGTGATGCTAACACAATAATACAAGGACTCCAGTCTGAAAGTGGTGTAGCAGCCGCTGGCAACCTGAGTTCTCTTCTTAACTCAGCCCTCTTCCACCAACTTTTGGAAGGGAGAGGGCAGCATTTACAGGAAGTTGCTGTCACTGAATTACATTAGTGCAGTATTGCAGACTGAATCTACCACACTGCACTGTGCTGAAAGTTTTTATTCAGAGCTGAAATACCAAGGTAAGTAACATGCATTGTTTGATGTACCTTAAAAATACTATACAAGAAGGATTTGATCAACACTATTTACCCCACCCTTAAGACTAACAAGAGCCAATATTAAAACCATTTATCTGACTCCACCCATCTCCTTTTGGACTTGAAAAAAAAGGCAGAACCTGCCTCTAAAGCCAACCTTGGGTTTTACAAAAGAGGATTTCATATGTGTCTACAATTTATAACCACTATTTTTACCCATCTCTAGTTTTTTTTTTTAATTCCATATATTTTAATTTAAATTGAACTGTAGGGCTTAAAAGCCACACTCACAGATGAGGCCCCCGCTGTGCTAGGCACTGTACAAATGCATAAATAAGATTGGTCCAAACACGAATTATTTAGCCCTTGGTGTGGATAAAGTGAGACCTAGGCTTCAACTCAGCCCTAGTTTGGGTTTGTTTGTTTTTTTTCCCACAAAGCCCAAAACAGATTAACGAAGCATCTCCTGGCTAGACCAAGTGTCAGCTATTGCAGCAGCAGCATAGAGGCATCGTGCAGTTTGATGCAGAGGAGGTTTTCAGCTGGAGTGGTCAGACTGCTGAGAAGGACTGAGCTGAGCTTACCATGTGGGGTGGGAAGAGGTTATGCAGCACCTGCCTGCCCTGGGCCTGGTTTTACCTAGGACCATCAGGGTTTCACTTTCATGAACAAAACAGTTGCTCATTAACAAGAGCAAAGCAGCAACTACAGCCAGCTTAAAACTACAGCCTCAATGCCCTAGCTTTCATAGCCCTTATTAAGCCACTTGCTGCAAGCACTGCGGGGAGCTTGTATGTGAGAAAGAAATATCACATTACCTTCTTGGGTAAATAACGGCAGCTTACCTGGTCAGGTCAGACATGCCTCAGCTTCCCTTCTCATGTATTCAGGGAGGTCAGGAAGTTGGCGCTTTTAGTGCTTTGGCTAGTTTAGAGCCATCTTCTAGGAGAAGGACGTACCAACCTCTTCCTTCCAGTCTCTTCACTGGGCCACAGGCCTCCCCCAAAAACCTGTTTGTCATCCTCTCTCTCCAGGATATAAACACAAAATTGCCATCCCTCACCCACATCTTCCTCTCCAAATCCTGCCCTCACTTGAGGGTGTTACCACACCCCCACGTAGTACCGGGGGTGGGCCCAGGTCAGTCTTCCTTCTGCTCCAGCCTCAAGCCCTGAGACCTTATATCACAGCCCCCTCGCACTGTTTCACTCCTCCAAAACCTGGCCTGCTTCCTATCCCGTCTGTCTCAAGGCCTTCTTCCTTGCCGTGGTCTACTGAACAGCAGGCGCTCTCCCCTGAACCAGGCCTTCTCTTCCACCCCACTCCAGCACACCTGTGCTGTGCTGTGCTGTGCTGTGCTGTGCTGTGCTAAACTGGCCCTGGCCCTCAGGCCTGCTCTCTCCCAGGCCCAGACAAACCCAGAGCTGGCCTTATATAGCCCTACCCCCATTTCCCAGCAGGGCTTGCGTCCCACTCGATCACATGATCCTTCTGGGGCCTACCAGTCCCCCAATGGCTGCCTGAAAGAGGCAAAACCTCTTAGGGGTGGCTGGAGCCGGAGCCTGCCCTTAAAGCGACAGGCTTCCTTGTTACAGGAGTAAACAAACTCCTGGGTTCCATGGCTGCCGGTGTGTGTGTAATCGATCATGAATGAACACAGGGGGCTCTTACTGAGAGATAAGGAAGGGCAGAATGAATCTTTTATGCATTTGTTGTTTCTGTAGGTAAGAAAACATAGAGGAGCAAATTCTTTTCTAGGGTCACTCTGTTAACATCAGTGAAGTAACACCTATCAATAGAGAATTTGGCCCAGTGTAACTAAAAAGTATTCTTAAATTCTTAACATTTTCTAGAGTGTCTGACATTACCCTAAATCTCCTTCATAGTCTTTACTCTTAAGTTTGCTTCCCCCCTCCCATGTTTTAAAAAAATGAAGATAAAACATTGCTATTTATGGTTCTAATTCTAAAACAGCTGGATCTTGAGAAGTGTTAGGTTAAAAAAATATCATGGGGGAAATCCAGCAAGTAAAACTGACTACAGGCAGAGAGGGATCCAGGGTCTCTCACCTCCCCCAGGGCCCCACAGATTGCATGAAAATGGCAGACACAATTTCCTGACTGTCAGACAAAGCAGAACTTCTTCTTGAGAAACTAATTAAGTAAATGTGTTGAAACAATACAAGTTTGATTGGGTCTTCACTCACTCTCTATAGACAGGCTAATAGCTATTCACTCTAATAGCTGTTCACATAGCAGCAGGAAGGCTTTTGGCTGCTAAATTATTCCCCATTCTCCTGTTCCCAGGGATGGTGTATTGCTAAGGATTAAACCATCTGTTCCATGAAATGGTGAAAGAGGAGACACTGAAAATTTGCTAAAAATACATTGATCAACCCCACGGCTGGGAGATGGTGCAACTGTGTGAGACACCAGTCCCCCCATATGGTTAGTGCCATGTTGGGTATACCATGCACTCAGAGGCATGCGCTGTTGGGACTCCAACCATGGGGTCCTTCAGGCTATAGCCCTCAGATTCCCCTAAACACAGAGTCTGGTGCATATCAAAGGCTTGCTTTCCTCGGGCTGCCTGACATAAATGGTGCAGTTACCCTCAGCAGGATGGTTAAAAGTTGCTAACGATAGAGCCCCAACATACTCCACTTCTGAGTCCAGACCTTTGGAGTGTTTCCATACAGGGGAATGAAAGTGGGTATCCTCAGACCTAGCCCCTGAGGAGGCAATCATGGCCTGGCCTGCAAATACCCCAGGCAGAGTTCAGTTCTTTTGTCTGGCGTTTGCAGCCTTCTACATGACCCCTTTGTTTGTATGCTGCCAAGGCCCCTTGGCCCAGCCTTGGGAGAAATTTGGGCCTGCAATCCTTAATTGACTAAATAGTCCTTACTCGCACAAGTAGTGTCATTGAGTTCTGTGGGACTACTTGCCTAAGTAAGGGCCATTGGATCAGACCCTACATTCTTTGCCTTTGTTCTTTTCCTGTGTTTTTATGGGAGGCCAATGGTTCACCAAATTCCCAGCCAAATGGGCCGTGGTCTGCAGCTTTGCAAAGTCCTCACACAACCTCCAATGCCATTGCAGAATGATGTGATACCAAGTCAGGAGGGCAAGAAGTTGGTATCTGCAGAGCTCTGACTGGGATGCAGAAAACCCTCCTCCTGCTGTAGACCAAAACTCAATTTTGGATCTGGGGGTCTCCATAGGTAACAACATCTGGTGAGAAAATTAAAAAAAAAGAAATGCAAATAAGCATAAACAATGCACATAGAATAAAGGATATAGTCACATTCTAATTAGCTCTCTCTCCCCCCCTTCTGTCTCTCTCATCCAGGGTAGGTCTGAAATATTACAGGATCATATTCTGAGGAACGTCCTCTTAGAAATAGCAGCCTGGACTTGACCTCTGGAGTTTTGGCTCCACAGAGTCTTCCTGATCACTTCAAGCAACAGGAACGTCTGTCAGTGGCTGTGACAGATGGTTGCAGTGGGGGGGAGACCTACAGACTAGCAGTCTCACAAACACAGCGACAGCAGAAATAAAAAGAAGCCAGTTCTTTAAGTGTCTCAGAAAAGCCACTAAAAGCAGAATTGAAAAAGAGCCACTTGGTGCTTAGCAGCCAGCTGGGAGTTTGCAGTAATAATGGAACACAGTGAGAAAGAACTCTTTCTCTACAGGATCTGACTGGCCCTCATGTTGTTCTTCATGGCTTATATTGGATGATGCGGTACCTCTCTCGTGCACTAGTTCCCAAGGCTTCCACTTCCCTGATGTGGATTTAAGAAGTGCTATAAAGCTTAATCATTCCATAGCTGAAAATAAGCCAATAAATAACCACAAACTTTCTCTCAACATTTCATAAAATAAGGAGGAAACCGTGGCCTTCCAGACTGACCGAATGCCATTTCGGTGTAGCTCAGGTACCACAGGGATGGGAGGATGCTAGAAAGAGAGAATAAGACAGACCGACCGTTGGCTAGAGAGATGCTGATCGATAGTGTTGTTACTATTAAAAGCTTCCTAGCTGCCAGCTACTTCATCTCCGTATGTGCAACATTCTCTAAGAATACAGAATGCTGCAAAGACCAAGGTTGCCATTTCTTTTTATCTGAGACAGAATCATTACAATTCTAAGAGTGAGCATTGTAGATAAGTGGGCAGAGACAGACATGCTAGATATTCTGTTTCAGCACCTTTGGTCATCTGGCTGAGATGAACTCAGCCCAGGACACAGGGACGGAGGCCAGTTTAGGCTGCCAGAATATCTTTAGATCATCCCCATGGTCATTTTACCTGCTGGGGGTCAGCGGAGTGCAAGGTCCAACCCCCACCTATCCCCCTCCACTAGGGGGTCTGGACAGGACACCCTAAACTAGGAGCATCTCCAGATGACCAATTATTGTTCTGCTCAGTCTGAGCAGCCCAAAACCCCTAGAAGGGGAAGGATCTGGCCCTCTATTTCTAATTGTATCCCCTATTCCTAGGTAAGTAGTCTCTTTACAAGGGCCCCACCCTGCTGGCCATATGTAGGCAAAGCCTCCATTTAACTCAGTGCCTGCATTAGGCTGCAAGATCAGGCCCAAATGTGCACTTCCATCCAGTTTTATTTTGGTGACTTTTTAACACAAGGACTATATAAAAAAAAAAACTTTCTTCTTCGTACAGCCAAGGAATAAAAGTCTCCACGCCCATCAGAGGAATAAATTGCAAGCCCTGTTAAGCAGGCAGGAAACCATGATAGAGCTATCAGACATGTTTCCATTGTAACCCAAAATGTGGCTCTGTGGTCATTAGCATCATGTTGTTACATCATCAGGGTTTCTTTTCAAGTGTTTTTATAATGATCAGGAATAAAGACAAGTCCCCTGGAGATATTGACCATGACCAGTGATTGTGGGTTAGTAAAAGACAGTGACTTATTCTTGCTTGTCTTTTGTCCCTGTTGTCTGTGCCTATTGCTTCACTATGTGCCAAGATGGGCTTTATGATATGTTAGCATAAATGAAATTTAATTTCCTGTTATTAACTCCCCCACGAGCCTATCACTGTTTTAACAGTAATTTACATTACTTCCAATTAGTGCTGCCCTTTGGTTTATGGTATGTTGTTTTTCTGGAAAACCTTTGAACTAGGTTATATACCAGTTGAAGGACATTCTTGGGGCTGTTAATAAAGATTAACCCTTTTGAGCAAAGCTTCTCCGATGGCGTCTTGAATCTTTAGCAGATAAGGTGCTGCTGGGAGTGAAATGGATTTTGTTCTTGGCTCCTTGCTCTTACTTCAAATTTTTCAAGATGCGTTTTTTCCCTTATTCCTTCTTTGTCCCCATTTTCCAGGCTTTCCCAAAGAGACAGTATCTCCCTGCCATTGCCTTAACTGATGTGAACTATGTAAGCTCTATAGTTAAACAAACATTTTTAGAAGTCAACAGAATCTAGAGTGGACTGTAAAGTGCTATATAGGTATCAAGTATTATTCTTACATTGGCACCTGGAACAACCCCCTTCACCCCCACCACCTTTTAATTGCAATCAGTTTCAGAAGTAAGTCACTTAGCAGCTGCGCTGTCTCTGGTAGAACAAGTATTTGGGGTACCTGAATCTAGTACCTTTATAAAACACCGTTGAAAGGAGGAAGATCAAGAGGCCAACAGAAGGACAGAAAGTCCATCATAACTTCAGAATAGGTGGATTTGAGTCTATTTACCTACCTTTTCCAATGCTGACTCCTACTGTGCGTGCCTCTCCATCACTGTCATGAACTCTTATGCTCCTGTGTTAGCTTTAGTCTTCCTCTTGTTTGTCTGGGGTCATTGGCTCACCTGTTTACCTACAATAGCTTGAAAACTATTGGCCAAAAAGACTGAAATATAGGACAGATGGCATAATCAAGTAAGCTCTAGGTACATTCCATTTCCTTTTATTATTTCTTGTATCTTTTACTTATGCTGTCAAGGGTTACTGCCATTCTCTCTCTGTTATTCATTCTCTGTCTTAACTCTGACTTTTTTTTTCAAGTTAAAAATACAATATGAGGGAGAGGCAATTTGGCGTTTTCGGCCTTTTTAGCTAAGAGCACAAATGTCTTCTCCAGGCACACAGATTCCACACAGGATTCAAAAGAGAAATGTGCTGTACCACGCAGGTGTTGGTACAAATATTTTTGCGTACATCGGATGGTGATCCAGAATACTGTATAGCATTTTATTTCAATGGGGTTAATTTAGCCAGCAATGTGCTGCAGTTTCACACACAGCAACAGCAATAATGAAGTGGTCCAGACTTCACATAGCGTATATTTCTCCTTTAAATCTTGCAGACACCTCAGTGTCAGGTCTGGCTCTGAATTTCAGAGTCCAGGTTAAATATTACTGTATGTGATGGGCCTGTGATAAGTTGCTCTAGGGAACATACTGCAATGTATAAACACCTTGAATTATCAACAGCAGGCCAGATCTGCAGCCCACACTCAGGTGCCGAGCCTACAAAGGCCTATGCACATGTTAGCTTTATATGCTGTAAATCGTCCCATTGACAACTCTACTCAGAGTGTGTCAGATCAAGCATATGTTTAAGCATTTACAGGATCAGGGCTTCGGTCAAAGGTCTCAGTGAAGTCAATGGGAGTTTTGCTTGAGTAGAGACTGTATGATCTGGCCTATTGCATTTACCACAAAGAATTGTGATAACAATTCAACGATTGCTGCCAATGTTTTTGCTTTAAGTGCTCCACATTTCTCTCTAAATGGCTTGAGGTGAGACCAGTAAACCATTTATAATGAAGCAAGTGGCCCTTAAAATAAAACAAAGGCAATTTTAGAAGCTGTTAGCCAGTTATAACTGTAATAAGCCATTCCTGATAAATGTCATGAGCATATAAATATTATAGAACTCTTTAATAGCCATTTACCATAAAGTGTGTAACACTTACACACAAGTAAAATCACTAGCGGTGGGGCATCATTGTCTTTTCCTGATTTGTTGTTCGGCAACCCTTAAAATTCAGGCATTATTCCACTTGAAGAGGCTCTTGAAGGAGCTGCAACAGCTATCACCACTCTACCCTCAAAGTGTGACACTTTCTTGGATATTGGTAACTTACCTCCCAAATTATGATTGGGTACTGAGCAGTAAGGGATAAAAGATGAGCCAAACCTCAGTTTCTAAGC
The DNA here is from genome assembly GCA_007922155.1 of Mesoclemmys tuberculata. Taxonomy (NCBI): domain Eukaryota; kingdom Metazoa; phylum Chordata; order Testudines; family Chelidae; genus Mesoclemmys; species Mesoclemmys tuberculata. The sequence continues at coordinate 21,787,338 of ML675625.1, forward strand.
ACCTTGGTCTATGGGGAAATCTGTGGGAGTCTGACCTTCACTTCTCAGGCCCATCTGTAGGGCCTAATATTATCTGGGGGTTTTCAGATCAAATCCCTTTTTGATTCTGGGGTCCCATTTCTATGTGTAGAGGCTACACTTGCATGCTTTATCCAGCACTCCCTTCTGTACAAGATAGGGCTAATATTTGACAATTGCCCTAAGTCCTCACTCTTCTCTCTATGAGGGGAGGGGAGAAAAAAGAATAAACAGAAGCAAAATGGCCCCTGGAGCTTCAGCAGGGGAGAGCAGAGTCAACAATGAATGCTGCTCCACTTCCATAGGAGCCTCCAGAAGCCCCTTTATATGGCCACCACATAGCCAAGTCTCTGTGGGAGTGGAAGGGCATGTAGGGGGAGGAACAAAGTCTGCAGGTATCCAGGTGGCCATCCAAGCTGAAGTTTATGCTGCTTCTACCAGAAGGGTTGTCAGGCTCAATAGATTCTTGTTTATAAAGCACTGTGCTCTCCTCAGGTGGAAGGAGTTACAGAAGTGCAAATTATTTATTTATTTGTATTGTTATTTCTGCACCATTCTTCCCTAGCCTGCTTCTTCCTCTCGGGCATAGATCCCAAACCAGCAGAAATGTGCTGCTCTCTGAGGCCCTATTTCAGCAAGGTACCTAAGCACATGCCTAATGTTAAGCACATGAGTAGCCCCATCGACCTCACGCCATTACTTGCATCAGTGGAGTTACTCATGTGCTTAAAGTTAGGCATGAACTGAAGTATCTTACTGAATTGGATCTTGCAATAGCCCCATTGGAATGACAGCGGAATGTGATCTGCCTGGCATTCCCTTTGCCAAGACAAAAGGATTTGTTTTGTTTTCCTTTTTTTATTTCAGAAGATGCTAAGAAGTACCAGAGAAAACTCAAAAACTGAGACCAGCCCAGCTTGCGACTCCACACGTTAACGTGTGCCCAGACTTTGTCTATCATTATCTGGATTACTGCAGACTTAACAATGTGAAATAAGCTTTCCAAGCTGTATTCCTCTTCCAAATGCGTTTGCTAAACAGCACAGTCTGCATAAATATTATCCAATTGTTTCCTGCTGTTTCCAGTGGTGCAGACAGTTAGAGGGGCTCTTACATCCCCCATCTTCCTGCTGCTGGCGGAGGGAGTGTGGCTGGACCAAAGGAAGCATGGCTTCCTTTCATTCCTTGACTACTCTGTTGACCCCTTACACACTCACCAGTGAGACACTCACCGATTTAATCTTTTAGGGGTTTGCCCCTGAGAGAATTTGAGTGCCTTTATCTCCCATTAACATCAGCTTCATTAAATTCACCTGCTTGGTCAAGTGCTTGAAGATCTCTGGATGAAAGAGGCTCTGTAAGAGCTAGGTGTAATTGTATTATTATGTAGTATTGTTCTTCAGCGGGATCTCAGCATTTTTCCAAACTCTAGATGAAATACAATACGTACCCACTGATCAGGGGTCGGTAGAGCCCACTAACTTTATCATTCCATGTGAAGGTGGATGTTTAAATCTTGACCTGTTTGAATGGGTTTATTTACTCCACTGACTTGAGCGATCGCTTTGCCCGAAAGGCGGTGTGGGAAATGGCAAGAGTGGGATCCTACGTGGTAAATGCATTGCGCAAAGCTATTTTCAGCACCCCGAGCTATCTGCAAGTGAGTGGAATGGCTGCAAATCTAGTGGCTCTGTGGATGTCTATTGTGAAAAACCAGCAGGGGAACAATCAAAGTAATTGCTCTGGGCTGATGTACATGATTCTAATGAGTTTTGCGGCAGAGGGACTGGCTCAGTGTCTCCATTATTTAGACAGACACCACTATCAGTAAGGGGCCTTATTAGCTACTTTATATTGGTTTCTATATCTTTCAGCTCAGTGAGTTTTGGATTCTTTCTTTCTTTCTTTCTTTCTTATTTAGTGATATGATCTTGGAAGTCAATAAATATCCTTATACATCTGGTCAAGGAAAGATTCTGCTGTCTACATCAAACATATTTCTGAAAATGCCTCCAAACCAATACAAATGTCTGTTTGAAGAAATTGGGTGTAGTATCACCGTATGTACTGTCATTAATTAGGAAATGAAGCAAGTTGCATTTTATATCACTCATAATCAAAATGTTTCAGTCTGAAGACAAAGTCTTCAAAGTGCTGAGTCTGAAATTGGACACTGCTGTTTCGACAAGCAAAGCAGAAAAGGGATTAGGAGATTTTAATTAAAAAATCAGGGCCCAGATCTTTACCAGATCTAAGGTGTCAACATAGTCACCCTGACTATCTGTGCAGTTGCAATGATTTCATCTGCGGTGTAGTAGCTAGATATCTAACTGGGCATTCACACGTTTGTGTTGCAGTTGCTTCATCACAGTAATTCCAGTAGTTGACCAAACTGCAATTATTAGTTCAGTTTCTAGTGTATCACAAAAGCCACATCCACAACTGGTATTAAACTAGACCCTTTTTAGCAGAGTTGATTAACAGATTTCAATGTAAAGATTTTTGGTTCTTTTTCACCTTTATAGAAAATGGCTTTGAGATTAAATGGAAATTTTTGCCCAAAAAAATTCTGTTTTCACCAAAAATGAAAATTTTTTTGAAAAAAGAAAATGAAATCTACACCTTTTTTGATATTTCAGTGAAATCCCAAACACTTTTCCAAGGAAATTTTCAATGAGGGCAAAAACAATTGTTTTCATCAGTTTTTTTCAGCTGTAGTTAAAGAGTCCAAGGAATGAATGAGCCATTATGGTTAAACTATTTTCTTAGAAAGCAGTTGAGATGCATTGCACTGCTATTAATTCAAAGCTGGTCTGCAGATATACAGAACTCTCCAGTTATCAGTGCTGATGATGGAACACGTTTCACGTGCACTTCATTCAGGGATTTAGGCACCTAAAGATGCAGATAAGTGTCTAGTGTGGTTAACAAAAGCACTTATGCAAGGAAGTCAATGGGAGTTAGGTCCCTAACGTGGCGTGGTGCTTTTGTGAATCCCAGGGGATGCTTATTTAGGTGCCTGAATCCCTTTGTAAATCTGACCTATATGAACAAATTGGTGGTGCAAACATTTTTAGAAGAACATTTGCCACCTGCATGATTCAGATAGCCAGACATGTACATAACCAAAGCAAAGATTAACCATGTCTGATGGAGCTGATGTGTCTCCAGCCTTGTGTATGTATAAGCGATAATGAATCAAAACTCTGTTTGCCTTCGAATAATGCATAGCATGATTAATTATATGGAGGAGCGTGAGTAATAATAACAATATTGTATGCTTCACCAGAATGGAAACCTTCTCTCTTCTTGCTTTGTTCTTCTAATCTTTGAGAACCAAATATCCACAGGGTGTTGCTGATTGAGTGGGAGTGAGATTGCAGATGGCTACAGTTTATAAGGAGCATTTCTTTTTCATTGTGTTCTTACATGGAGTGGATTCATACAAAAGCTTTTTAGAAAGCATAGATTGTTGCTAAAGGATTAGAGGGATCTATTGAAAAAACACAAAGAGCCGAGCTAGACAGTATGAACTTGAATTTACACCTATTAAACTCAGGGGCAAAACTCCCATTGATTTCCATGGTACAGTATTGGACCATAGTTGATCATTATTTATTGGCATTGGGACACTCTAAGGTAAATATCCATCATTTTGTCACTGAGAGACTTTTAAAAAACCCTCTATAGGCCGTTTAATCATCTACTCCTAATACAGGCAAAAACGCCCCTTATGAGAGCCTAACTCAGTATTCAACAGTAACACCCTCCAACACAACAGTGAGAGCTGGAGCATTTTGAAGCACTTCTGTCTACTGCACGCTGGTACTGCAGCAATCTCTACAAAGGAGCCCAACACTCACTTCACTGGGCACCAGGAGGTTACCTACAGAAGAGCCCAGAGCATGTATGGCCTGCAGGGTGAAATTGTGAAAGAATGGGGCATCATATGCAGGCTGCACATAAGCACAGGTTGATCTGTGTGTGTGTGTGAGAGTATATCTAGGATGTGCATGCGAAACCATTTGCACACACAGACGCCTGATTGTCGTGGGCATATGTTGCACCTGGGATTTAGGCCTCATTCATGGGGGATTTGCCCCTTGCAGTGTTTTTCACTCTCTCAGACTGAGTCAGCAGAGGGAGCCGCAGACCCTACTTGGTTGGTTCATTTTTTGTTCCAGGGATTCTCCTGTGTTTCTAGCTAGGCGTCCAAGACTAGCTGCAGGTTGAAAGGTGAATCCAGTCCACAGCCTTGCTGTATGTGCTGTGGGGCAGAAAAGAAAGGAAGTGGAACAGCTAAGAAATCTGAACTGGGAAGACAAATGAGTCTCACTCAGTGACACATTCTCTTTGAAGTTTCCTGGCTTGCTTTCAGAACCAAAGTCCTGGGCACCCCCTTCTCCCACACAATTAAGTGGAAACTACCGTGGGGGGTAGCTACCCAGGGAGGGAAAGTACTGCCACTTAAAAGGTCATTTTCCCCTGGAATTATATTACAGTGTTTTCCTCTATGTATCCTCTTGAATGTTTATGGAGAAATCCTAGAGATATACTGCACAATGCACATAACACATACAGCACCACAGAGCTTCCAAAGGAAACTACACATCCCACAGGAGATTTGTCCCAAAAGCACAACGGTGTAGTTCCCAGCAATAAATATTGGTTTTAAAATTTTAAATAGGATGAACTAGTTATCTGGCTAAACGTTGCTAAAAATACAAGTTTCATGCATATAACTAACCTCATTTGCCTGTATGTACTATATATAATTTAGCTGTCTACCAAGCTTAAAAATATTACTGGCAAATTCCTGTCTTTGGGATATTTTTAGTTGCTATTGTCTCCTCTGTCATTTGGGTGGTCAGTATTCACTAAGACATGAAAAGGCCTAGCAAAGCTTTTAGAATGAATTATTGTCAGTAGGAAATGAATGTGGAATGTTAACCATGATATATATTTGCATTTTATTTCATGAGTTAATTAGAACTCAATTCAAAAAGAGCTATTACATTCTAGTAAGCATGACTTTTATCTCATTCCTTAAAGTTCCTTTGGTTTGAATAGAATTACAAAGCAGAATTAATGCATCAGTTTCATTAACTATGCACAAAAAACATTATTGTAAGGAGAGCTGGGCAAAGAATACATGAGGAATAATCTATCTAGTGGATTTTGCCTGCTATGCCAATATTCTGAAATGTCTTTTGCTAGTCAGAATGATTCCCCATATCATTCCTGCAAATCAGCCTTGGTTTATGGATTATTTGTGAGTTGTTCATTGTGATCAGTTAAAATTATTAAAACGAAGCAGCAGTACATCTGTTAATTTTGGCTAGCTGCATGGGGTCACATGCAGACAGCTACATTTCTGCTCCCTGACTGGATGATTGTGACATTCAAAGTCAAGTGTCTGGCGCAGATACTTGCATCTATGGATCTCTCATTCAAATTTGCTATTTCCACCACTAACATTGCTGCCAAACGCCTTCCTCTAAAGAATCTTGGATAGGCCATTGCTGGAAACCAGTTACAGGACTTGATGGACAAATTGAGAGAGATAATATCCTGCGCAGAGACATGCTTAACTCTCATTAATGCCAGTAGGAGTTACACATTTGTAATTAGAACAGACTACACTGTTCTCTTCCACTATGGCAATGTGTATGTTTCATGCCCATAGAAAAGCTGATACATGAATTATTACTCATTATTATATGGTGATAGTATCTAAAAACCACAACCAGGCTGAGCAAGGTGCTGTACAAACATATGGTAAATGACACTGCTTGCCCCAAAGAGCTTTAAACACCTTGCTGGTCAATTTCAGTCTTTTCACATCCCAGGGTGCATCTATCAAGCTCCCCTACATATTTCATGGTGTCCTAGGGGCTCATGTTCCTTAAAAACAGTTTCATTTCTGTGCTCTGGCTGTACCATTTGCACATAGGCTTCTGCGACTGACCTTTGTAGAGTCTGATGCAAAAGGGAAAATATTCCCTTCACTTGACATACCTACATGTTAAAATGAAACAGACTTGTACAGCAAACAAATATCTCTGCTTATCAGTGGCACATTCTACAGCGTAATGACCATAATCCAATATTAGCGTAGAATAGTGATTCTGTGGTCCATACAGAATGTGCTGGAGGAGAGAACTGCACTTTGGGAGCAACCTCTTCTCTGTCCCCACGTTTCCTCTTGCTTACTATAATGATTCTTAACACTTTCCAGTTCTATTTTACACTTGCTGACTGGGCTATTTTTGGGACATGGGGGGAGGATGTTGTACCCCAATCAGGGCCGTGCACAAGGGGGGACAAGCAGGGGAACAGGCTACCCCAACAATTGTCAGAGGCATAGAACTCCTTCAGAGGTGGAGGGGACAGCAAGCTCCTGCTGGGGCCGGGGTGGGGCAGAATTCCTGTGCGTGCCCCTGACCCGCTCTGAGTTTTGTGCATGTATAAATGGCACATATGTTTTCCCTAATTAGAGAAAGGCGCAGCCCAGCAAGAACTAGCCAGATCCCTAAAGACCTCAAAACCGCTCAGAGCTTGTAGGATGTTGGCTTCACAGAAGAGTGACCAAGAAGGCCAAAGAGAGTGGGAAAGGAACCGTGGACCCGATAGAGGGAGGAGATGTGTATAAGTGAAGTCTCCCCGACCTCACCACTCCCTCTTCTAGTGCCCTCCCACTTTTCCTTTTCCCTTGCTGAGTCTCACTGGCATTTCTACTGTCTGTCTTTGGTACTCATATGGCTCCCATTACCACAGCACCGGAGCACCACCAAAATCTGTGTTGGATTTATCCTCACATCCCTCATGTGAGATGGGAAGTGGTTTGATCCTTGGGTTTTGAGTTTTTTTTAATAATCGGGGCTCATTGAGGCTAAACGACTTACCCACCATCACACAGGGAATCTGTGGGGAAAGCTGAGGCTTGAACCCAGATCCCCCGCAAGTCTCAGCCTAGTGACTTAACCACTGGACAGTCCTTTCCATTGCCAAAGTAGTACCCCCACATAGCATCAAGAGGGCCTCGACTACAGTTATATCTCTCTCTCCCCATACCACCCCTGCCCCTTTAAATTAAAAGCAAGAGAAAAAAGGAAATAAACATTGGTGCTGAAGGACCCTTTCCCCATTCAGTCCAACCCTCACTAATTAGGGACGGGAGAAGTCTCCAGCCCGTTAACCCACTGGCTTCATCTCCTTCAGTGACAAGAGGCTTGTTGTCAGGGAGGGAGATCCGACTGCATCAGGGATTCCTGCCACCTATATAGAAGCCTCCTGGGGCATCATAAGGGTCCCCCAAGATCATATGAGTCTGGTGACCAGGCTGAGTGGGAAACTTTGGGCCAGGTTCTGCTTCCACACTGGCATTGGATGAGTAGGGGTTGCTGGCTTCGGGTGTTCAAAAATCACGAGTCAAGTCCCAGAAAGAAGAACAGCAGCTCCTACTCCAGCATCCCACCTCCCTGCCAACGAGACATAGAAGGATGTTGAGATTTTTCTTTTTTTGAAGACATAAAGCCAGATGTCAAAGTGCTGCATCTGGACATGAGCCTGAAATATCTCGCGCCGCACGATGAGCTTATAAACATTAAAGCCACATGCTTCACTGCAGGTTGCTGCAGGTAGATCACTCCGGTATTCCAACACCAGCCTCGTTTACCCATGGAGCTGTGCTTTAGAACTGGCAACCGAAGCAGAGATTGGCAGCGTTGCTGACCTTCTGTGCATCGTTAGCTGAGCAGCAGGGGCGGGGAAGGAAATCCAAACCCTTTACATGTGCCTTTTACTATTTATCACCCTATAATCTCTCTGGCTCAAGTCAGGATATTTAACGTGTCAGTCACATTACTGTAGCTATTCATTATTACAGTGGAACAAATGCTGAAAAAACTCCTGACTGGGCAGGGAAAGCAGTGTGGGCTGTGCAAGGTTAATTCACTCTGCTGGTTTTATTTTACTTTTAATTCAAGTAATATTGACTCAAATTTGCCAAGTATTTCTAACAAGAAAGTGAGATATATCAGGTGCTAATATACTGCAGGGGTGGCTGGAGGGGGTCTAGAGATGGACCAGAGCTACAGTAATGATAACCAAACTGGATCTGAATTTTTCCAAAGATTGGGTGAGGAGAACTGTGTTTCTGAGCCCCCTTAGTGAAACTAGGCACCACTTGGGCCCTATTGTGAAGACTTACTGGGAAGTAAGATGTGCATAGGCTTCATGCTACACCAGAGTAAATGTCACCCTAAATGCATTTTTGGGGGCTTCTGAGGTTTAGCTTGTGTCTGCCTGTGAAACAGGAATACTCCTTTGAAGTACAGCAACATCTTTGAGCAAGCACTAGAGATGTGCAAAACATTTGCAATGAATCAGCTGATGAACTCACCTACTGTCATGTTCCAGTATAAACTTGAAAATCAGACTGGTTCCTTGAAAAACCCGCTGCTAAGGTTCAGCTAGAGCCAAGTGCTATGTAGCAGGTGTCATGCTTACTAGCAGGTGTACTTACTACTGGCTAGAAAGCTTGCTACCAATTAAAGTCAATGGGACTTCTCACACAGGTAACCGCTACACCTGGTATTAAGGGTTTTCAGGATTGGGTGAGTAGATGGTAAGCTCATTGGGAAAGGGGACCCTGTCTCTGTTTATATTTGTCTGTAAATGTATATGTATATGCCCCTATAGAAATGATAAATCTGTAATAACAAAGACAACTTTTGGCTTAACATCAAAATCCTGTTAAAGTCTCCTATGAATGCAGTATAAAACCAGGTGAAACTCAATAGTCTCAACTATTTAGATTTGAGTTCACTTACATCCCAACCTCAGAATGAGATCAAGGGGCATGAATCTCATGGGGACTGACTGGAAGAAAACATGTAACTCACTCTACTGTGTTGTGGCTCCTTGTCCCCCTCTAGTGGCTACATCTTGAAGGTATACCAGGCCACGCCCCCAACCTCTGCAAGCAACATCATCACTCTTGACGGGACTCTAGAAGAAGCCTCCTGTTAAGATGTTGCAGAGACCACCAAGTTAAGGCGGAGGAACCCTGGAGATCTTCGTTAGCACTCTGTAAAGGTTCCTTTAGGTCATAAATTGTATTTAAAGGCTCTTTCAAGAGGACAAGAAAATTTAAGAGCGCAGTTAAGCTCCTGGCATGTAGATGCATAACTTTATTTGAGTATTTAACTTTCTCCCTCGTTCATAAAGTAAACATCTCTGATTTATCTGAAAGTGGCTGTACACTCATGCAGTGTTTTCTTAAAAGAGTCAATAGGAGCAAAGAGACATAAAATGATTCAGAGAGCTTGACCCATGGAAACACTGGTTTTTCAATTACACACATTCAGGAAATGGTTGAATTCAGCATTTTAGATGGAAAGGTTAAAATGTTTGTGCTGAATTGTATTACATCTTTCACCAATAAATCCTGTAGGAAGTTGAAGAAACCTACTCATTCTCAGAATCTAGGAAAGAGTCCCATAGTTTCAAAGGAAAATGTCCATTAATCACACTGGACAAGTGCAATCTAATAAAAGCTGTTGTTAAATTAAGGCAACTTTTGTTCTTAAGAGTTTTCCAAATTTAGTCTCATTTTTTTAAATCCCCTTTTTTGCCAAAAAATGATGGAGGATCTTTGTTGCCTTCTAACTCAAAATGATATTTTTAGAAAGAAAGAAAGAGTGCCTGCCTGAGCATCAGGAAATCTCATAAGGAACAGCTTAATTTTCAACAGGGATTTCTTTACAGACAACGTGTTGGGGGTGTTTTAATAAGAACCGAGTAGAACTTGACCTAAATGTCACGTTTGTGTTTTCAAAACAACCCAAGGCACTTCAAACGGTGATAAGTAAGGGCCGTGTTGAATATTGGTTTTTCAGCAGCACTTCCCATTGCAGTCCATGTTGGCAGAATAGGCTCCGGAGACATTTGTGCTACAGGTCACTGACAGTATTGAACCACAGGTCACATTCTGCATTCTAGGACATGTTTTTATTTATGGAGGGGGAGTCCTATGCCTAAAGCATTCTTCCCGGCTCTTCACTTGGCTGCTGGAGTTCCAAGTGTTCAACTATGAACTGGAAAGGCTCGTGCCCATCACAGTGCACTGCTAGAGCTACACACCATCTCCTGCTGTGGGCTGTGTGCTTTTCAGAGCTCTCCTGGCCTGAGTCTTTGAGCCAGTGTCTAAAGCACAGCAACCAGAGACAGGAAAACCGAGCTCTGTTCCAGTCCTGCCACTGACTTACTGTCGGACTGTGGACAAGTCACTTAGCTGCTCTGTGCCTCACTTTACCCACCTGTAAAATGCAGATCTGGTTGATGACTGTGTCAGAAGGGTGTTGCGAGGCTTCATTAATTATTGTTATCACATCACTTTAAGATCCTGGGGTGAAATCCTGGCCCCGGTGCAGTCAGTGGCAAAACTCTGATTGTCTACAATAGGGTCAGGATTTCATCCATTGTGTTTGAAAGGTAGTGGCCACTTATGAAATGTTGAAGTTAAGGTTCAGATTTGGGATTCTGGTTTTGACTCTTTATAGAGATATTCTGGGTCTGACTTTGAGCGGTTACAGCGTTCCCATGGTCTTTGGGTCCAGAATGAGCTTAATTTAAAAGCAGTTTTTTCCCCCAGCTGCTCCAGGACCATCAAGTACATTTTGTTCAGATTGATGGAAAACTTGCTGTATCCCTCTGCTCAGGCTGCTACGAAGCTTCTGCTCCTTTTCTAGCCAGGCCTGGTGCTATGCATCCAAGCGTTTCCTGCAGCAAACTGGTCCATTGACTTCAATAGGAATTAGGTGTCTTAATACCCGCCAGGAGCTGTGCCGAATCCACGTTACCTATCGTCTGCACCCACTGAAGGACGACCTCAGGAACAAATCCAGTGGTGCCTCACAAGCTGGCAGGCTCCAAATGGAGCCATGGCCAACTGACTAGCGCCGGTTGCTTAATGGCTCTTAATCTATGATGATATAATGGATGTTAAATGCTTACGGACAGCAGAAAAACAAATTTACACTCCTCCCAGTGACTGCCCGTGCCAGATGATGAGGCTAAGAGGAGCACCGCTGTCTATTTTTAGATGCTCTGTGTTCACAATAATCTACTGTGGGAATCTTCCAGCCCTGTTTATTGTTGGTGGGTTATTAATCAGGGACGAAAGATGACATGGTCAGGCTCTGTGATCCCATTCATGCTGTGATCTCTACATACAAATTATCTCAATTTATATAGACACAGCAGTGCTGGCTGGCATGTAAGATTATCACCAGCAGCATACAAGGTATTCCTGTTGTCATTAGCACTCACAAGCCCATACTCTCCTAAAAAACAAACAAAGGTGGAGCCGAACCAGGCTGCTTCCCCAAAAGGCCAATTTATGGTGCCATATAAGCAGTGGTTTTCCTTGTAGCTTATAGCTTCTTATGTATACATTGCTTCTAGTGCAGCCACTGTCCCAGACAGGATAAATGATTAACATCCTGCCATCCCTGCTACGTCACACATTCAACCTGTCTGTGTCAGCCTAGTCTTTCTGTGCAAGCAGAGGTGTGCTTTTTCCCATGAGTTATTTTAATACCAAGTCTCTGTAAGGAAATATCACTTAAATGAGTTTAAATGCAGATCTCAAGTCAGATGTTACACTTAATTTCTGTGGTTAAATGCTTGCCATTTACATTAATGTCACAATCAGGAGCCATGCATTTTTATTGCACACGAAGAGCCAACCGATGGAGAGTGATATTTACACTTGAAATAACAATAGCATTGAGGCTCCTTGCCCCACCCCCTTTCTTTCTTAGTTGATCTTTCAGGCGGCTCTGCAGAGGCGTGCTCTGCTGATATCTTGCCTGGCAGCAGGGTGGAAAACTAGCTTAGGTGTGTGGTAGGGAAACATGCTGGAAATTTCCTCTATGGTCTTGGTTTTAGGTTATAAAATTCACAGCTGGATGCTGAACTCCCCAAAATCTAGGGATGCTTCTTTTGGCTGGTGGTGGAATTTGTTTGAGGCCCAGTTCTAAGCACAAGTCAAAATCAGGGCAGATGTTACAACAAATAAGAATAACGTCTCAATTTTTACCAGTGATAGTTTGGGCCCATTGTGTTTGCTCCTCTGGGACAGTTGGTTGAGTAAATTTTTCCCTGCAAGGTGTTCAGCGAGAAAGGAAAAGTGCTCTGAAAATTCATGCAAATAGGGACTGGCTTGTAAATGCTTGGATGAATAGGGTTTTACATAAGTATACATCCATCCTGCCAAGGTTTTTTGGGATTTACCCAGAAATAATAGCCTGTCATTTAGGTGACCACTGAAACAACAATAAAGAGGCACGGATCACTTCTGAGGTCAATATATTTGGAGCCATAGTCAGGGTGACTAGTCCATGCACGCTCCATAGGCTGAAATTCATTTGCATAAACCATTCATGAGAGCATTTCAAGTAACAAATGTCTCCGCCTGGTACTTCCCTTCACCAGTGAGGATAAGTCTAGACCCAGCCGTTTCAATTCAATTGAGATTTTATCACCATGTCAAGCTATTCAATTGCTGTCACAGTGTAAAAGAGACGGCCCCTCAGATATCTGTCACAGGGAGATAAGAACCACCCAGCACAGGGCTTCACACTGTGTCCTGGTGCTGCACATGCTTAAGCATGCGTGTAACGTTAGTCACATGAGTAATCCCATTACGTCAATGGGCCTGCTCATAATGCAGACAGTTAAATATGCACAAGTCCTTGCGGCTTCAGGCTCTTCGTTTGGAATCTGATCTCCTGTGTCCATTTGTTAGCAGTGTCTGTTCCTGATCTGGTGGCAGGTAGCTGCCCAGTATGAGGCCATCCCTGACTTACCCGAAGAGGAGGAACGTGGAATAACCCTGAACTTCATATTACAAGAACATGGAGGTGGAGAAGAAAGATTTCCTTGCTTTGTCTGCATTAAATATACTGATGGGAGGGGGAAAAAATAATTCCAGAAGATCTATCCGCTTATCTTCTTCTTTGGTCTTGCCTACGTATATGAGCTTCTATATTGTACTCATCACCGTAATATCTGAATGCTTGAAAGCTTTCAAAACCCAGACAAGGTCTGTTGTTTAATATTTCTCTCTACTTCCACTGACACAATTGGGACTCTGCTTTTTAATTGTGTAATTCTTTATTCCTTTCCCTTTCTTGCCCTATTCTCTTTCACCCTCTCTTATCTCCAACAATCTTGAACAACACACACAAGGCCAAGATTAGATATTCGCTTCAGCGCAACATCAGTGTACGGTGGCTAAAGATGTGGCCCTTTAGGATTCTTATCTGATGGTGAGATTTTCCAAAGCACGCAGTGTTGGTCTAACTCTGCTCTCATTCACCTGAAAGGGAAATACAGAGTGTCTTTGAAAATCCCACTGTGCATATGGAAATCAGTCTAATGCCTGTGTCTCCATAATCAGGGGGATTAACGTTAGGGAGGGAGAGGAATTATTTAAGTTTAGTACTATTATAGGCACGAGGACGAATGGGTACAAATTGGATATTAGGAAATTTAGATTAGAAATTAGACGAAGGTTTCTAACCATTAGGGGAGTGAAGTTCTGGAATAGCCTTCCGAGGGAAGTAGTGGGGGCAAATGACTTATCTGGCTTTAAGACTAAGCTTGATAAGTATATGGAGGGGATGTTATGATGGGATAGTTTAATTTGAGCAATTGATTTTGGATTATCGGCAGATAAGTCTGCTCAATGGTCTGTGGGAATGCTGGATGGGATGGGAACTGAGTTACTGCAGAGAAATCTTTTTTGGGTGCTGGCTGGTGAGTCTTACCCACATGCTCGGGGTTTAGCTGATCGCCATATTTGGGGTCGGGAAGGAATTTTCCTCCGGGGCGGATTGGCAGGGGCCACGGAGGTTTTTCGCCTTCCTCTGCAGCATGGGGCATGGGTCGCTTGCTGGTGGATTCCCTGCAGCTTGAGGTCTTCAAATCTCACTTTTGAGGATTTCAATAACTCAGTCATGGGTTCGGGGTTGTTATAAATGTGTATGGGTAGGGTTTTGTGGCCTGCCTTGTGCGGGAGGTCAGACTAGATGATCATATTGGTCCCTTCTGACCTATGAGTCTATGAGTCTATAACCTTGGCTGAGAGTCCGGTACTAATTTGTCCTTATTTCACTGAAGAAATCCTACAAGAACAGCTTACCCATGCAAAAATATGGCCCTGTAATGCCGTCATGTTTAGTGAGGCCAGAATGAACTGGTGAAAGCTGCTTTTTCCTATGTCCAAGATATGAGTATGTAGGTAATTTGGCACTGTCTCCCTGTTCCTTGTCTGCTTTGGACATACGTTATGTTACTATCTGCTACACCACTCTTTTCATTGAAATAAAACTAAAAGGTTCCTGAACAGAGTAGGAAGACAGAGCCGGGCCATTCCTGTTTGTACGACCTCTAGCAAATTCCCACTTGAACTGGCTCAGCCTTGAAATAAAAGCATTTTTTTTAAAATGCTGTGCTTGGGCACACCTTCACTAAGTACTTGGTGATCAATTCAATGTAAATTCAGGGCAAACAAGAACTTCTTGGAGAAACAACCCCCCATCCCCACCCCCAGCAAAAAAAAAAAAAAGTTCTGCAAGAAGAATCCCCCATGTGGTAAAAAGGACAATGCTGTTTATCTTCCTCAACAGCGCATACAATGGCAGGATTAAATATTCACTTCAGGTTTATGCAGAAGTAACTAGCGCTGACTCTTAATGGAGCCAACACATTGCCTTGGAATGGAATGCTCCTTGTTTTCCTTTCTTTCTCTGTCTTTTTTTGTTTTTCGTTTGGCGCAATATGCAGTTTAACGGTAAAAGCATCGGGGAAGAACAAGTCCACTGGGGACTTTGGTAAAGCCGGGCACATGCGTCAGGAACTCAGAAGTTCTGGAACTGTCCTTTGTTTTGGACTTGCCGGGAGTGAACCGCGGCGTAAGTGCAAATGTGACGGCAGCATCTGGACTTACGAACGATGCTTCTAGTGAAGCCAGAGAAAGCCTGTGTTAAAGCCCCGTTTATCAGCAAGTGACACAACTTTTAAAAGGGCAGGGCTCAGGCTGGCTATGGTGGCACGCCAACAGAGATCCACACATCACACGGGGGTTGACTGATTGTCAGCCTTGGCTGCTAGCTCTTTCCCTGAGCTGAGAGGGGCTGAAGTGATGATGTACTCAGCGCTGTAGGAGATGATCAACAAATAGCTAAGGAGGGGCATCAGGATCTAAAAGGCAGGTGCATCACATGTAATGAGGGCTTCATGTGAAGAAGAGATTAAAGTGTGTGTGGAGTGGGGGAGGAAAGGGAATTGGGCAGAAGGCCCCCTCAGACAAATGGATATGCAGTGTAGGTTCAATATAGACAACTGGGTGGGAGCTAGAAATAAAACCTTTGATCTCTGAGATCCTACCAAGCCCCTGGAAGTCTTGGATTCCTCCTGTTGAAACCAATGAAAAGGTCTCCTCCTGACGTCACGGGGCTTTGGATCAGGCCTATAGCAGTTGAGTGCTGTGGTTTGGAATGGAATCTGGGTCCCACTGAAGGACTGCTACAAGTTTCAGTGGGATCAGGGTTTCTCCCAGGACTGCTGCTCGCCTCCTTTCTCAAAACTGCTGCCTTGTGAAAGACAGTTTTAAATCTCAGGGCTGAATCTGGCTCTGCCATGTTTGTGCAACTTCACATTTCTGGCCCCTCCTTGATGCCTGGCCTCAATGCTCCCATAATCTGATGACTGGTCCTCTCCTAGTTTCTATGCACGTTTGCTCCTTTGCAGCCCCACAGCAGAATGACATGGAGGGAAGCCCTGACTAGGTGCTGCTGGGGAGGAGGGTGGTGCACTGGGAGAGCTGGGTGCGGCAGGCTTTCCTGGGCCTGGTCGATCTGTTCAGGCCCTTAGTTCTACCTTTCAAAACTGGCATGAAACTTCAGTAGCTCAGATAGAAAAGTCCGGCCCTTTCCCCTGCTCTGTGCAGTTCAGATGGGAATAAATAATAATAAAAATAAAAACACACCAGGCAGAGGAGATTCTACTCACCTGTCCAAAAACAAAAACCAAAGGACGGGCCTGGGGAACAGTGCGGGAGGGTTGTTTAGGGTTTGACAAGAGTGAATTACCCCCAGATTTGGCACCCACCACCCAGCCTGAATAGCTGGGGAGAGGCGAAGGAGCTGTGAGAGAAAGAATTCACCTCTCTGTGCCACTGGGCAGCTCTGGAGCTACCCAGCAGCTGCTACTGTAACCTTGAGACAAGTCCAGCCCCTGTGGCATTGGCATGGCCATCCATGCTGCGGGGAGGGAGAAGCAATGGAGCCGATGGCCTACCTTTTTCCCTCCCACATTTACTCCCAAGGAAGGCCTATGGAGCTGACTCCTGGTCAGACATGGGGATGCACATGTGCTCTTCGATGCTTCCGAAGCCTGCACCTCTTGCCCCAAATAGCCCTTGTGGCCCCCCTAGTAGGGAAGCCTCCATAGCCACAGAGGCCACTAAGCCAACCCGCTTTGAAACGTGATGGGGCAGCTTCTCAGCTGGTATAAATCAGCATTGCCAACTCTCATGATGTTGTCATGAGTCTCACGATAATTATTGTTTGCCTTAAAGCCTCAGCTCCTGGAGTCAAGGGAGATGCAATTATTTCAGCTTTCATTCTTCAAGCAAAAGGAAGTTCCTAGCCCCGGTGGCTGTGGCGAAAGCATCAAAATTTGATACCCCAGTGCACGCTAAAGGCTCAAAAAGCAGAGGGCAAACAAGAACACCACCAAATCTAGTATTTTTACATAGTACCAGGATTGTTGGGGAGCGTGACTCATGATTTTTGACTATTTGAGGTTGGTAATACTGCTATTTTCTTCCCTGGAGACACCACCAGCTGGAGATTGGCCCTCTCTTTTACATAAAGGCTTTCTATTGGGCGAGCAAGCTAAAACATGCTTGTTGATTGGATGAATCATATTCTAAGTGCCATCCCCCTCAGACACGGTCTTATTTACATTTGAACCGCTATACCGATTGCACTAAAGGACTTCCTAATGCCAAGTGGTGAAATCATGACCTTCCATAGGCGTGCGTACGGGGTGTGTTGGGTGTGCCCAGGCACACCCTAATGTAGGGGTGTCAAACCTTTTTGGTCCAGCCTGTGGCTGCAGTGCACGCCGCTGCGAGACCTCGTGGCACTGTGCGCTGCCGCCGGAGCGTAGGACTTGCGGCGGGGAGTAAAA
The DNA here is from genome assembly GCA_007922155.1 of Mesoclemmys tuberculata. Lineage (NCBI taxonomy): Eukaryota > Metazoa > Chordata > Testudines > Chelidae > Mesoclemmys > Mesoclemmys tuberculata. The sequence continues at coordinate 21,804,624 of ML675625.1, forward strand.
TTCCATGAGATCTCGCATCAGCGCATGGGAACATGAGATCTCGTGGCGTACAGTACAAGGCCTGTTACTTTCTGCCGCGAGTCCTACTCTGCAGCCGAATTCTACTTTGCCAGGAGATTTCATGGCAGAGAGTAAAAGGCCCAAGCTTGTATTTTTTTTTTTTAATTAAAAAAAAAAATTAAGTTTAGTTAAGTTCAATAAATGTTTGCCTTTAAAATAAAATATTAAAAAAAAATTCCCTGGGTGCACACTCTAATGAAATGTGCACACGCTAATGAAATGTATTGTGCACGCCTATGTGATCCTCTATAGCCCATTGTAAAAATTACACCCAGTTAGAAAGGGTAAAGTTCCAAGCAGAAATTTAGTGACCATTTTCCATGCAGCTGAATAAATGAAACAATTAAAAGAAGGCAACTGCACTGGGGTTAGCAATGATTTTATTGTGCTATAAATATGACCATAAACAAGAACAACATGTGTTTAGAGGCTCCAGTGCTTCATTATTGACTTGCTGACTTGGTGAAAACACTGGAGCACCTGTATAAAGTGCAAAATGAAATGGATCATTGTAGTCGTGTCGTAAACTCTTCTGGCCAGGTGACCTTTGAGCAGTGGCAAATGATAGCTCCAAAGCAGCTGTACAACAACTGTCAAGCAGATGGTTACACACAGGATGGCAGGCACACTGTAGTGCAGATATGCACTAACTACCTGGGCTCTTTGCTACAGCCGGGCAAGCCCTCTAGGAGACCCAACACTGCTATTTTAGGAAAGAGAAATCCTGCCTCTCAGGAGACTCACTGCTATTGGGAATCATTGCAGGCTGGATAAAATCAGACCATGGAAGGTGACTGCCATGGGATAATGAACAGATGTGCGACACTTCTTATTGGTGGTATTACAGAACTGCTGAGTGCCCTCAGCCACGATCGGACCCTCCGTACAGCTTGGTGCTGTACATACATAGTAAGAAAACGTCCCTGTCATGAAGAGATTACCAACTAGAAAAGAGATGGGGGCATGGAAGGGGAGACAGCAACAGAGAAGGGGGGATGAGGCTTTTCAAGGGCACATAGCATCAGAGCTGGGACTGGAACCCAGGTCACCCCGCAAAGGACAGGCCAAAATCCACGGGATTAGAACAACATGCCCTGTGGATCTTTAGCTGCATCTAGTTTCAATGTGGTGCTCCTGCTCCCTCTGGGCATGTCTAAATGCCTCCCTGCACAGACAATGAAGCAGCAACTTTTTGAAGGGTGTGAGCTCCTAGAGTTCTGCATAGTAAGACTCCTGTTTTTCGGATGGTGGAGGTGGCTGCTTCTGACATCACCCACTGGCAACACCCAGGTCCAGAGCCTCAAAGAAATCAATGGGCGTTATTTGCCTAAATATTTGAGGACCTGGGCCCCATAACTCTCCTCCACCTGGCCCTGTCTTGCCCACAATCCTCTGCCTTCTTCCATGGTGTGATGCAGAAAGCCACCATGACACACTGCCCCATGGTCTTCATAGAGCATGGCTCTCTTTGGATCGTCTCCATGACCTAGTGCTCTCAATGTAGTGGCACAGAGCTGGCTGTGCCACATTTCAGACCTTTCCTCCCATACATTTGACTTAGTAGCAGTTTTGCATGCAGAAGGACTGCAGGACCAATTCTACAAACACCTGTCGCAGGAGCAAGTCTCTACCCCCAAGGAAGGGCTGTTGTCTATGGGGGGAAGAACGTTAAGATCAGCCTTAAATGTGAAAAACGAGCCTTGTAGAAGGGGTGCATCATTAAGTGCAGGGAACCAGCAGGAAAGGAAAGTTACACACAGTCCAGTTGCTTCATTCCTTGTCATACTGTCTCATTGTGTCAGCCATCAGGCCACAGAACATCCAGGGTTAGAGTCAACATTTACCGACAAGCAGGCAATAAATAACATTGCTGGAGCCATTGGTGTCAACATCTTGGCGTTGTTTAGGTCTTCTTACTTGCCTTTCAAGTGACACCCCGTTGGAGTCTCACACGCGCGCACACACACACATGCAAAAGCAAGTACTCCTTGCTATTGTCTGTAGAAGTCACCCTCTCACAAAGTCTCTTAAGGCACCCCTCTTTTTTATACAGCTCAGGATATAATTGGTAGTTCAAATATGTTAGTAATTCTACATATGGTGTTTTTCCACTTGCTACATTCAATCAGTGCCCAGCCAACTGCATTAGTTTGGGACCAGGCGTGCCTACATTTTGCCCGAGGCAGTGCCATATGGGCAGCCTGCCAGGAGATTAAAGGAAACTCTTAGGACTGGATCCTGAGCAGGTGTCAATTGGCATAACTCCATTGACTTCAGTTATACTGATTTACAGCAGCTGCGGCGTGGTGTGTGAACTAGACTAGAATGCTGCATTCTGGCCCCATCTTTGGGGGGCGGGGGGGACTCTTGCAGCTCACGGTTCAGAACATCAGTGCTCCATCTTCATAGGAATAGAGGTCACTTGGGTCAAGAGAGAGCGTTGCACGTTGGGAATCAGAGTTGTCTGTGGGTCACAGATCTCATGGTAGAACCCTATCCACCAAACTTTCTCCGCCCCTTTGTTTGCAGTGAATATCGTCTCACCTACTGGCAAGTGCAAGAGAAGATGAACTTACAGGCTTGCTACAGATCATCAGGTAAATTCTTCCTCCATTGCAAGGCTGAAGACGGAAACAGTGGCAGCTCATTCCAGTGAGAGATGGAATGGATGGTGAAGTACAAAAAAAAGGGTGGAGGGGCAGAGGATATTTTTCTGAACATGACTGGCCAGTGCTGAGGTCTAGGGAGTTGTGCTGGTGTTAGTCAGAGCAAAAGCTGGTCAAACATTTCTGGGAAGAGGCTGGTGAAGAGAAACTGTGGGCACAGCTTAGCAAGTGAGTTAGCCAGGGAGAGAGAGAGGAACCATGGTCTAAGCATGGATAATGCTAAGGATCAAATTCTGTCCTGATGCAATACCAGTGACTTCAAATACCATGCATCTGCTCACAGCAGGGCTTAAGCTGGTGCTGAAACTGCACTGCCACCAAAAAGCCTCTTTAAGACCAAGGGTAAGAGAGGCAGCAAGGGAAGGAGCGTAAGTGCTTTTAAATGAATGCAGACAGAGCCCCGTGAAAGGAGGAGGGGGGAAGCTGCAAACAAAAGAACTAGGAAAGTGAAGGAGTTTCTGATTTTCATAACGCCATCTCAGCGCACGAGAGGAGGCAGAATCAACAAGTATGGGAGCCAGGGTTCACGCACGAGAGAGTGAAGGTAGGTGTGCGTGCACGTTTGCATGTAAGATGGTAAGGTACGAGCCTGTCACAAGAAGGTGGGTGAGAAGCCCTTACAGAGCACTTTATCACATAGCTCAGTGGGCCTAGCCTTCCTCTCTCGCACATCAGGTTTATATCAGTAGGATGCTGTGGATCCGAATTAAATTACTACTAGACTGCAAGTGAGAAAGAAATCAAGTGCCCTGAAAGGGGAATTCTTTGTCCCAGTCCCTGAGCTAAGTGAAACCAATCAAAAAAGACAAAAGCCTCTTATGATCCACGCCCTGCTTTTACTGAACCTCTGAGATCAGTCAGGAGCCATCTCAGAGGCAACAGAAAAAACCTCTTGGTTCTGAAATTAGCCCAAAGCTCAGCGATGAGATACAGCAGCACAAAATGAATGATGCTTTGGGCCTATTGCACTTGGAAGCAGAGGTCTGGGGACTGCTCAAGGCCACTTACTCCTCTGCAGATACTAGAGTAAAACCATGGAAAGAGAGACTGGAGAATCAGATCCCTCACAGGGTTCAGGGCTTAGACCAGCTCAACAGACAGGTGAAAGCAGGATTGCCTGGCAGGGACCAATGGGCAGGGAAATTTTGGGGAGATCTGTCAGGCATGCATCTCATTAGAGAGCCCAGAATATTTAATGCTACGCCAAGCTCCAAGAGATAGAGAGCCAAGTCATCAGATGGTTTAAATCAGAGCAGATTCATTGCAGTCAAGGGAGCTGCACAGATTTACATCAGCGGAGGATGTCATCCGGACTCACTGTTTAGAACATATTCGTAAATCAGTGTGACGACGCAGGTAACACAGATGCAGTGTGTGGAAAGTCTCTCTTCCAGCCACTATACAGAACTGAAGTTTCTCCTGACCTGGGAAACTAATAAGGCTTGAGTTAAACGGAAAAAAAAAAAACAAATTGCAAAATATTCTTCATTTAGGATTTTAGATAGAAGACTGGATTGAAACCCAGGGTCTCTTTAAATGACAGTGAAAGGGCAAAGCCAATGTAAGCCTGCAGCTATTTAGCTTCCTAGAGGGAATGGATTTTTGTGTCACTTTTGAAGTTAAGCAAAGTTGAAAGGGGGCTAATGTGCCCCAAGTTGCTTGGAGCATCTGCTTTCTCTCTAGCAAGCACTAAATGGAGGGAAAGTTCCATTCTTTGTTTCAGAGGCGACACGATTTGATGCCAGATCTCACTCTCCCCCCGATTGTATTTATCCTGTTGTTTATAATAAAAATCGAGTGATCCATTTCTTCTGGCAGGAGGAAGAACGGCTTCAGGAAGCTCTGTGCCAGTCTGTGTCTATATTAAGGGACTATTACTTGACAGCTTCCTGACCATAAATAGCTATCCATCTAGGCATAGTTTTTATTTAGTTGTGAGAAATAAAAGAGTCTGGGAAAGTAATTTTAGGATGTTACTCAACTTCTCCCTCCTGCCTTTTGTTTGCTTTTCAAAAATGGGGTGTCTGTGATCACGTGCCCACCCCCAGCACTGATTCTGCTTGGCGTCAGCCAAGCACATCGCCTCTCTGTGTTCACGACAGCTGCGAGGGGAAGTAATGGCAGCTCCAGGATGTGAAGTGCGTTACAAGTGACCAGAGAGCTCAAATGGGACATGGTGCATTGAGTGGATTTTCCCTTCACACCTCTCCCGTGGGCCTTGTGGAGGCTGCTTCTGCAAGGCGGATGTAGAGGGAACTAGGAGGCTGTGCACTGGGCTGAATGTCACTATGTAGCTGCCTATTGCCTCCATGAGGCCCCACCAGCATCATTTCCAGGGGTTTACGGCAATTTGACTCTTCTCGCTGTTGCACAATTAAGGGAAACAGAGGACCTTCTGTGGTAAGCCCATGTGATCTAAGGAACTGATCTGAAAGCACATGCAAGCCAACGAAAGGAATCCTGTTGAAGTCAATGGCAGTTTTTCTTTGTGCTTTGGATCAGACCCATAGCTAACAATTCCATGTCGATGCTGGAATCAGTTCAGAATCCAGCTCTCTCTTTCTGTAGCTGCCTGGGCACTGCTTTGCTAGCCAGAGTAAAAAGTAGGAACAGTTTATTTTTTTCCCTAAAGTAAGAAGTTTTGGCTCAGAACACATACAGAAAACAGATCTGTAGTAGACCAAGCTGCTATTTTACAGAGCCAATTCCCAGACAATAATCCCAGCTCTGAGTTCCCAGTTGTAGGAGCCCGTAAAAGATGCCCATGGTTCAGAGAAAAGCTTGAAAACATGACCCTTAAATATTCCAACATCAGAAGGCAAATAGAAAGAACCACATATTTACAATTTTTTTAAAAAAATCTCATGATTTTAAACATCTCATAATTTTGGGGGGATTGGACTGTGATTTTTGACAGCTTGGATTAGCAATACTGGAAACGACAACAAAATAATCCAAAAGAAAAAAGACATTTCAAGATTTTTTTTATTATTATTGCAATTTTTTTGGACCATTTTTGTCACGTGGTTTGTCTAAAAAGAAAAAAAATCTTTCTTTGGCGCTAGAACTGGAAGAGTGGTGTGTTTATCTCATGGACGAGTCCTTGGATCAGTGTCGATACACTAAATGCTTCAGAAGCTAACACTCTATAGAGATGATTGTTTTTAATATAAAACAGTAAATGTTTAAAACAACAGGATCTTTTTTTCCCTTCCGGCTGTGGCCAGTACATATAAGGAAGGCAACATGGTTTGCATGTTAATAGAATTAAGTTACTTGGTTCCATATTATCACAGTCTTTATTGGAAAGTAGAAGAAATTGCGCACAGAAGAGTCACAGAAGGGAGAAATAATCATCAATAAACATAGATTCTGGGATGCATTTATTTGTTTAGTCTCAGGAAGATAAAAGATTCCTCAGGAAAATGGAGACATCCCCATTTCTTTTGCTTTGGGGAGGCATCTCCAGTTCACATCCACAGAGTAAAAGCTTTTAGAGGAGCAAGTACCACAGAACCAGTCAGTCGGGAAGAATGAACTTGGCCAAGTGCAGCCAACATTTTCTAAGCTTTCACACACCCGCTCCGAGAGAAATCTGTCTCTGAGCACAGAATCATATTGACTACTTTAAACCTTGCCGTCCCAAAGCTCGAAGGCAGCCGTTTGTTTTGCCTGCTATCCATTAGCGGGGAAGATAGAAAGTGTTTCATTGGAAGCCCGGTTTCTAGGCCAATGCCAGTGCACACCAAGAGTCCTGACGGAGGGGAACACTTAGTCCTGACTGCTGAGTCATGGCAGCAGAAGTGAAGGTATAATCCTCAGGTTCAAATTTGAACTCGGAATGGCCGCTGGCCAGTGTGTCATCAGATTGGCTTTGAGCCTATGAAGATTATGATAAGGAGAAAATTATTATAAAGCCATAGATATATTTTAATGTATATTTGGAGCAGCGGTTAAAAAAATACAGTTACAATTACTTGTATTTATTTATTTTTGTCTTTGGTCAATGATGCAATAATCCAGCTCTATATCTTCTAGCTAATTACTTAGGGTGGAATTTGCAACGAAACCTAAGGGAATTAGGTGTCTGACTTCCATAGAAAGGTAACGGGAATTTGATGCTTATCTTCCTTAGGCTCTATTGAAAACCCCAGCAATTCAGCTGACAGTGTTCCAATTTGGAGCTATGGGGGTGCAATTACTCACACCATGTCATTAGCAAAAGAATAATCAGATGTCATGATGTAATCGTATGAATACGACATTATGAATACAATAGATTAGACCCAACAAAAATTGCACGCTCAAGAAAACCCCAAGATTAGACAGCAGCATTGCTTCATTCTAAGACTAAGTTGCCTTAGGAGAGCTGTCTGGAAGAAGTCCATGTTATACCTGTCTCTACTGATTGATTGATTGATGTGTCCAATTCAGAAACCTCTGGGCACATGTATGCTCTTTATAACCACAACACGAATTGAATGTATCGATGTCAACCAAGAACCTCTACTATAAACTATGGAGGGCACCAAGCCTCGCAGTTGGGTCTCAGTCTGAATTTCCCTTAAATTCAGATATGTTCAGACTCAGGGGCTTGGTTAGGCCTGATATGCACAGTCACAACATTTTGATTTAGAACCATCTCTTCAACCAGAGAAACAAAGCACCAATCCGGGCACCCAAGGCAATCCATCTAGACAAACTCGTGAGAGAGTAAATTAGTCAGACATCCAGTGATCTCTAGACAACACTGTTTGCTCTGCACTTTCACGAGTGTTAAATACACCTCTAATTGCCGGCAGAACAATAAAGAAAATGCCTTATAGGTAAGGGTATATCTGTCTGACTAGCAAGCTGTCAAGAACTCTGGAAGTTCCTAATATCACTTACTCTGGTTTTATAGCACCGTAATTCCATTGCCTCCATTGTATTATTCCTGATTTACTAGAGAACAAGATCAAAATCAAGCCCAGTTACATAGGTGTAACTCCCATTGCTATCAATGAGAGTTGAAGCAGTGTACTCTACAGAAGAGGAGAACAGGACTCCTATGCAAACTAGAAAACTTGCGGCAACCACTTACATCTGTGTCTAATAGTTTCCAGCGCAAAAGGTGTGTTATGGGGTAAAAGACAGGTTGAGGGGTGGATGGTAGAGTTTAATTTTGAAACTGGTTTGTTATATCAATAGACAATTACACTACTTAGTCCTGTACCAACTAGTCAAAAAACCCAATGCGAACAGATGCAAATAGCTGCCATTTCTCAAGCTTTACCTGTGAGACTGATACTATAGTTTGTCCGGCGTACTGTGATGTCACATTGGGTTCCGTTTTTAAAGTGATGGTGCTGTCTGAGTTTGTAATAGAAGAAGGGGAGTTAGTGGCTGAAGTTGTAGACCCTGAAAGACAATCATTACAAGCTGATAAAGTAGCATACACATAAGTCAGGTCTCAAAGAAACAGTGGCTTATATTTTAATGACTCCTTGGACTTCTTAGGGGAGAATCTCTTATCCCATGGCATTATTGTAGGGTGAGAGTATTTTGTGTGGGGTTGGTTGTTTCTCAGGTAAAACACAACACAAGCAAAGCTAGTTGGTACGTGACACGCTAGGAGTACTAGGCAGGGAGGAAAGCATGTGGTAGATATGCATGTTATTTTTCGTGGGCGACCCTTCCTCTCAGAGCCCTGAGAAGGATCCACTCATTTGCTCCCCACCTTAATACCCATCTAACTAACGGCCCCACATCATGACTCTCACTCACTTGACTGAAGAGGGCTGGAATTCTTTCAGAGTCCCTCAGTGCTGCTCTTAAACCAGCAAGAAGGCTGATGCGGAGTACAAGATGAGGCACTCCCCTCAGTGGCTCAGCAGACCACTTGGAGGCATTCCCAACCCTCGCCTTTCTCTGTACACCAGTTACAATCTTGCTGCTCAGCTTGGTCTGAGCCTGCTGTTCAAGAACGCTTTGCCCACCCTGCTGCGCGGTATGTAGAAGCATAGCAGCAAAGTGAAATTCACAAGATCCCTGTTAAGTGTGTCTGAGGGGATTTTTAAATCATTTCTTGACCTTTCCTAGCTCCCCATGCCTCAATAACTATTGACAATATCCAGCTGCCCCACTGCACCCCCCAATATACTCCATCAATCCAACTGCAACAGATGCAGTGCCTGCACGTTTCTTCTAAAATGGCCAGCAGTGAAATAGCTAACAACAATGCCATTTAAATCGCCAGCATGAGCTTTTACAGGGTATGTCGACACTGATGGCGGGAAAGTCACACCCATTGGATCATTCTTTCTGAGTCGTTTGAGCGGTCAGAGAAGACCCGTGCAATTGATTAGGAAGTGGACCTAGTAAAACCACCTCCTTAAGTGGTGCAGAGCAGTGAAGACGCTGCGCAGAACAGAAGTACAGCAGTCGACGGGAGTTACGCAAGCTACTCTGGACTAGGCCAGAGATAATGAGAAAAATGGTATTGTTGTTCGAGGCTCAGGAAAACAACACTGCATCAACTCACCTATGGAGGATTTTCTTTCCAGTCATAAAGACTAAAAGATGTTCTTTGGTCTTGTAGGAAAGATTAGATTCTGCAAGCATATTCTGTAGCAGGGATTAATTTTTTAGCCAATTCCATAGCTGTAGAATCACTGAAAACACCAGGCTCTGATTATGATCTAAGCCATACGGAGGGATATTAAAAGCATCATACCTGTTGAGGTTTTGCCTTTGGTAATGTTTTTAGGCTTCCTTTTCCTCGTCTGAATGCTTTCCTTTTTCATTGCCAGAGGTCGCGGCACCTTGACACCCATAAATTTGGAAGCGTTAATATTGTATTTTACTTAGCTTTTTACCACGTGTTGCTTTTATATTTACATACTGTAGCTTGTGCAATGCACTTAAAGTCCTTGTCCTTCACTAAGTGCTATTTTTCTCCACAATAGGCCTTGGCTGGAAGATGTATAAGGCTGAACAGTTTGAGGCGCTCACACAAATTTTGTTTTTTTCCGTTATTTCCTATTTTCCTTTTCCTGATTTATTAGTGACCTTTACAACTGTGTCTTATTAAATTACACCAACGTTTGGGGCTCAGAAGAAATAATCATGGGATAAGGAGACTTTTACCTCTAGGACACTGGCTTAAACTGGCCCAGGATGAAGCACAAAGTCTGCCTTGTGGCCTATGGACAAGTCACTGCTGGTTCTTGCCTTTAATGGATAAACATCATCATGACAAAAACCACCTCCACAACTTGGCACTAACTGCCCTTCATGTTAGAAACCAAGAATCAAATGGGCATGGAGACTCAACCATCCTGTCACCTCTAGAAATGCTCCTTCCGGGTCTGGCCAGGTGCATATTCCTGGGATGGGAAAGTTTGCCCTGCTGCTATTTTGAAGGTACCTGTTCTGTAGAAACAGGGGACTCCAGACTAGCAATCATATATATCTTCCTCATCCACTAAAGTCATATTAAAATATTAGCAGAAACAGAATCACACTGGTGTCCCTAAGATAATGGAAAGGAAAGAAGCACCATCTTTAAAATTCATAGATTTTAAGAACATAAGAACAGCCATACTGGATCAGACCAATGATTGATCTAGCCCAGTGTCCTGTCTTCCGACAATGACCAATGCCAGGTGCTTCAGAGGGAATGAATAGAGCAAATAATCATCAAGTGATCCATCCCATCACTCACTCCCAGCTTTTGGCAAAAAGCAATTCCTGCCCATCTAGGCTAATAGCCATTAATGGCCTATCTTCCATGAACTTATCTAGTTCTTTTTTGAACCCGTTATAGTCCTGGCCTTCATAACATCCCCTGACAAGGAGTTCCACAGCTTGACTGTGCGTTGTGTGAAGAAATACTTCCTTTTGTTTGTTTTAAACCTGCTGCCTATTAATTTCATTTAGTGACCCCTACATTTTGTATGAGGAGTAAATAACACTTCCTGATTTACTTTCTCCACATCAGTCATGATTTTATAGACCTCTATCATATCCCCCATTAGACATCTCTTCCAAGCTGAAAAGTCCCAGTCTTATTAATCTCTCCTCATATGGAAGCTTTTCCATACCCTTAATCATTTTAGTTGCCCTTTTCCATACTTTTTCCAATTCTAATATATTTTGCGATAGGGCGACCAGATCTGCACACGGTATTAAAGGCCAGAAGGCTTTTACTCTAACTTCCTGCATCATACAGGCTAGAGATCTTAAGCCAGTAATTTCTTTATCAGGCCCATAACTTCTTTTGATCTATGGTAGGTCTTATAGAAAGACATCAAGCCTTGAATTAAAGTGATGAAGAATTCATCATGTTCTTAGGTAAGTTGTTCCAATAATTAATTACCAATAGTTAAAAACATGCACATTATTTCCAGTCTGAATTTATCTAGCTTCAGCTTCTAACCGCTGAATTTTTTTTGCCCTTTTCTGCTAGATTGAAGAGCCATCTACTCTCAGAAATGTCTTCTTCATGAAAGACCATGATGAAGTCACCTTTTAACTTTCTCTTTGCTAAACTAAACAAATTGAGTTTCTTAAGTCTCTCCCTATAAGACACGTTTTCCAGACCTTGCATCTTTTAGCTTTTTTCTGAATTTTTTCCAATTCCTGGACTGTATAAAGCTGCCCTTTCCAATAGGAAGTGAAGGCAGGATATTTTGAACCTGCTGGGAAATGATTAAAGACAAAATGGTTTCCTATATAGGATAAACAAGCTCCTTACCCCATGAAGTTTCATGTATAATCCACAGGCATTGCAGACTGGCTCTCCTTCTGCATTCCTTCTCCAGAGGGTAGTATTGGTTGTGTGACAGTTAGTGCAACAAAGACCAGCACGTCTAGATGAAGACTAAAAAAAATACCCACAAACATGAAAAAAGAAAATTAAGAGTTTGCATGAAGGAGGAAAAAGAATAATCTCAAATTACACAGATTTCCTGGAAGATGAAAAATGTTGACTAAATGCACAAGATAAAGAAATTCATATAAAAGAAATAGCAGTCTAGTGAGATCACTCTGATTTGCAAACATTTTTTACTGAGCTTGATAAACCTGGCAAGCATCCTTTTAATCCCTTCCACTAACGTTAAACAAATATGTTCCAAGAAATAATATTTCATAATATGGTGCCCTAATTTCCAAGTGATCTGCTCAGATGGAGAATGTTTTTATAAGAATTATTATCCAAGATTTGATAGCAGAAATTTTACAAACACTGTAGAAAAAGTCTGTCAATTTAAATGTACTGTTAAAGTTAATGAAGGCCAGTCTGATCTCTGGTGTAAATCCACTGGAGTCAGTGGAGTTACATCAGTGATGTTTGGGCTTCGGAGGCGTCATAAAAGAACGATCCTTTGAACTTCCTGCATCTTGCGCCTCGCATCTAAGGCACCCAAACCACTTCCCAGACACTAATTAATTCCAATTGTTTGTGGGTGTCTTGACTGCAAGATCAGGTTCCAATGCTAAAGTTTCTCTATCTGGAAGCAGAAACCCTGTGTAGAAGGAGCAAGCCCGTCTCTGTCAATCCTGTTCTCAGCCAGTGGGAAATTCAGAGCTCTCAACACAGGGTTTTAGCTTATCAACTTATGGGCATTTCATTTTAATGTCTCTTAGTGCTAGGCATTCAAACTATTTTTACAGGAGATTTAAGTAAGTGTAAAGAGATCGGTGCCACATATTTAATATCAAGTACTGTCTCTGCATTCAGTTGTTTGACTGATAGTCTTCAGCCTCAGTGTCAATTCATCATGGCAATGATGATGCAAGTGACAAAGAATTCCAGGTTTGGTTTGTTTTTCCATTATTGCTTATATCGTTCCTAAGCATTGTGATGAATTGGGTGAAGGGAGCAGGAATACAAATGAAATGTTTTACAAGGTTAGTTGTTAAGTAAAGATCAAGTGTGAGTTTCAGTAGGCAGGGCAAAGTGGCCGAACAGCCCTTTGCTTCGTTGGTTGCTAAGTAACTTCAGCGACTTGTTGCAGATATTTTTATTGCTTTATAAATTATTTATTTTCCAAAAAATAACCTGTCAGAACAGAACCCTGAGATGCAATCGGATTACTTTTGCACAGAAGAGAATCTGATTATGTTCAAAATCTTTCCTTAGCAATTTCTTCCCTGAGCAGGAGAGACGGTCTCATGGCTATACCTGGTACAGCTAGCCGGGGCAAAATCCGGCCTTCAGATATGCCTCCTTAACGCCTACTGGGTCCAATCTGCAACCAGGGCTGTCATCGATCTTGTGCGATGCTGAGCACCCTCAGCTAACTCGCTCAGAGAGGAAGGACATCAGCACCTTGCAGAGTTGGCTCAGCCCAGCCTGCAAACAGGCCCATGGTCTTTACTATCATCAATAGTCCCACCGAACCAGCATATACGCAAGCCAAGAGGGCTGCTCACAGTAGTAAGTAAGGACCACATCTGGTGTTAAGGGTAGGATTTTCAAAAGGGGCCTAACTGTCCCACTGAAGACCATGGGATTTCTACCACTGACGGGGTATAGAGTAAGGCCAACGCTGAGAGCTTTCAAAAGTTTCACCCTTAACTGTTTGCAGGATCAGTGCTACCTGAGGACTGGATGAACCACCCAGAATGATCAAGTAGGTCTCAGGACATGGGGTAAGACTTGGTGAAATTGGACTCCTGACCACTGAATTCCAATACTAGGCCTGGCACCAAAGTGGCCTTCCTATCTAGATACGTGTATGGCCCTCATCACCTTTGTATTTGGGGACCTCAAATTCATTAGTACTGTTTCCACTAAACGAATAGGGAACTGGGGCACGGGATAGATTAAGTGACTTCTCCAAGGTCAGACACAAAGAGCTTGTCTACACGGCACTCCAGTCCACACACACCGGTGTAAATTTTAGTCTGCGCTAGGGTATCATGCACTAAATAGCCCATGTGGACCCTACTGGTGCACACTAAAATTTCTCTGGTACACATGAATGTGGTTCCATTTCAAACGGGACTACATTAACATGCACTAGACAACTTTTAGTATGCACCAGCAGGGGACCATTTAGTGGGCGGTACCTTAGTGCAGACTAAAATGTACACCCTCTTGTGTGGACTAAAGTACCATGTGGACAAGTCTGAAGTTAGCGGCTGAGCTGGGAATACAAACCACATCTCTCAGTTTCAGTTCAGGGCCTAACTCAGTAGAAAATACTTCCTACTCTGTAATCTTTGCATCGTCAGTCACCTAGCAGTTCTGTGACAGAGGGCTGAGTCAGACATAAGTGACGGCATTTCACTTTCAGAACCAACAATCAGATCTTTTCAATAAACTGCTGTTTCAAAGTAACTTTACAGCCCATGGGGCCATCGCCTCCTCCTAAGGAAGTCACAGAGAGCGTGATCAAGCCCATGGTTACCAAAATACCGGGTCTAAAAACTCTAAACACTCTCTGAAGTTGACCATTGTGATTTAACTTTCCGCTGCAGTGAGAAAGACACAGTCAAGGCTACTTTTGCTCACTGAAGGACAAAGGTACAATATATTATTGCTAATTTCCCAGCAGTTTACTTAAAAGAAAGAGCATTCCTGCCCTTCCCCACCCCCAACCCAAGTCCGCCTTTGTAGCATTCTGACCTTGTCTAGGAAGTTGTTGACTTCAACATTGTACTCCAGTGTTTATTTATATAAATGTAGTGTACACTTCAACAAAAAGCCCTTCATGGGCTGCACTTGACAGCCAACTGCTGCTGATAAGCTCTTGGAATCATTCATCAGAGCATATTTAATAAAATGCATGCTAAAGTTAGCTACATGAAGGTCTGATGGAGCTACTGGCCAGAGGAACTCAGAATTAACAGAGGAGGGTCCCTCTGTGGAGCTGTCTGAGTGTTTACGGTGAGACCACAAAGCCATCAGAGACAGTTTCGTTTTTGAACATGGAAATTAAACCAGATGAATTTCATACAAAATACCTTTTAACCCCAAAAACATTTAATCAAAACTCAGCAAAACTTGTTGCCGCATTAGACAGGCATGACTGTTGGGGAATCGGGTCATTAGCTGGTGTGCTACAGCCGGGCAAATGGTAGGTCTTCTGGGTCAAATGAACCTTTGTGAAACCTCAGAAATGTGGATCGTTGTAATGTCTCGAAACCATACAAACCCAGAGGCAAGATACACAGAGTGTTGCAAAGCACTCTGTCTGGTTTGAAATCTGCTGATGAAAAGCACTATATAAGAGCTATGTATTATTAATTTGAGTTTTACCTTCACCATCCTAGCTTTGAATAAGCCTAAAACTCAAGGGGTGGAAATCACATGAACTGAAACCAATCGAACAGTCAAAACACATCATAATTCTTCACAGATCTAGGTACCACCAGTTCACATGGTGTTTATGCTCAAACCCCAAGTCAAGGTTCCCAAAGGCTAAGTGGCATTACCTATGCATGAAGAGTTAAGTAATGGCTATAGTAAGAGCTTCTCCTTTTCTGAAACACCTATGGACCTGCTTCCTTAGTTTAGAATGTGCTTGATGTTATTTATTTACAGGAGAACATTGCTCTTATTATAAGATCATTTAAATAATCTTAATTCCTTTTTTGTTCTTTGGTTTTTTTGCTAATAGTGCAACAACTTGCATGGAACATACCCATGCATGTAGACATTCATGCTGTACTGAAATTATTTTACGAGATGCTGCAGTAACTATGTGGTACTTTTCTGTGCCACATTTGCAGTGGAAAGTTCTATGTCTGCTTTAAAAAAAAAATTATAATCTCAGTAATTTGGACAATGGTAGGAGCCCAATCTTACAATTAGTAGAAGTTTTCATTGAATAAGAACCAAGTTAAGACTAGAGCAAGCGGATCAAACCAAAAAAATCTGGAAAATATTTTGTTTCTTTTGACCCAAACCAATTCCTCTCCTCTCCCCCCCCCATTTTTTCCAATTTGTTTAGTTTCATTTTGGAAGTTTTTACCCTTTAAAAAAATAAACCTAGCTACATTTCTAAACAAAGCACCGTGTTTTCTTTCCTAAATGTCAAAACAAAACAGTTTTGACGTTTTTGGGGAAAAATTCCAAACTTCCAAAATTCCAGGAAAACTTTTGTCCATTAATTGGTCCAAGTGGACCCTACTAGTGCACACACTTGGGAACTTTTAATGCTCGCCAGCAGGCCTACAAGACCAATTAATGCACAACAAATGAGTGTGCTTTAGAAATCACACATCCGTAGCATGCATTACCCCACCACCGGGTGTAAAAGTCTCTAGTTCTGTTTTCCAAAGTGATGTAGGCACTTGGGCTCAGATCCTCCAAGGTAATCGGGTGTTGCTCCGCCCCAAGTTGCAACACCTAACCACACCCTAGCGATCCTTGGAAGCCAGCAAGGGGGAGGTGGGGAGAGCGGGCGGGGGGGAGCTGACTAAGGCAGCCAGGAGTAAAACAACAAGGAGAGTCTGGGGTAGGGCTTAGGTGCCTCAGTGGCTGACCTAGTGTGACTGGCTGTTGAACCAGAGACTGGTGTCTCCCTCTGCTCATGATCTTCAGCTATGAACCTTCCCCTGGGTTTAGGTCCTAGAGCTGGGTCAGCTGCCTAGGAAGCCCATGCCCTAGCAGCCAAAACCATCTCTCTCTTTCTCTTCTGTTCATGCTCAATACCTCTCAGTACTCACCCGGTGTGTCTCCTGTCTTTTGTACCGGTGCGGGTGCTAGGCTACCCCTCTCTTCCGCCCCCACACATCTAGTGGTAGTCTGTGTCCAGCCCTTTGGCTGGGGGGTCTGAGATATCAGGTTTAGATGTGTTCTGAGCATGCTTCAGGACTGGGCTCGACTGGAGAGACAGATATTCCTCCACCTAGGCTTCAGGGAAGCCGGGGCTTCGGCTTGAGCCAAAGCTCCAAGCTGCTCATTAGCTGTGGGACAGCATCATTTATGCATCAGCTTAACTTCATGCACATGAGCAGTCCCATTAAAATCAATGTGACTACTCACCTACGCACAGCTACATGTACTTTCCGGTTCGGGGCCTAGCCTATCATCTTGTCAAGTGCTTCATGAGACCTTGACTATGAAAGGCGCTCTATAAAACAAAATCCCACCCCAGCCCATCACTAGGTAATATTGCTTTCTATGGAAATCAATAGTGTTGCATCCTATTCTTGTCAATGATAAAAAAAATGATACGTCACAAACCTGCTGCCTATGCTACTTACAGAACATTGCTGTATCACATAAAATGGGCTAGCGACTGTACTAGTCATACTTATTGTATCTTCTTATACATGACTACATTCCTGTATGCAGAACTGCTAAGTATCATTCCTACCGTGATGCACAGAATCATAGTGAAATCTCTAGTGCAAAACATGCCTTTTATTTCAATGCAACTTTGCATAGTAAAACAACATACCCAGCAGACAAAATAATACTTAGTGAAATATCTGCCTAGGCTGGTTATAGAATGAAGTTCATAATGTAAAAGACAACAGAGCCAGATTTAATACAATGTATATATTTCTGTGCATGGTGAAGGAGTGCAGTTCAATGGTTCCTCACGTTATCGAGACGATAATGTTTAATTGAATTCACTGGCTAAAGTACAGCACCCGTTTACTAGCAGCCAGCTTAGTGAAGATTGCATTCAGGGATATTGCATGGAAAAATTCTGTGCAGCACACATTTTTTTAAAAAGTGTAGGACTGAGCAAAATCAAACCAAACATATGAAACCCTGAAACTTGAGGGTTTTTTTATTTTATTTTATTTTATTTTTTTAAGCTTTGGGAATTTAAACAATGGTTTCAAGGGGATGACATGTATTTTCAAAATTAATCCCTGTGGAATTTGTTCAGCTCAGATATTTCAAAGTTAATTAAATAACAACAACAACAACAACCATGTCTGTTGTCAGACTTTAAATAGGAACAAAGGGAAAACAGTAGGGATAAACTGGACAAGAAGACATGGACCTTTTCCTGGAGCTCACTCAAGCTATCTTTACTCAACGGTTGGTAATTAACATAAACTCAGTGATGTTAACAATTACTTAGGACCCATTTCTGCATAACTTATATCAGTGGATGGTTCGTTACATATGGATAGCAGTACTGGGCCCCTTAGGCCTGGTTTACACTTAGATCAGCCTAGCAACGTCACTTAGGGCTGTGAAAAATGTTGTGTTCTTCGTAACGTAGTTAGGTTGACCTAATTCCCTGTGTAAACACGGCTAGAGAGATGGAAGAATTCTTTAATCAACCTAGCAGTCTCCTCTTGGAGAGGTGGATTAACTACATGGATGGGAAAAAGCCTTCCATTGAGGTAGGCAGCGTCTACACTGTGATGCTATGGTGGCCTGGCTGTAGTGCTATAACTGTGCCATTGTAGCCGCAGTAGTGTAGATGTGCTCTTAGAACCAGTGCACAGCTCATCCTGAATTTCACCCCTTTTTGCCCTCCCACTTCTGCCTTATTGCTTGGGATTTAAAACTGTTTCCCAGGTGGTTCTGATCCTGACTCCAGTGAAGACAATGAGAATTTTGTTCCTGATTGAA
Source organism: Mesoclemmys tuberculata (assembly GCA_007922155.1). Lineage (NCBI taxonomy): Eukaryota > Metazoa > Chordata > Testudines > Chelidae > Mesoclemmys > Mesoclemmys tuberculata. The sequence continues at coordinate 21,822,888 of ML675625.1, forward strand.
TGGGAGCAGAACTGGGCCTTGTATTCTTTTTTTCAAAAGATCCTGCTCATAGAGACTAGAGGATGGCTCGTTCCATGCTGGCTGAGCCATTTCTCCATGCGGAGCCTGCATTTTGTAACTGCAGCTGCTGTAGATTTACTGATGTACCAGTCACGTTGTTTTTAAATCACCAGAACAATTATTTTTTTATATAAGTAATAAAAAACAGTACAAGAGGGTGCAAATGCCAGTAGAAAAACGCCAGCGTGAATCTGAAAAGCCTTGATTTTAAGGGCTAGATTTTCCAGTGCTCAGCACCAAGCGGCTCTCCTTGTGACATTTGTGGCTTGATTTCAAAAAGGCACCGAGCGTCAGCTGCACTGAATTTTCCTGAAACTCCGGCCTAAATTGGAGCTGAGCTCTTTTGAAAATCTGCCCTCTTGGGGCCAAAGTGCTTCCAGGGGACTCCCATTGAAGTCATTGGGAATTGTACATGTGAATTGTGCATTTCTGTAGACCAAGCCCTGATCTTGAAATCAGATACTTTTGTTCACAGGCCTCCAGGTGAGTACAAGTGTGTGTCTACGTGGTGCTGATTACAGCCCGGGGCCCAATGCTTTTGCTTTCCAGTTCACAGCATTGACTTATTAATGCATGAATAATTGTTTATAAATGATAAAAAATAGTTGCTGTGCACGGATAGCCCTCTGGGGAGTGTGCGTTACATGCTCAGTGGCTCATTTAAAATGTAAATACATCAGACGTGACCATTTCTTTTCCTGACAAATCGAAATTATATTAGTCCCTATTAGCCTCCTGGTTCAGCCAAGATTCCTGTTGACTCCAACGGGAGTTATGCACTAGGAGTGGCTGCAGCAAAAAGAGCAGCTACCGTGAGCAGCTCGTGTTTTCAAGTGTCTGCAACCACTGAGATGCATGAGGTTCGCTTCCTTAGGACCTTGATCCTGCAGCACTCAAGTCGATAAAACTTTCCCATTTACTTCAAATCAGGCCCTCTGTATATAAAACCCAGTCCTATCAGGGCCTGCCAGAGAAAATCCTTCACATGGGCATGAATCCTGACCTAATATCCCAACCTGGAGTCTAAAAATGAGTGGCTATGTACGCATGTGTCTGATAAAGAGAGTCTTTGGGAGGTGGGAGTGAGGGAGAGGAGCTCTGTGCATGCCAGATGGACTAAGACACACACCTTGCCTGCGTGCAATGCACTTTGCACATAACCCTAGACCTCTGCAGCTTGCGATTTGGGGCTGGTCAGAAGGGTTTGTCTAAATGGTAGGTAAGTTTCATTCGTCAGTCCTAGCTGTTATGTTTCAGGGGACTGGGAATTAAAAGTATTCAGTCTGTAATGATTCCTCAGTGCTAGACAGACGACCTGTACTAGGAGAGACCCACCAATAAATAAATCCTAATATTTCAACAAAAAACCTGAGCAACTGGCCCTGTGGCAAAGCCTGGAGCTTTGAATATATACATTTGCAAATGTCTTACATCCCCCAGCTTGGAAACACTATCAAATAACAGCCTAACAACAGTTACTCCTGATTTGGGGGTATGGCAGCATTAATGCTGAACACATATCAAATGGCTGTTATACATCTGTGTTTTGAGCTCAGAATATGCAATAAGTGGGACCGAGCTCTGAAATCATCCCTAAATTTGATCACTTTTCCCTCTTATGAGTAGAGCTGGTTGAAAACTTGCATTTCCATCTCATGGGAAATTCTGAGATTTTTAAATTTGATGTTGCCTCTCTAATCAGAACCAAAAAAAAGTCTAAATATCTGAATTTTCACGTCACAAAAATATTCTGAGATATTTCATTTCAACCATATCGAAACCTTTCATTTTGATCAGATCAAAACATATTTTTCGACTTCATCATTTTGACCATATTATAGTGTATTATTGTCAAAATGAAGTATTTTGATAATTTCCCATGGAAAAGTTTTGTCAAATTGATGCATTCTCATGAAACATTTTAGATTTTATTGAATCAACATTTTCCAACAGAAAACCATTCCATCAGAATTTTTTTGACCAGCTCTACTGATGGAGCTGTTGCATAAAGGGTAGGTGAGCAATGATCAGACCTAACCCAGTGCTGCACAAGAAATCGCCATGGCTTCCTTAGGCATCCTGGACATCGTACAGAAGAGGGAAAATGTGAGGGTCAGCCTTCCCTAACACTGCAGGATGTTAATAATGGTGCAACCTTTTTGTCTCCATTTCATTTGCTACATGTGTTGAAAGAACTCTGAGAAACATCGAGTGTCAGACTCTGAACTCAATTATAACACCAGCGACATTGAGATCAGAATATGGCCCTAGGTATTTTTCATTACGTGGTTCTCTTGACAAATGCAAGGATTAGAAATCAGTGAAGTTGCTCTGGATTTACACCAATGTAACTGAGATCAGAATCTGCCCTCGTATACAGACACTGTTCAGATGACAGCTGGTTGGAAGGTTTCTGACAGAATATTTTCCCATCATAAAATGCTGATTCGTTGAAAGCAAAACATTCTGTAGAAATGTGTGGATTTCAATTAAATTTGTTTTAAAACAATGGAATGGAGCACTATGATAACGCCAAAATGTTCAATTTTGAGAATGAAACATTTTAATTTTCTGATTTGAAACAACCTTTTGTTTTAACATTATTTTATGTAGAACGCAAAATCAGAATGAAATGTTTCATTTTTAGCTAAACAAATAATTTCCATTCACCTGAAATGACTTTTTTTTTTTTTTTAATTCATTTATGGAAAATTTCAATTGTTTTTGCTTTTATTCCGTTTTGGAATGAGAAGAATTGAAATGACAGAGTTTTCCTCAAAGCAAAAAATCCAGTTCCTGCCTAGCTCTAATTCAGATGCAAGCACCATGGCTATTTCCAGTGACTGACTTTGAAGATATCAATAAATACCAGAAAACAAAACACAGAAAGGCTGATGGTAAAATTACATTTTAAAACATTTGTTTTTCTTAAGAAATTGGTTATAAGAGGTTGGGATCCATTAAAAATCTTATTAAAATTGGCATTAGATTTCAAAAACACTTTAACTGATATATATGACTTTTAATTTAATAAAATTGCATCTGCCTTGATAACTTGTAAACAAAGCTTCAATGGCAATATGGCAGAAAACAGACAATTCACACTTGGGATCACTAAGCACAAATGGTGCACAGAGATTTTATTTGTTCATAGAAATGTTTTGTTAAAAACCAAAGTCCATGCATACTGATTTAGGTAAGATTTATCATCATGCAAAGGCAAATGGGCTCCTTAGAGATCACTGAGCTATATGGATCTTATTCTGTAAATTCTTGACATCCAAAGAGAGTTTTATCTGAGTAAGGACTATGGTATCCTATTCATATAATTACATTATATTTATAACAGTATCATTACTACCAAAGTACTGGGTTCTTTACCAAATTATTTATCTACAAGCCCTAATTCTGCACACATTTGCACAGATGCTTTACACACATGCACAGATTACTCACACATATAAGGTTAACATGTGCAAATGTTGTTGGAGACATACTTGTGAAAATTAGGGATTTTACATTAACATTCATATAGACCCTAAGCTTTAGCAAAGAAATCTATTTCCAACTAAAACTTTATTTCACTTAGGACTCACCCTAAGCATTTACTAGTGTGAATAGTCACTAATTTTGATGGAAGGGCTTAACTGATTAAGAGTTCATGGTATCAGGCCTTGATCACTACAATGTGAAAAAGTGAAACTTTTTACAACTAAATTCAAATATCCAAAGATGAATTTACATGAAAAAGTCATACCTTCTGCCCCTTGCAAGGAGGCCCAACTATGATGGCATCTAATGTATAATACCTGTAAGATTAATATTTTAATCTGAAGAGATACAAGCAACTAATTATGAACCCAGTAACCTTAACCAATCCTTAAGCCATGCCTGGCAGCCAGAGATTCCCCAGTGATTGTATGAGGTTCCATCTGACAGTATTTATTTAACCAGGGACCAATTCTGCTCCCATTTAAATCAGCGGCAAAGCTCTCATTGACTTCAATGGAATTAAGGCTAGATCAGTGTTCATTTGTTATCCCATATTCAGCCTAGTCTGAGAAGTAAATTAGAAAGTGGTGATAATATGTATTCCAGTAGATTCTATCTATCTATATATCTAGATTAGATGCACGCACTACTATACATTAACCTGATACCATACCTATTCTATATGTTTGTGATTATCTAAATGGTTGAAAGTGGTGAGGCATATTTAATCTGAAAATACTGCTTAGTTACATGCCATTAAATGTACTATTGTCCTGAGGTCATTTACCCTATGTTAACTCATTATTTTAATCTATTAAAGGCCTGATGGACTTTAATGGGAGTGGGGTCTGGCCCTAACTTGAGACCTAACTGGCCCTAACTTGAGACTTTAGGCATTTTATCCTTGTGCCCAGTCTAGCCTAAAGGGGCTATTCACCTGAATGAGAATTGCAAGATCAGCCCCGCCATCAAACACACAAATAGTTGGTGCCCAACAGTCAATACCTTCATTTTGGTCAAGGTTTTCACAAGGGCAGGCACATACCACAAACCTGGTAACTCCGGGTTTGCATTTTTCAGCTGGATAATTTAAACAAAGCTCAGCTCACAATCTGTCAAAGTGGTTACTGGCTTTTTATAGGGACACAAGCATCAAGCCATCATTCTGCTGTCCATTTTTATGGTAGTCGATTGAAAACTGGATCCCAATTCCTGTCCATTAGCACTGAGCCATGATGTCTGATCAGCTGCCTGGAAGAGCCACATTCAGGCAACACACCCATCTACTTCAGCACTAATTGTGACTGTGTAAGCGCAGCAGGGTGGGAAAAGGTGACGTGTGTAGGGCCGAACTCAAATCTGTCTGCTGGTGAACCTACAGGGGAGAACTTTTCTGCAAACCCAGAAATGCACAATGAGCTTCGGAAAGGTGACAGGCTTTCTTACTTAGAACTTCATGCACAGAACCAATTCTTATTTGAGATCAATATTAAAAATATCCTCAGCATTCATACATGTTTTTAATTAATCAGCCTGTACCCATCAAAGTCTCTGGAGCTGTGAATTCCTGCATACAATAATAAGCAAACTAAGTAACTAGAGGATCCTCATAGTTATGTCTCTGGCTATCACTTGAAGAGGTCTCCACACACTGGAGGCAGAAAACCACAACTACTCAGGTTAGCATTTAAATGGAAATACAGGCCTGTGGCATTGACCCTCATTTTTAAGATATTTATCCTCATTGATATAAATTTTTTATTCTGTAGCGACACTGAATGTCTTTTCCTTTGGACCTGGTAGATTCGTAGTTGTCTGCTTCTTACTGCTAAGAGGGCAATGCAGACATGTGAAGGCATGTATTTATCCTAATAAAATATGCTCAATCAGAAACCCAACAGAGGGTCAGTCATACATTGTATGGATTATATTAATCTATCTTTTGTAGCCTTCCAAAAAAAAAATATTTTTTTGCTAGGCATTATAGCAGGAAATTTCAGGGGCATCAAGATGCAAAACTTTGGAAAGATAACTTTTTTATTATTGACATGAAAAGCAGTTTCACTTCTCTTATACTATCAAAAAAACCCTCACAGGCACAATATTATTTTAACTGGCCACTGAACACTAGAATTCAAAATTTCTTTCTTTCAAAGAACAATGTCAAAATATGTCAAATGAACATTGAATAACTTCCCCTGAACTTAAACACAGACTTTTTGTTGATAGAGGGGATATAAAATATTTAGAGAAAGGGCAGTGGGAGGGTAATGAAAAGGTGATGCATATGAAAAACAAACCACAACAAAAAGGTTTGCTTCTCTCTACAGATTCCGCTTTTATACAGCCCCAAACATTAAAGATTTTTCCAGGGCTGGCAAGCAACCCTGTCCTTTGTTTGAAGTACGAGGCACATGGACTGAGGAAAGGGACAAGAGAACCCGCTTATCAATGTGAATTTCATCCTACCTTACAAAACGAAAGCACCCAACTGCTTTCAGTTCAGACTCCCTAGGTTTCAGACAAGTGGTTCTGCCTCTGTATTCCAGCCTCAAATACTATTTTATTATTATTATTATTATTATTAAAAGCAAGCAACTGGCTTTCTCGTTGTGGAAAAGATTGAGGGAAGATCATGTCACTCTGTTCTGATTAGATAAATCATATGCTAGAGGAAACATAGAAATATGTAGAAGTTTGGTTTCTTAGCATATCACTTTCTGTCCTTTCAGACAAATGCTGTAGGAATACCACCAGGGATGCATTGCATGATAAATAGCTGGTTTCTTTCCTTGCAAAACTGCACAGAAGTAGCAGGTTCTAAAACGTCTCTGTTTGTAGCGAGCCAATGTCATTTCATCGTTCCACGGTATATAGGGAACAGATCCCCCTGGGACCGCCACAGAGTTGGGGGGAGGTGGGGGGAACGAGCTCGCTGTGCTTACAGCAACCAGCAGCAGCTCACGAGTGATGCACAAGGTCAGCACAAACACCTGGTGGATCCCAGCAAACCAGGGCCAAAAAGGGGGGCGCTGCGATAATTGCGCAGCACGCCCCAAAACGCCGCCTCCCCAAGCAGTGGCCTCTCAAACCCCCAGGCGCGAAGCCTTCCCTTCTCCAAGCCCCCCCAGATAACGCCAGAGCACCTCCATCGCCCCCCCGGGGCAGACACAGAAACCCGGGGGCCCTGCCCCCGCCCCCCCCCCCCCCCCCCAGCAGGGAGCTCGCCAGCCTTACCAGCCTCTTCTGGGGCTTGATGAGCGGTCGGTTGATGCCGTTCATTTTGTGATAGAGCCCGCAGGCGTTACACAGATAGTGCCCGGTGCCATCCTTTCTCCAGAGCGGGGTGGACATGGCCCCGCAGTTCACGCACTCGCGGCCGTCCCCGGGGAATTCTTCCAAGTACTCTGAAACTGGAGACCCAAACAGCTCGTTAGGCGCTCCCTGTCCTTCCCCGCCAGGTAACTTCCCTGGGGGCCCGGGGGCCCCGCAAAGGACCCCAGGCGTTTGCTCTTAAGACGCACCCAAGGTCGTTCCCTTGCTCTTTAAGCACCGATTCCTCCGGGGGCCTCTGCAAAGAGAGCAGCGGGCTGGAAATGTACCTGCATTTGCCTCCCTGCTTGCCTAAATGCGTCTCCTCTTTGCCAGAGCAAACCCGGGCACCCCCGGGGGCTGGCCTCTCCGGGACCACCCTGCGGAACTTTTCTCCATCGCGCAGGGTTTGTCCCAACCAAGCCCCCAGCGCAGGCGGGGCTGCGTGCCAGAGATTCTCGGGGTTCAGCTCCTCAGCCCCGAGACTCGCTTCCAGGGATCCGGCCGCTGGGTTTCCTTCAGGGTCAAATATTTGTAACTTAACTACCGCAAATAACCTCCCCCCGGCCGGAACCCAGGCAGAAACTCAGCTGGAAGAGGGGCACCTCTTTATTGGGGGGCTAGTAACTGGTGAGTGGCTCAGGGCGATGGGAATGGGGAAAATTCGGATCAGAAAGAGGATGTCAGGGGAAGACCCTTTCTGGGGCTTGCAACCGGAGTCGCTCCGCATTTGTGCCCAGGTGCAGATGGCAGGTGACGAATCCAGCTCCGCTGGAGTTTCGCCCCTGGCTGAAACGAGGCCAGGATTTCTCCTCGCCTCCCCTGGGTTAGGTTTGTCCGGCGCCATGTAGATCACGGGGCTAGGACGAGGGGAGATCTGCTTAAGCGGGGATGGCCGCGGAAAGCGGGGTGGGTTTGCTGCAGCCCCATCCACACCTCAGCCGCTCCCACACGTTTCCTGCCCCGGAGTCGTGTTACACCCCAAGCAGCGGGGATGTCAAGTCGCCGCGGCCGGGGCGAGCGCCGCTGGAAAGCAAGAAAGAAATCCAGGTATTTTTTTCCCCTGCTGCCTCTCTGGGGGACAATGTCGGAGCCTGGATGTTTAAGCAGGTCCCTCCCTCTTCCAAAGAGAGGGGGTGACTGAACTCCCCTTCTTGCTTTATGGGTCCGATCCAAAAAATCCGGGGAGGTCCCTGGAACTCGGTCCATTGGCTTCCCATCATAGCCCAGCACCCGGGGCCTATGTCAAAGAGTTCCCATCCCACCTCTGAGCAGCATCTAAAGTGTCTCCCTGGGCTGGGGGAGAAAGACAAAGACGCTCCCCCTTCCCCGCCCCTGTTTTCTTTTTCACTTAACCTTTTATTGAATGCATCATTTAATGATTTAAAAAAAAAGGCATCCCCGGGAAGGGGCGCTAATGAAGATGGATCTGGTTTCATTTCCCTGCGGGCTGCAACTTCGCCCCAGAAACCGCTTCTCATGTGGCTGGAAACGGATTGCAGCGCGCCGGGTGCAGCCCAGCTCGGCTGTAAAAATAAATGATCGCTATGATGTTATTGTAAGATGATAAAAGGAGGAGGGGTGGGGGGGGGACTGGAAGACTTTCCTGATTTCAATCAAATGGTGTTGGTTGCTGACTGGTGGCGACAAGCAGGCTGGGGAAGGCCGGGTGGAATGTCTATGGCTGATGTACAACTTCGGGGGATTCTGGCCTCTGGGTATCAATCACACCTAAAGCTCCGAGCTGACAAATGACAGACTCACGGGCGGGGACGGGGGGGCTTTCTCGAGTCAATCTCGCAATTCCCAATCCCAGCGCCTTGGCGCTGCAGGAGTTGGAAGTTGTGTGTGGATTTACACACACGCATACGAGTAGGGGTCTCTGATGCAATTCGCTTGCGCATATTAGAATGTGTGCACAGGCAGGCTATGTTCATGTGCAATAAATGTTGAATAGAAAGTAAATGGACCCTGTCTACACACAGATATACGCAGACATGCACACCTATTTTGTATGCACACACGACGCATTTTAAACACAAACTCACACACTCTTTGAACATAAACGTGTGCTTTTCGCATCCAAGTCCCAAATATGATATTATAAATATTATATATACACTTAAATAAACATTTCAGCTTCAGCTCTGACCCCATCTTCCAGAAATCAGAAGGGAAAGTGAAACGTTTTGTTTTTCTGACTAGTCTGGTGTATCTCCCACCTTGCCTCCATTCTTTTACAAGCTGGTGATACAACACAATTCCTATTATTTCATCCTTAGTATACGTGGATTTAAAACCGCTTCTTTGCGCCTAAAATAATTCCCCGCACCCACCCGAATCTGGGGGAAGCTTTTATTCGTGATTTGAAACATTGCCTGCTTTCTTTCCAAATAAAAACTCCGTTTATCTTTCTTTGAACTCATTAAAGAAACGATCCTTAAAAAGAAAAGTGTGGATTTTTTTGTGGTGTTTTAAGGCACTTCGCACTCGCTTACATGATCTACGAACAACCATAAATAACTAGAAGAGATTCTGAACAGCGCAATTTGGATGGTTAATAAAATACAAAATGCATGGCACAGAGGATGATTTTGCAAGGAATCCACATCGCTCAACAGAAGAGGGGCTAAACTGGGGTGATTTCTATGGAATTAATGTTTTCTTTAGGAGCATTGAAGAACTACAGTTCAACTCATCGGGAGATCCCACTAATACCGTGCCAAAAACTTGTCCATGATTTTCAAAGGCAAATAAAAACGATTCCTAGAAATCACAAGGAAGGAGCTGTTTAAAGTGCAACAGCGGTAAGTAGGAGCCGCAAGTCTGAAAAGTTTGTAAGAAATATGGAGTGGAAGCATTTTGCTAGTTTACTTTGTTCTTGCTCTAGAGATAAGATAATTCGATTCACCGCAGTGAAGATGATAAGAAGGATGAGATCCTGAAGTGGATTTTAAAGTACTTTTCAAAACAGTCTTAGGAGAAGAATAGCAAAAGACCCGTGAGTTATAAACCAGAGCTGCTCCTATTTATTTAGCAGACCGAGGAGGGAGGCCGGGGGAGGAGGGGTGGAAGCTGGAAAGTTTGCTAGGAACTTGATTTAGAAGGGCTCTCCGCGTGGATAAAAACGAACTGAAGTGGGTTTTATTGTTCAACGCCTGACTAGATTTCACTGTCTCTCCCGAGGCAGCAGATTGATGCAATTGGGGAATTGTTTGGGTGAAGGCGAATTAGGAGACCAAGAGTCTGTTCAAATATAAACTAATTTACCACAATAAATTACTTAAAAGGGAAGGAGCTATAAATCTGCCCTCCTAATTTAAACACAAGGGCAAGTATTGAGGCAGACGCACAAAGTCGATATTGTAGAAAGGAGAGATCATTTGGGGGTAAGGAGCCAGGCGTTTAAACAAGTCTCCACTTTTCTGCCCTCCAGGGAGATTACTCTCCTTTTTAACGCGTTCTCTCCCCTTGCAATGTAAATGTGTGTCTATGCAGGCATACCTGGATCCTGCACAGGGTTAAAGATACAGGCGTCTTTCTGGAGACTCATCTTTTCCTCCAAGGCCCTTTAAAACTCCGATTCTCCTGCCTCCTTACTCCCATTACCTGACTCCTCCAAGAGTCCCATTAATGCAGCGGAGCAGAGTCAAGACCCGGCTGACCGCAGACCCGGGCCTTGCATTAACACGCTGATGAGGGGGTAAGGCTTGTTTCGTTTCCATGTGGATCCTACCACTCCTACAGGGGCCGGATGCTGCTGCCCATGGGAACCGGATCCAGGGTAGGCCCTAGCCCATTGGGAGGGGGGTTCCCAAAAGTGGATATGCCTCCAGGAAAGATGCAATGGGGTGACCAAAAAAGCAAAGGCATGGGTCCGAGCCCCCGAGCCCTCTGGTAGAGGAGTGGCTCTTTCCAAGTCCTTTACATAAAAAAAACCCACCCCACACACCTTGCCCCAAGGGCTGCACGGAATGAGAGCTGCTGGGAGAAGGGGGAGGACGCCCGGGGGGCGGTGGGGCGGCTTAGCCGGGCTGCGCTCGGCGCTGCATCCTGGCCCGGGAGCGGTCACCTACCGAAAGTGGATCTCCTGCCAGGTAAGGCGGCCTGCCTCGTCTGCAGGTTGTGCAGCACGCTGCTTTCAAAGTGTCCCGCGGTCCAGGAAGGAGGCATCTCCGGGCCCACGTAGGCAGGGTAGGGGCTGGCGTAGGATCCCCCGACCGAGCGCGCCAGGGCGCTGCCGTATTGCTCCCTGCCCGCGCCGCCCAGCAGCAGCGGGCTCTGGTAGGCTCCCTCCCGGCCGGCGTTGCTGGTGGCGGGCGGGCTGTGCGAGTAGGGGAAGCCCGCAGACGGGTGGGGGCTGCCCGGGTTGAAGGGCGACGCCTCGCCGCCGGCCTGCGCCCAGCCCGGGGGGCTGCCCAAGGGGTGGCTCTGGTGGGCAGGCTCGCAGCCGGGCAGGTAAGGCAGGCTTTGCAGCACGGAGGGCACGCGGGCGGTGGGCACGTACACCGGGGAGCCGGCCGAGGAGTGCAGGAAATTGCCGGAGTCGTGGGAATAAGCCGGCTGGCCGTGGTTGGGAGCCAGCGCCAAGCTCTGATACATGTTATATCCTCCAAAGCCGGGCCCGGGCCCGGGGCAGCCGTGGGGCAGAAATGTGCTGCGGAGTGAGGCCGAAAGATTCCGATTTAGAGGGCCGGGGGGTTGACACGAGAAGCCGGGACGCAGCCCTGCAGCTGTCTCCAGATGTTCGGGATCCGCTCAGTTACAGGCCCCTGAAACACGAAAGCAGACAGGTAACTTTCTTTTTTTAACAGCGCCGCTATCCCACCTCCGAAAATAAACAGCGCGGGCTCGCTGCGGCCTCTCGCACCTGCCCGTCCACACTGGACGCTGACACTGTTGCCAGAGGACGGGGGTTGAACACGGCCTCCGTGAAGGGGATCGAGGCTGAAATACGACGAAAAGAATTCGGGGGGCTAAAAGCGCTGGGGGAGAATGAAAGGTTTGGATTATTGACCGAGGCAAATGTTGTTTATTTCAGAATTGATTGCCCTTTTAGTCATTCACTTTGCCGGCATTATCTCTGACAAGTCACTATAGATGGAAAATTCACTGTACAGAAATATATTGTATGTTATATTATTTAATATAACAACAGCTATACGTGCATAATGACACAACACGTTCAGTTATAACATGCACCTACACTTTATAACAGACACCATATATAATTTATATTCTTTGCTTATATTTAGCATAATATTGAAATATATAGTATGACATATAAATATTTGCTTTACAGTTGTTCATATAGATTTTGGATTCTGCTTTACAGTATTTATCTCTACAAACGTCACTCAGAGTCTTGAAGTTAAGAACATTTAGGTCAGATAAAATAAAATAGTATTTTTGAACGGGGTACTTCTGTGGTTTAAACAAATGCTGTCAACTTTTGTTAGCAAGATTTTTTTAAAAGGATTTCTTCACAAATATTCTGCTTTCCGTGTACATTTTCTTTGCAACATTGGTTTGGATAAATAAAAACCCTGAAGTTGTTTTAAATATTTCATATTTGCCTGTAACTGATTCTTGGTTTATTGTAACAAAACACTTATACATGTTTAAGTAGCTAAAATAAGAAGAATTACTCTAAATGAGCACAAACACAACCCATAAAATCAACACTTTTCCAAAAAAACTTTTCTGCCATATAAATAACGTCATTTGTGTTTAACCCTGCCACCAAGAGAAATTACTGTTCACTTTCAGGTACCAGAATATATTTAAGAGCCAGAGTAATAAATTGCAACACGACCCTACAATTTCCTCTGTAATTTTAAGAAGTCAGGAAATTAGGTGGGTTTTTTTTCTTTTTAAACTACTTAACAGTCTTGGCTGTACTGTAAATAATGTGCCTTGGTGAAAAGATAACGAGATCAGCTGCTGCACACAAGAACAACGTAAAGCAGGACATTAAAATAAAAGCACAGATCTCTTGGAAGGAGAAAGCGAAGCTAAGAATTCAAAGTGTTGCTAATTCCCCCGGCCGGCCTGCTGCGTAGGGGAGGGAAGGAAAGGTCCTCCCCAGATCAGTAGGGCGCTGCTTCCTTGATCAGAAGCAAAACCATCTGAATCTAGCCCCTCTGTAAGAGGATCATCTGAAAAGTGGATTTTTTTTTTAAATCAGAGAACACGTAAATCACGGAGCAATATCAACTGCAGCTCCTTACAAAGCTAACAGAATCCCATCGGGAAAGCTCCCGAGGCATTATCTGCGAGATAAGGACAGCTGGCAGATAAATTTGCAGAGAGGTACTTACATTGCGGCGGGGAAGGAGCAAAACCGTGCATGGCCGGGAATTGAGACGCAGCTGAATCCGAATCCGCGGGGAAATTCCAGCAAAAAAGAGGGACTGATTTCCCCCAAGAAGCCCCCCCTCCCTCCCCAGCAAGAATCGGCGGCTTTAATCCCCCGTCGCCGCCTTCCCCTTTGAAGGGAGTGGTATCTCTGATAGGGTTTGACCCGGCTCCCCTATCTGCTGTCACTGGCTCCTTGCTCTGCTAATCTCGGAGTTAAAGTGGTTCCCTTCGCTTTACAGCAGGGCAATTGTATGGCCCGGATCACGTGGCCCCGGGCTAAGGTAGGTCGTGCTGTGTTCTCTGAGGATTGGGTGTCTCCCAAAACCAGCCTCCAGCGACAAAACTTTCCATGGGAGGGGGGAAGCCGAGAGACGCCCGTGGCGTGAACCGGCCCTTTAAACTCGCAGGGCGGCACAAGGGTCATTTGTTCGCTGCATTCGGGGCTTGTGGAAGTGCCTTTGTGCGGGCAGAAGTTTTGCAACGCAGAGAGGGGATGGATCCCCCGTCTGTCTCCATTGACTGGCTCGGAGCCATGGGGGTCCTTAGTTATGATTCAGAACCAGAAGGGTTTTTTTACAAGCTAGATCCTGCCTTTGCATCGTTCTCCGCAGCGCCTGGGTGTGTCTGATAGCCCCGCCGGGGAACAGAGAGGGCAGGTCGTCTGTTAGATCTGGCGCTGAATATAAGCACGGGTCACCCGCTTTTCCTCCCAACAACACGCCCCACTTCAGATCTGAAAGTGATGGAGCGGTTTTGCTAACGTGGACACGCGAGTTAAAAGACGCGTGGGTTTGGGGGTTGTATTTTTTTTTTACCGTCAGTAAAAATCGCAGCAGCTGCCGCTGCTCTCTGGGCATTGCTTTGAAACGGTGCACATCTCTTTTGAAGTTGAAGTTTCCCGCAGAAATCCGATCAAATGCGCAAAAGTCCTGGTGTCCTGATTGTAAAGGGTCAGAGGAAAGATGACTTTCTCTCCCACCCCCAAATCAAAGCACTCTTGTTTCTTTTTAGTCACTTTGTATGTCACCGAGTGTGAAAACAATCTCAAACTTTCTTACCGAGTGTGAAAACAATCTCAAACTTTCTTGCTGAACTCAGAATTCGTCCCTGAAGTTATAGGAAGGTGTGAAATGATTTCTGCCTGAATAACAGCTTCTCTGGGTGTTTTTTTAAAAAATGAACCTAATAAAGAAGGCGGGGAGGAGAGGGGGAGAAATCCTATCATCAGTTTACAAAATCACTCAAAAGAATTCAATTAAATCTTCGCAAATCCCACCACCCAGCCGAAGAGGTGGCAATATTTATTCCCAGCTCCTTTGGGTGAAGCTAACAGAACGCGAGGTTCCCAGAGGGCCGAGCGAGAGTCCTACATTTATTTCTCAAACTGGGAAATTTCAATAAACGACAGACCAAACTGTTTGTTCAGTAAACTTGCCGGAGACCAGGAGTAACCCAAGGGAGACTTGAGCGCTAAATAACAAGACCTGGGGTATTGTTTTTTTTAAAATGATCATTGTTGCTATTATTATGAATGAATTTCCAAAACCATCATTTTAACATGGCCTTACTTGAAACCCCCCCCCCTCTTCTTAGGAGTTGTTCGAAGTGTCCTTGCCTGAAAGAGGTGAAAAGAGCAGGGAGCTATTATTTTAAGAGGGGGGGGACCCAACAGAAAACATCTTATTTTGAGCGTATGCTTAAATTGGATTTGCTGCCACCCCTTTATTGAACACACACGGCGATAATGCATTCTGGGGTTTCTCTTTTAAGGAACAGAGCTCTGAAATAACTAGAAATCCAAATTCTTGCTCGTGTCTGCGTAACGACCATTTTAAAATGATTATCGTTATTTACGATTTTTATTTTATTAAGATGAATATTCAAGCAGCTTAAAGCTATAACCTGGATTTTGTCCTACGGAGAGACACTGCCGAGTTGATTCGGATCGTGTGTGGTACGCAAAAGGTGGCAGGCAATGAAACTTGATTTTACATTCCACATTTTAAGCCATTTGCCAGAGATCGGTGAATAGGACCAATAAAAAGTCCCTTTTCTGTTTCCATCGCTAGCCTGCTTTACCTGAGCGAGCTAGCAAAGTCAATCTCTGGAGTCAAGGGGTCTCTAATGATTGTCTACAGCCTTGAAATACTTGTGAAATTCTTTCCCTTCCAAGGACAAGGAATTACACCTTGGCTGGCCATCAACTCCACACAGCAATCCAGAAGGCGTTACCACCCAGATCTTTTTTTTTTTGAAGTAAAAAACTTTTTATTTGAAGAATTCTCTCAAACATTCGGTAATACAACTCTCAAATTCCAAGGCGTTGATCGTGTTTTGCATTGAACTATTGATCGTCTGTACTCGCTGGCATTCATTCACCCTCTTGCACTATTTCTCATAGAATGGGTACATAATCCCATATTCTGGTCTGACAACATCCAATATGGAGCTGCTGAAAGCTTCCATGTTACAGTGCTATTGCTGGGCAGAGAGTCCTCTCCACGCTATTAGAATCTGCCTCCCAACCCCTTTTGCGCAAATGGGAAAAAAATAATAAATAAAAAATAATTAAAAAGGTTTAATTCCTTATTCCCAAACTACAGCCCGTTGTTTACTGCTTCCCAACAAACTAGGGGTGCTATCTTTCAGTCTCTCCACAGGCAAAACTCACACTGACTACCGTGGGAGGCTCCCAGGGTCCCCTGTTCTAATCTGTTCAATTCCTGCATTGAAATTTTTTGCTAATATCCTATAAGAAAAATTAAATATTAGGAGGCTTTTTAAAAGAATTCTGTCATTAATAACTAAAAAAAGGGACTCAAACAGGCAGCAGGAAAGCAATAGGACCCGGAAGTTTTGCTTGTATCTCTCCAGTTTGATTTGCTGTGTACTTTTAACTTGAATGTTTCGCAGTAACAAAAAAATGTCGGAGGCATAGGAAAATGAATTTGTATAACTTAGAGAGCAATGCCATATAACTGGCTATAGATGTGTATTTATTTAGAATATAAGAACAGCCATACTGGGTCAGACCAATGGTCCATCTAGCCCAGTGTCCTATCTTCCCCCAGTGGCCAATGCCAGGTGCTTCAGAGGGAATGAACAGAACAGGTCGTCTTCAAGTGAGCCATCCCCTCGCTATTCCCAGCCTCTGGCAAACAGCAATCCCTGCCCACCCTTGCTAATAGCCATTGGTGGACCTATCTCCTCTATGATTTTAATCTAGTTCTTTTTTGAACCCCTTTATAGTCTTGGCCTTCACAACATCCTCTAGCAAGGAGTTCCACAGGTTGACTGCCTTGTGTGAAGAAATACTTCCTTTTGTTCTTCTTAAGCTTGCTACATTCTAGCTGATTCCGATAAGATTCTGCAATTTACCACTTATGGTAAATTCTCCTTACATAGAAAAGCAATTCAAGAAAAACATATATAGATTCAGCTCTTTAGTCTGTATTTTCCGTATGCACAGTTGTTATTAAAATCTTTTGAAAAAAACCCTTCCTATTAGAATTTAGGGCAAAATTGGGGAAAACCGTGGGATTTGAAGTTAACTGAAAATATTTCAATTTTCTGATTTTACTATTAAAATTAAAAATTTTATTTAATAATGTTTAACTTAAAAAATCTTTGTATAAGATTTCCTTTAGGTAGGTAGGACTGTAAAATAATATATATATGGGAGAGATGTCGATATATGCAATACAAACGTTATATATAATATATGTCACCTTTACACTAAAGGAAATCTTGCATAATGTTTTCTTAATTAAAACACACACACACAAATACAAAACCACACACTCACAAGTGTGGACATATTTTATATATGTCATGTATGTAAATGCACATACATAATTACAGATATCAATCTTACGCCTAACCTTGTCTCGCTGTACGTTTAATTATAGATGGCTTTAAATATCCTTGCTTGCATAATTCTAGCTATTTCAGAAGAATGTTCTATTTCCGTAAACAAGAGTGGTCTAATGATCGTGTGTCTGGGCGCGTTTGTGCGTCCGTGCCTGTGTTTAAAGGCTCTGGGACCTTTATTCATCATATTATAGACACACCGATATATATTACAACGGGCAGAGAGGCAGGTCTACGGAGATTCCCCGTAATTGATACCAAGTGCAAGACACGGTGCCCTGAAAACCGCGGCCACTTTGAGCCCCACGCAATAATAAAGAGCGTCGGATAGAAATCTACATTTTAAAAGGTCTCTCTCACTGTCTTTGTAGGCAGAAAATATGACCACGGAAAATAATTGCTCGGCAAACCCAAAATTGTTTCCATCAGCCTTTCCTAAACGCTCACAACTTCAGCGGTTTAATATGATCCTAAGGGAAAAGAAGTTCGTTCCCATGCTTTGAACGACAAAAGCGTATCGTTTGTGAGCGCCGCATTTTGTAGGCACGCACAACCGCATATATGAAGACAGAACACACACAGACGAGCATATACACGTTACACATGCATGCCACACCCATACATTATAGTCGGACCACGTATGTGTGTGTATACAGTTCTGTATAATTACATTACATTATTTATATTTATATCTTTATATTACACGTCTCTGCATGTTTATTATGTATGTGTATATATATCTGTGTATGCGTATTAGGGACGTTTGTGTCAATATGTTAAATGTCTACATACACACATACATAACACACACAGTCATAACACTAACACACGGCGTGTTTTCTTAGAGTTAGTATTAGGTACATTTGTTATAGACCTGCGCGTATTATGTGCGTCTAGATCTGTGCGTACAATGTAGAATTATGTACGTGGGCGTCTTATATTGTTTGTACACATATATTATATTGTCTGTGTGCGCGCTATGTATATATCTGTGTAGACAATCGTTTGTGTGCGTATTATGTGCGTGCCTACCTCTGTTTATGTTGGTCTATACGGTTAATATTATTTAAATAAGTTTGTGTACGTAGTGTTTTAAATAATACATAGACACGCATCGCTCACAGGTATAGATGTGCAAGTGTTCGGTGCGTTTACAGAGAGTCGGTTTTTGAGACCGTGCTGTCCAGGTGTCACTTTAAAGCCCAGCTGTGATTTTTAAGTCCCGAGAGTTGTTTCACGGCACTTTTTAGAAAGGTGGCTTTGCAAATGTTTCGGGCCCGCTGATGGCTGAAAAGGGCGAACTTCTCAAACGGCTCCGACTTCAAAACAAAACAGAAAGCGAACCGCGGGACGCGAGGCGCTCGCATCGCCCCAGCCAAGAGCTTGTTCTGCTCCAGCTGGTCCGCGATCGCTGGGACAGGAGAGATTCGAGAGCTGCAGGGTCTGTGCGCGGTTCCTGGGGGCCTTTTTAAAAGTCTCTGAATGTTGCTGTAGTGGGAGGACTCCGGAGCGTTGTCAGAATTCATCTGCAACCCCCAGTCCACAGTAGCCAAAGAGCTCGCTTCAGACGTGGGACAGACTCCCTCTCTCTTCCCAGGATCTGAGTGTTGCGCAAAAAAAGGGCCCCGATCCGTGTCCTTACTCTAAATAAGCGGGTTTTACCGAACACTTGCCTGCCAGCCAAGAGACTCTGGGTGCAGGGGATCCTAGAGGGAGCTCGGCGGGCTGGAAACAGAGCTCGCGGCTGGGTGACGGTGAAACCTCTGCACGATCTCTTTCTCTTTGCGATTCTGCAATCCTTACTACGGGGGGTGACCCCACTGGCGCCTGAGGAGCAATCTGTGTGTAAGGATTACTCGGGCTGCGGAGGGGTTGCAGGGCCACTCTCAAATCTCCAAGGGGGCTGAAATCTAGAACCGCTCCGAGCGCGGCGGAGTCGGCATCATTCCGGGACCCGAATCCGTGCAAGGTGTAAACGGAAACCGGGGCCCTTTCACAGCGAACCCGTCTGCACAAAACTCAACCCCTCGGTCCTGATTCGGGGTGCGCGCAAGGGCCTGGCACACCTGGAAAGAGGGCCGCGCATAGGAGTGAGCTCCGACTCCCTAGCCCTTAACTAGGTCCCTTTGAACCGCCCTGGTGTGGGAACAAGGCACTAATTGGCTAAGCCACCTGCCAGGCCCGCTCAAATAGCTCCTCAACGGGTCTCCACGCTGATGTCCAGCGCCACAGCTCGATCCCAGGCGCATCGACCTTTTCCTCTAAATAGACACGGGCTGCAACTTGGCGCGGCTGCCCACGGGTATCACCCACTCGTGTGTGCACTGGCGTGGAGGGAGAGACTGAAGGCAGGGCGCGCCCACTGGAAAACCAGGGGACCCGTCCAGACACAGAGGGTCAGGCTGGTGGGCTCTGGAGCAATAACCAACCCGTGTCCGCCCCTCCCCGCCCCGCTAGAGCCGAATCTCTCTCTCCAGGTGCTCTGTGTGGCTGCAGCAGGCCGCCCTCCGCAGGGAGAGCCCGAAACACCTGCGCAGAGCGGGTAGTGCCAAGAGAAGACATGCCCTTCAAGCAAGGGAACGGGCGAGGGAAAGGGCGCCCGGAACCCAGGAGGGCACTTGTCCAGGAGAGGAAATCGCTCTCGCTCCCATTTCTGAAGCCCCCATCGCATTCGCCCCCGTGGCTTTGGGAAAAGGAAGAGACAAACCCACGCCAACTCCGCTGTCACACCCAAAGGCGCGCCGGGAAACCCGATTGCGCCGGGCACCCGCGCCAGGCGGATTCTGCGCCGACTTTCCTCCGGGGCTCCAGGGCCAGGCCCATCCCTGGCTTCCCCGAGCTCGCTGAAGGACCAAGCGCTGCCTTGGATCCGCCAGCAGCAGAGCAGGGCCCGTGGCGTTCACATGGGACCCAGGACGCGCCTGGATGCTCCCCACCTGAATGGCGAAGCAGCCGGCACTAGGAAAGGCCAGTTTCCTTGCTGAGCTGGCCGGCCATTGCCTTTCTCTCCCGAGCCTGGGCTGGCCAGCTCAGAGGGACCCAGGGCAGGGGGATCTGCCAGCGGATGGAAAGACCTAAGGCTGGAGGGCGCCTACCCTTGCCCCGGGGCCGGCCATGGGCGCGCTTCCATCCTCTTTCCAAGCTCGCTCCGCTTTGGGGAAGCCCATTTTGGGTGGGTGCAGGACACGAGCCCTGTGAGATCCCCCCCGTCAGTGTGTGCCGGGTGTACATGAGGTGGGGGGCCCGGGCCGGGAGAGCCGATTTATATCTCGCCCAGACAGTCCTGACAAGGGGGCCCCCTCTGCTTGTGGCTTTTGGGGCTGGGGGGGAATCGCTGCGTTGCTCAATGAGGTTCCATCTGCCCGCTCCGGCGCAGGGCTGGGGACGGAGGGGGAGGGAATCCGGAGTGGGGGGCACCCGGGGTGGGGGCCGTACAGATCCTTGCTGGCCATGCTCCTCCAGAGCTGGCACCTGGGCGCCCTGCCCTGTCTTGTCCTGCCCTGCCCGTCCCGCAGGACCGAGTCTGGGGACCGCAGCTGGCGCGTTTTCCAGCTCCGGGGTTTTGCAGAGCGGCTCTCTCCGCTCTCGCAGCTCATCCAGCGGGGATGCTACGGCCTGGAAGAGCTCGTTTGCTTTCAAAGGACAGAACAAACCAGGCTCGCTCGGGGGCAGGCTGCTGTTCAAGGAGCAGCAATACCTGGCCGGAGTCCCCAGCGGGTCCAGCCCCACCGTTTCATGCCAGGATCGGCGCTGGTTTCTCTCCAAAATAATGAGAGCAGGATCGGGGCCTTGGGGGGGGGGGGCGGAGAAAATCCGTGGCATGCTGGCCAGGGGTATCTGAGAAATACCTTCGGGGGCAGCTCCTCAGAGGCAAGAGCGGGCAGTAATTCGCCCGGCTCATGGGCTAGGGGCTGTACAAAAGATGTCCAGCCTTAGGCTAACTCACAGCTGCGGGGATGCAAACCCAGCTAGCAGCGTGGGGGAAGAGGAGAGCGAGATTTAGGAGCTGAACTGTCCAGGTGAGGTTTTTTTCATGGCTCTGGGACAGACTGAGTGGCGCCCCCCAACCCTCACTCCCCTTTTGATTTGTAGGGCATTTTCTGAACCTACAGTAGCGGGTCTGGAAGGAGGGCGGCGAGAGGAAAGCCGGGACTGGGGGCCAGGGGGCATTCCTGCCAATTAAGGTGCAAGGGAAAGACAGCGGGAGCCTTTTAGACAATAAGGAGTGAAAATCTCGGCTCTCGCTTCAAGTCGGGAGGGCATGTAAAGTTGGAGGGGTATGCACGGAAAGCAGAGCAAATGCAAAAGCCGGTCTTCTTTCAGACGGAAAATTGCCCCCCATAAACCAAGAAACGAATCCAATTTCAACCTTTCTTTTGAATGTAAGGGCGGACCTCGGGCCGATGTTGAAGAGCCATCAACCATTGCTAAGCAGCGCGGAAAATACCAATCGGGCGCTATGTCTCACTGCGCGGCACTGTCCCACCCCACACGAGCCCCATGACACTGGCAGTCCCCCCCCCCGACATTCGCTCCCAATCCCAATCCACTGGAAACAGAAAGGCTTTGACTGAACAGCGCGCCCGCTTTTTTTTTTAGTGAAAATGGAGCAAGAAGAAGCGAGTTCCGAGCTGAAAATGGATGCAAGAAGCCGAAAGGGATTGCTTCCTCCCCCAGGAGATTTCAGGAATATCTGTGCCTATATCTAGATCTCACACTGTTCACTCCCGAGTCCTGCAGGCCACCTAAAACAATCAATTCGAATCCACGTCTAAGCTAGACCCACCAAGGCTTTCTTTAGTCCTTCCACACCGAAAAAAGACTTTGCGGGTCCCTTTAAAGGATTGTGCACGTTTAAAATCGTTCCCAGGCTGTCCAAACTGAGCTGGACGGGAACACGAGATACCTCGATTAGCTTTTCTCTTGCCGTATAAATTAGGCGGAACGGAAATAAATAGGAAAGATTGCTCCAGGAAACACTTACTGAAAAAAATTCGTTAGCCAAGTCTCTGAAATACTGTCTGCCCTCTTCTTTTGCTCATTTTGCTATTTTGGCGTTCAATGAGATAAAGAACACAAATACTCTTGCTTCCCGTTTCTTTTGTACAGATAAGCATTTAAACAGCTTTACAGAATAAAACGATTCCTCTCATCCTCAACCCCCGTGATCAGTGATCACATAACAGTTAAAAAGAAATGGGAACGAACCTTTCCCCAAACCGGGTAAAGCCCCAGAGAAATAGTTACCTTTCTATCTGTTTAGAGTGTGAATTCTTTGTCTTTTTCACAGGGTGTCGGTCTCAGGTGCCTAATGCAATCTACAAGAGAGGGTAATTTCCGCAGGTAACGTTAGAAAGAAATTCAAGACAAAAGGATTGCTTGGAAGGAAACCTGGTGAGATGAAGGGCAGCAGAGACTAGAAGGGGTCCGTGTCAAGACTGAGCGAAAGCTGAAAGGGAAGATAACGGCTTTGTGGTGAGATGCATGACACTTAGTTAAAGAGAAGCCGCTGGAAAGGGTTAAACAAACATGCTTAATGGAAAAATATGTATCTTATGTTCAGTGCATGTACTGCGGTCTAAAGGAGTTTGTAGTGTGTGTGTGTGTGTGTGTGTGTGTGTGTGTGTGTGTGTGAAGTATTTTTAGGTCCTTCAAAGACGCCTTTTCAAAGAAGCCTTTTCTGTCCTAGAATATATTCTTTCCTAAATGAGCAGCACTTCAGTGGCAGGAAAGAAATAGGATTATCTACGGTTTTCAAGATCTCTACAGTTTAAATAATCTGCTTCACCTCTGCTCATGGTACACCAAAACTTCTACACCCCAAACCAAGCACCTGGTCACAGATCAAGGTGTAAAGCATTTTTTCCCCAAAGTAATTACTAGTTTAATTTTTAGAGGAAAAAATTGTTCACAAGTAACTGTGGATTTTGCGCTTGAATGAGAGATGGATGACCTGGCACAAAGTTATTAGCGCTTTGCTTGCAATTTGCTTGAACAATTTTATTTGTAGAAATTTATTTAAGATTTCAAAGGCATCTTTGCCCCTCTCGTGAGTGAATTTAAGCTAGGGAGTTTCACAGCAATCAAGCTGTATACATCCAATGGAAGCTGTGATGGAGTCTGATATTATCATTATTAAGGGAATCTAATAAAATAAGTGGTAGTAATATTATTTAGCTTGTCCCTAGTGACTTTTGTTCAATAGTCTTAAAGAACTTTAACAAGATTAATTTAATTTTTCACTCCCCTGGGAAGTAGGTAAGTACCATTATGCCCATGCTCCAGCTGAGGAAAACTGAGGTACAGAAAGGTGAAAATTATCACCCCCATTTTACAGCTGGGGACCCTGAGGGAGGGTCAGCTTCTAGGAGCGGTTGCGCCCCCTCAATTTTGACAAAAGTCAGCGGGAGAGATGGGCATGCAACTTTTCACAGGAGATGCTCAACATTGTGCAGGATTTGGCCCAGGCAGTTCAAGGAACTGATTCTGCTCCATTGACGTCAATAGATGTTCTGCCATTAATGCCAAGGGGGACGGGGTTGCGCCCTGCCCATGCAAGCACTTCCACATGTGAAAACTCAATGGGACCTTTCCCTTGTGGTCAGTATTACTCATCTGGGTGAGGGCTCGCAGGACTGGGGCCCTGGGGACACAGCGGGCTACTGACAAAGCTAGAAATAGAATCCAGCAGTTACAATCCCCTTTCTGCCCGTGTTCAGCCTGGATGTGCGGGGAATGTTTTGTGCTAAGACAACGGAAAATATCAGACTTGTGTCTGCTGAGCCCATCAAGTCCTCAGCCTGCCCTTCTGCAGAGGCCAGGCCTGCTAGGCAGGGAGCCGCGGTTAAATGCTAGGCTCACTTTTAGTGCTGTCCCACTTACATTTAGTTTCCACCCTGCAGAGTCTCCCCCCCATCCCAAAGGCAATAAATGAAATGGGAAAAAAAGAAGAGGAGAGGCTATTTTGGTATATTAACCTCCTTGTGGCCAGGTGAAAGGTTAAATTCACATGATTCATGGGAGGCTGAGAGACAGCACTTTGTTGCTAGGATTTTGGGGAATGCGGAGGGCACCAGTGAAGGAGTCTGAGTAATCTTTAAGGGAGAGAGCCAGGCTCCTGTCTGACGGCTGCAGACCCAGCAGTTCTGTGTTTCATTTCAGTCTGTCACTCTCCTATCTCTCAGCTCACTCCCAGCTCCAGCTTGCTGCCAGATCTGGGGAGCTGTTAACTCAGACAAATTTATAGATGGAAAAAGAACAGCTAGCCATTGTTCTGTGGGGTGGGGGTGGGAGGAGAGAGCAGGGGTCAGCCCCCTAAGTCATGATGTAACATGGCTATGACATGACCTGGGGAGATGTGCTTCTCCTCCCTTTCCCAGCCAGGAAACTTCTGCCATTGCCCAGGTCCTAAGTGCCCAAGTCCTTTTTGAAAAATGGGACTTGGGGCTGCTAAGCCACTTAGGCGCTCTGGAAAATTCTGTTGTGAGGGACCAATTTCTTCGCTTGTGGCCTCTTTGGGACAGGATTCAGTGCTGCAGATTCGTACCAGTTTTATCATAGGGCTTGTGATTTCTCTTCTTAAAGCCTCAGCCATCGCAGTCATGCGATTACACCTGACTCTCCGCTTTCATGGAAACAAAAGGTAGGTTTCTAGCCCTTGCTACAGAGAAAAGCTCGACGCTATGACAGGCTCCAAACTAGAAGGCAAATTTAAGGAACCCTATAAGCAGGGGAGTTTAGTGGTTACATCACCTAGGCCCTGGTGCTCTGGGTTGTATTCCCAGCTCGGGCCTGTTGGTGACCTTAGGCAATCACTTCACCCCTCTGTACCTCAGTTTCCCCACTTGTAAAATAGGGACAATGATACTAACTTCTCTGTAAAGGACTTTGAGATCGGCTGGTGAATTCTCTGTAACTTGAAGACTTCAAATTGTGATTTGAGGATGTCAGTAACTCAGCCAGAGTTCAGGGGTCTATCACAGGAGTGGATGGACGAGGTTCTGTGGCCTGCAGTGTGGAGGTCAGCCTAAGGATCAGCATGGTCTCTTCTGACCTTAAAGTCTGAGCCTATGTATTATTTTTTTAAAGTCTTATGATTGGTTTTTTGGGGGCGGGTGGGGGGTTGGGAGACTGACTCACGATTTTTGAATGCTTGGGTGTGGCAATGCTAGGATAGAGCCCAGGCTCATGGGGGAAACGGGGGAGTCCCTCATTAAACTATTTGTCTCATGTTTGTGCCCCTTATTCTTGCCTTCTAAACGGTGCATGAATACCCTTCAGTTGGCAGAAAGGGGTTTTTAATTCTAAACTCAATCAGGTATCTAGAAATTGAAGCTACATTTTTTTTTCATATTTGCACATCATCTCCAGCCCGGAAAGGTTTGTGTACTCTTAACACAGTTGGCTTTTTGAAGGCTCTGGCTTCGCTGCACAGTTGACATGGATGACTAGCCCTCAGCTTGGCCTAGCTCAGTGTAAACCTTCACACAGAGAAGGCCTCCCCACGTTACTGTGTCCTCATTATTTCTGCATTTGCCCCGCCTGTGTCGAGGGACTTATCCTATAATTCTTTGGGCCAAGATGCTCAAGTTTCTCTCTCAGTCAATTGTGGCAACTGCAGAGAACTTGTCTGTCCTTCAGGGGAATTGTGGGACAGTGCTGGAGGACTGTCAGCACTTGAGTGATTGAGGCTGCAGCCACACTGTGGAGTGGACAGGTTCCAGCCCAAATTAAACAGGAGCTTGGGTTCTAACTCACAACCCCAGCTGGGTAAGCCAGTCTGGGCTTAAAGTAACGGCAAACCTGGCCCACTAGCTTGCGCTAAATTTTCTTCCAAATTTATGGTGACGCTGCATTGCTGAGAGGTGCAGAAACTGATTTTTATTTGTAAACTAAGTAGATACAGCTCTGAAGATGCAGAAGGAGAAATTAAGTGTGCTCCAAAGTGCCATTTTCATCCTCGCTTTCCTCAGGACAACATTTTAATTTCAGTGTATCAGGTTTTATAACATGAAAATGTGTGTGTCCGATCAGCTGTTATAGTAATGTTCATTCATTATCTAAAGCATTTGTCACAACCATTCCTAAAAGAACTTATTGAATCAAAGCATTGACATGGCATAGAGATGCACAGTGCGTGCGCACACACACACAGATCTGAATTCAAATCCGGTGCAGCCCACCGACGTTAATGACAATACTCCAGGGATGAATTTTAGCACCGTCTTTACCATGGGCTAATTTTCAGCCCACACTTCTCTCCTCATCTATTTTAAATATAAAGAAAATTTGCCCTGAGGAGAAATGTCACCATGACTTCTTGTGAGCAAGATAGAGATGAGATAAATGTGCAGTGCAGCCATACCTATCCAGTGGAGTTAAAATAGAACATTTGCATTACTTTGCTAGATGACTTTTTATACTTCCATGTCTAACTTAGCTCCCTTACCTATATTCTCAGACTAATGGTTTTAATTCTCAGTTTCTCCAACACATCTCAGCTCCTCCGGCTTTGTCCAGCAAGCCTTCCAACTACATCCTTAAACTGTTCTCATCACTTCACTACAGCTCTTTGGCTGCATCTCTCACTTCATCTGACCTCATCTCTCACCTAATCTAACCTCATTTTTCAGTCCCTCAACAACCTCTCAACCTCACTGGCTGCATTTTTCATCTCCTTTAGCACAAAGACATAGCTTCAAGGAGTTTGAACAGCTATACATGGAGTGAGAACATTTAGGGATGGCTATTCCATCTATACCAGTGATCTAGGCCTCTCTAGCTATTCAGAGGAATATTTCATCATGTGATGCGACGTTTTATCCTCTTCTAGTCAAGCCATTGTTTTAAAGAAAACAGTTCATTCTATCCCAAATTCTCAAGAGTGCACATATAAAACTATGTTCATGCAAGTTAAGGATTCATGAATATGTGACAGCCACGAGGGTGACAGACACACACGGGACTGAAATGGGACTGTAGCAGCCCTAAAAGCTTGAGCTGCTACAACTTAAGCCAAAGAGCCATGGCTGTGTAGCTGGGGACAGTGACAACTCATATCCCATGTGGATTAGACTACAGCAGACCTGTAAAACACAGTGGGTTACACACGTGTACACAACCTCTCAATCTGTGCACATGCTCTGGGCACTGGTTGCACACAAGTTAGTAGCGTGCAAAAGTAAACATGTACCTTTGAACAACTGGGGCCCATAGTTGGAGGTTCACCATAGATGGAACGGTGCTTTGCACATTGTGCATTGAAACAATCCTGGATTTTCATTATTTCACTACAAATAGAGTTTCACTACCTGAGTTCAGTATCTGAGGTCGCCATAAGCATGTTCCACAAACAGATCTGGGTGTGGCTAAGAACAAGACGGGCCGGTCTAGCAGAGCAGTGGTAGAGCTACTGCATGTGGTCACCTGGGAGACCTTGGTTCAATTCTGGGTCCTGCTCCATTTGCTTCCACAATTAAGGCAGGCCTGGGAACAGTAAGAGGGAATATTCTGTCTTACTGAGCAAACACCCTCCCTTTCACTACTGAAGAAACCACGGTGATGGGCCTTAAGGGGAGTTTCCATCCAAACCTTTCATTTAGAAGGATGCAAACTTGCTCTGACAGAGTGACTCACTAGTACACATGCGTTAAGGGGAGGCAAATGTAAAGGGCAGGAAAACGATGAGATTCTTTGGGACACCACAGACCCTAAACACAAATGCATAAAGTAGAAGATCACATTCTTTTCATATCTACAGTAGTGCCATCCCGTTGGCTTCAATGGAGCTGCATAAATGCGCGTGAGAGGAGAATGTGCGCAGATGGCTTTAAATGTGCAATGCGGATGCCTTGTGCTAAATACATTTTGAAAAAATGATTTCTTATAGCAGATGAATCCTTTCAGGGCCAGACAGGAAGCAGAACTTAACTTGTTTGGATAAAGCAGCTGAACAAAATAAAGTCTAATGACATTTTAATCGTCCAATACGTTTAATACACAGAAGCTGTGGGATTCAGTGGACAAAGCATTGGACTGGAATTGAACACACTGGGGTTCTATTCACAGCTCAGCTACTGATTTACTGGATGACCTTGGGCAAATCACCTCACCTTTCTGTGGCTTGATTTCTCCACACATCTCGTCTGTTGAGGTTATAAGCTCTCTCACTGTGTTTGTACAGCCCCCTCGGCACAGTGGGGTTCTGGTCTCAGCTGGTGCTGCCATAATAGAACAGCTAAATAATAAACATTTAGCATGACAGAATGAGGATCCTCACTGCGGAAAAGCCCATACTTCTATTTTAAAAACAATGACAGTTTTCCTATTGCTTATGCATCTCCACAACCCTGTGCTTATGGCAGCTACACACAGCCGGTTAGTACAGCATTCACCCATTTAGCATAACAAACTGTGTAAACATTGCACTAACATCACCACTCCCTTGTATGGAAGAGGCATACTTTCCAATGAAGAAACAGTTCTGTTTATAGGTCCAAACTCAGCCCCTAGTCTGGGTAACTGGGCTGTACACAGGGGAAATACAAGGCTGGAAAGAATTTTCTTCCAGGCCATAAAGGTGCTCCAGGGTTGCTACTGCAGCCGTAAAGCTGCAATAGCCTATGTGGATCTAAGCCAACCATCCGTGGTTGGAAAGATCAACCTAAACAGCAGATCCCCATGCCATCCCTGCATGCTGACATGCACAGATCTGCCAGGAAGCGGAGGCTTGTGTCACAAGTTGGGCACAAACCTTAGGTGACTGTTTTATATCCTGCTCCCCCCTGTGGATAAGGATACCTCTGTGACTGTGGAGGCAGGAGCAGAAACCGGTTCTTAATGGACAACTTTTAATGTCCCATAACTCTCCTCTGCAATTCCACAGAACCAAACTGAAGAGAGCCATATGTCACTAAGGGCCAATTGAACTACTCACATGAGTAAAGCCAGGAACATGCTCAAGTGTTTGTAGGACCAGATGCTAATTCTGTCCCTCATGAAAGGAAAGAAAGTTATCCTGTGTGTTCCATCCCACTTTAACTGGTCCAGTCCATAGGCTTTGCTTTCAGTGGTCAAAACTCTTGGCCAGGTATTCAAAAATCTTCAGCTCAACATTTGGTTGGCTACTCATTCCTAAGAGCAAGGTGTTGGGGTCAATTATGCCGAGATCCTAGGCTATTCTGCATACCATCATTACTGTGAGTTGAAGCTGAGGTCACCAATGAATAGTATGTTTTAAGAGCTTGTTGATCAAACAAAATTTACAGACCAGGACAGTTATTGACAGGGCTGACAAAAGTGATGTTGCAATGATTTGCAGTCCAGGTGTGTTGTCAGAGCAACATATTTACCTGAGATTCCAAGAACAGTTAAATTTTAATCTTTAAAGACCTTTCCTAACTAGGGCTTTTCTGCAATGTCTTGGGAGGGTCACAACTTTTGGTCCATTTGCAAATCATCATAGAAGTGACCCTGAGTTTAAAGAACTTTCAGGGGAAAATAGCAGATTTAGTCATTTATAACATTTTTAATGGATATAAAATCTTGTAAGGTGAGCTGATAGAGGTAGCTTTACTCTTATTCCAAAAGTACAATTCTCCTTCATAAACGGCTTAGAATATATATACATTAATCAGGATTATCTCTGAACGTCTAAGCAGGCTGAGAATATGGATCCTGGAGACATCAGCAAGAGATTTCATTAGAAGAGACGGCAAGTGCTTGGAAATGGGAAATGTATTCTATTATAAACACAGCTTGCACTTGGGCTGACCTTAAGACTGCACGGAATTGGCTCGAGAGACAAAGAAAGCAGAAAATGAAAACTATGTTCATGTGTAACAGACTCCATTTATTGCAAAAATATCTGGCTTAAAAATCTCCTGTAATTTTTCTTAATTTTTGGAACAGCAAGAACTCTTACACTGAATATTCAAGACCATTAAAAACAATATCCTGGTCCTCATGAATTCAAATATATATGTTTTGAGGAGCACATGATCAAATTCAACCATGGATTTTATCTTTGCTGATGTGCAGAAGCTTGCTACATGACCAGAGCAGTAACAAATTTCCTGTCACATCTTGTGGAATATTTATTACGGTCTCCTAGGCCTTATTAGATATTTCAGCTTTGCAAAACATGCCATGGCTGAGATTTTATATTTAAAGTTAAAAGATTCAGTCCGAGAATATTTAGGGATTTTGTGCTATTTTTTCTTTGTTATCAATCTTTCCTTGATGTTATCTTATTTGCCTACTGGGTAAAATTAAAAGAACTCCTAGCAGTCAGTATGAAAAGGACCCAGCAGGCTAACATTGACTCCTTCCTCAGATCTATTAGCTGTAAATTACTTTAACATGAGTGACATCACACTTGACTCTTGGTAAAACAGTGTTAAGTTAGTGGGTAATAAAACAGCTTGACACTAATGATGGGTTCTGGGTGATAAATTACTGTCAGTGATCAGATAAGGGTTCTGGAGACTAACCTTGAACTAAATCTGTTTTGTTGCTGCATCTTGTGTGCAGTGTTCTAACTGGGAAGATTAAGGGCCAATGGCCCAATCCTACACACCACTCACAGACATGAGTTTACTGTGCAGTGCAGACACACTCACAATGGCCTTACTTTTGCAAGTAATGATTACTTGTGCAAGGAAGTATTTGCAGCAGCAGTTCCTGTCCCAAACACTGGGGATGCTCACTTGAGTAAAGTGAGGAGGAACTGGCCCTAAACTTGAGACGATCAGCCCAATTCTACAGTCCTTACTCTACTGACTCTAGTACAGGAGCTTTGCTTGAACAAGGACTTCAAAATCTTGCTCGCTGTCTCATATTATTTATATATATTTTTTTAAATAGTCAAAATAAGGGCCTAATTCTACAAGATGCTGAGCACCTCAGCTCCCATTTATTGGTGCAGGAAGTGTTGGGTGAAATTCCTTGGCCTGGTTTATTCAGGAGAGCTGACCAGAAATCTATGAATCCCAATGAGGTCAATAGGAATTGAAGGTATAACTCAGCACTTTTCAGGATTGGCCCTTAATTCGGTAGGCTTGTTTTCCCTACAGAGATTTGGGGAAAGCTCTGTATAGAAGGACTCTGAGCCAGCCAAAGTCAATGAAACCACAGGAGATTTGGAATGGTTTCGACATTTTCTTTTGATTTCATTTCACTTTTCATTTGGTATTTTCTTTGGAAACTAACCAAGGTGCTCTTAGGAAACAGCTTCTCAGATTGTTTTACATTATTATTGTTGTTGGATGTTTGATTTTAATTTATCATCCAGGCAACATGCTTCGTGAATGTTCTGTGTATTAGTTCTTATATACACTACCGTACTAAAACATTCACCTTGGTTAAATTTTGTGCTTAATGAATTGCTGTTCCAGCCCTTTTATATGACTGGTATAATCCAGAGAGACAAGGTGGGTGAGGTAATATCTTTTACTGGACCAACATCTGTTAGTGAAAGAGACAAGCTTTTGATATTACACAGAGCTCTTCTTCAGGCATAATCCAGGCAGACTTGTATGTTTCTCATGTTACAAAAGATTGTAGATTTCAATGAAGAGTAATCCTACATATAGCAATCCACATACTTTATTAATTTAGGGTACATCTGAACAGTACTTTAAGATGTGCCAGCTTTAACACTGGTGATCATGAATTATAATTCTGGGAAATTACTAGTGAGAAGTGTAGATTTTTTACCTCATTGTGACATTGTTTGAAAATTCCAACATATAGGAACACCTTACCCCATCAAGAATGAAAGCTATGTAATTCACTAACAGCAGTCAGATGAAGGTGGCTTCAGCACAGCCTGCTTCCCCTATAGTCTTCATCATCTAGGTCTGCCAAACAGCTGGGTTATTGAAATTTGAACTGCAGTATGTTAGGGATGCAAGTGGTGTGCTCCCATTTTTAGCTCTTTGCTATCTGAGCCCTTTAAATTGGGGACTCTGAAATCGAGGCATCCAAAGTCAGAGGCTACTTTTTAAAATATTAGCTTAGATCTAGAAATAAATATATTTAGGCTTGGAAAGATGTCAATTTCGCCATAAGCACACAAACTGATGAAAAAAGTATTTTCATCGACAATAATCTAAATTTACTGAAAGGCAAAGGAAGAAAAAGGCTGCTTGAGAACTTAAAAGTTTGATTTAAGAATATTTACTTTGTAAACATAACGTTATTATGTACCATTTATGTTGTAACAGTTAGAAAACTAACTTCTTGAATCTCAACATCTACAGCCATTAAATTATTGTCTGACCCCCTCATAATTTTGCCCAACTGTGAACATTTAAAGTCAATAAAAAAATTGGAAAAATGCTTAAAAATAAAAAATAAAAATTGATATTAGCCATTAAAATTATAAAAAAAATTAAATTCTATGACAGCCTGGTTAGTTCTCCATTAGCAGCATTCCCGAGAAAGATGACAGTGCAAGCAATGCTCCGATGTGGGTGCTAAAACCAGGAATGATAATCTATAGACCCTCTAAAATTGAGCCATGGAGGCATGCTGCGGACCAGCTGAATATCTGTTCCCACGTGCTCTTACTAAACAAAGATGGGCCTGAAACAAAAAATCTTGTTCGGAATGCCCTTGACCTTCATGATGTTTGAAATTATTTTAGGAGGAGAAATTTGCAGCTTGGACCAGTCTCTACCAGGAACTTCCTTATAGCGGTTCTGGTTCTGGCTTTACATGAGAGCAACATTTTGGCAGATCTGCAGGTATAGCTAGAGCTTTGGAATTTCTACCGTATTCTGCCCTTTGATTTGTCCAGTTTGGCTTTGGGCATAGGGCTCATATTCCTGCTTCTGACAAACAAATCACACATCTGCTCACAAACATTTCTAGGTTTACATGGTTCTGTCTATGTTGTGCCTTCCTTGTCATTGCTTTACGAGACATAACACAGACTGACAGAACAGAGTCACCATGATGAGCATGGGAAGGAAACGAGCAATCTCTGGCTGCAACGACAGTCTCCAAAGAGCTTATCAAACATATGCATGAGCAGGAAATGCAATAGGTTGTCCTATTTCTCAGACCATATTAATGACTGTTGCAATCACAGAACACATGCAGTTCAGTAGCATGCTTGTACCACCAAAAAATAAATATTTACATGGACAAATGCAATGATCCATCCGTTGGTTTTAATGGAACGACTCACTATCAGCAAGAATATGAAAATCTGACCCTAAGTAATAGACAGCTCCGTGCCATTCTATAGAAAAGAAATGAAAGCATGCTGAGTTGTGGGAACAGAGCTTTCGAATTCAAGGATTTTGAAATATGCTTACTCACATGAGTAGTCCTTATTCCTTTGTGTAGTTAATGTCTGTACTTGTGGGAGTAAGAATTACTCATGTAAATACAGGCTGGAGGGCTCCACCTCTCTTCCTTACTGTTTTGCATATTCACTAACTCTTATCAAGAGAATCAGACTTTCAAAATATTGTTCTGCAGAGTTACAAACATTGTGTCTAGAGAATTGAATAATAAAGTATGTGCATTCTTTCACCAGAGTCTAATATTTTCCTCTAAACCAACAAGCCATACAGTACACCTTGGTAATAAATATCCATACCTCGGTAATAAAAGCAATGTTTATACACTTGACAAAATGCATTTGTGAACTTACAGTCATTAGAGATGTAAATTGAAGGCAACAAGATAACCTCTTTCCCAAATGTTCTATTTATTTCTGTAAAGTAATTTGTATGATTTATCTTATAGACTAAGGTTTATGGTTCACTTTGAACTGCAGGTTCTTAACTCAATGATTGCCTGTTTGGGCTGAAGCATGTAAGTGATGGCATGACCTAAAGTGCTAGATGAAAGGAGAAAGACAAAAACAAGACAGGCTTCTGGGATTTTGACCATCATTGCTATATTCCATTGACATCTCTGGGTTAAATATTTTCCTTTGGAGGCCAATATGATCATTTTGTCTGGATGCTATATCTTTTAGCAATTAGAAAAAGCACAAACCACTAGGATCTTTAGTAAGATATGCGAGGATGCATACAACAGAATGTAAGGGGGTGAAATGTTAGTTTTAGACATAATTCTCAGAATTCACATCTCATAAGTAGGTCTCCATATAGCCTGTGACTTGGAGCCTCAGAATTTTTTGTGGAATTCACACATTTCTGCCTTCATTTGAAAAACAAGTTTCTAACTATATCAAAGATAACGTTACGAATCTTGGAGTAGAAATATAAATATAGCTTCATCTTCCTAACTTTGCAGAGAGTCTGAGGCAATATTCCTCAAAGAGTGCGAACTGCCTCATTCATCTGTGGCTGGTTAACTCTGATATCTAAAGATGGCAATCAATGACGAACTGAAACACGTGAAGAGAACATGCAATAAACATAATGCAATGTAAAAATAAACAAAGGGGCTCCTGTATTGATTGTCTTCAAATTAATTCCATAAAACTTATCTGCAGCTGCCCCAGAATGTTGACAATTTCCAATAGCGTGTGCAGGAGGTTCTAGGGCCCTTGCAGTAGAATTTGGGTTCAGCTTGCTGCTGAATACACAGTGCCTTGGTCATGAGTTTTTGAAGAATTCATCTTTCCAGATGAAACTTTCCATAGTTGGTCTCTGTGTCAAAAGGTGAACGGGTGGGATTTTCAAATGTGCTCAGCATTGCTTTAATTCTGCTCTACCCACAGTCAGAGGGAGTTTTACCATTGATTTCACTGGGAGCAGAGCCAGGGCAAACTTGGGCCTTTTTGAAAATCCCACCCCACTTTCGCAGTGCATGAGGCAAATCACTTCAGCAGTGTCTCAGGTATAGGAGAAGAAAAAAAAAAAATCAACCTTTAAAAAAAATAAAAACAAAAAAACAAAACCACCCACCAATCTCTCTCTAAGTACAGAAACTGGATTAAATAAAAAACAGCTGATGTTTTAAAGCTGAAGGCTGACATACCAATAGTTCCCAGCGAGGAGCAGCATCTCAGCTGGGTTTGAAATAAACAACCTGGTTTTGATTAACCAAATCTAGAAAGGGTGGAAAGTTATGTGACGGGCATGTGCAATACAATGTTGAATGAAGTCAACGCAGCCAAAGATACCCACAGAGCATCTGTAGGTGGCTCAGGATTGGAAGCGGGCATCCTATCCCGTGAACATGGCCCGAGAAAGGCTTGCATTTGCTACGGATGCCCCATTTATAGCATGCGCTTAGGGTTTAAGTGGTGCACATAGTCCCTCGAGCTCTCTGAGTGGGCTGAATTTCACCATAAAGGACAAATCCTCCTGTCAGTCAGAACTATGCATCTCCACTGAAGTCAGTGTGGACATGACCGAGACCAGAACTTGGTCTGAAGTGCACACTTTGAATCCAGGCAAAGAAGCAACAGTTGGGCTTTTCGCCACACTACTGGGTTATGTTTGTTGGGAGATATTGCTGTTCTCACATGGAAGGGGGATGTGGCTGCCTCTGCCCTTTCCCTCATGCCTCAGACCAGTGCTTGCATGCTCTTTGCATTCAGGAATCCGCAGAGGAGGAGAAGGGATGATGGAGGACTGGGCTGGGATGAGGAGATGCATGTTTCCTTTGGCCGAGTGGAGATTGCCCAGGCAGGGTAAACCACCTGTTCAATTCACAATTCCTAGTGTTCCAGGGCTGTGTCTCCCAAAATGATCTGCGGCGTCCAGAGATTAAAAAATATGGAGTAGATGACTGGAGATGCACCAACCACCTCCTCTGGCTGACAAACAGGTACCAGGCACTGGTTTGGCCTTCACTTTCCACATTGGCGAATAGGTCTCAAAGACAGTTCATAGCCCCTTGTCCCAGTGGTAGGTGAATGTCGTATCTCACTTCATCTCCTGGCCTCAGGAGAGAGTGCACAATTTCTGTGGTGTCTTGGTGTGGCTGGATGTACCTGCCAAGTCTACGTTTCAACTCCGCTCTGGATACATGCAGCTCTGAGAATTGGCAAGTGGCCAGCTGCACAGATAACTTAAGTGGAAATTACACCTTGCAAACTGAAGTAATTATCCACCCAGAGCAGCAAAGAGAAAAACATTCCACAAGAGAGTGACGTGCACAAAGTAGTACTAGATACACAATACGAAGTGGATTGATGGCTTCGTAGTTAAAGCAGGACAATCAATCAAGTAACATTGGCGCAACCATTTCTTTGCCCTTCTGGAGACTATTCTGCATATCCGAGATCCAGTTCCATTTTAACATAACGCTGTTAGAAGTGTAAAAAAATATTTCACCCCCATCCCTGTGATGAAAGTACATGCACCTCATCTGTTCATCCCCACCCCTGAAATATTACTGTGTAAAGAACTCTACCGAAAGAGAGAAGTGTCTTCTTCTGACACATCTTCAGAGCAGCATACTGGGGCTGTAAACAACTTCAAGGGGCTGCAGCAGAGATCCCCTGGAGCAGGCAGTGCCTTGGGCCCTTGTAGGGTGCTCGCTATGCAAATCTAGCCAGCACTAGCTGGCTGCCTTTTAACTCTTTGTGTGTACCCTGCTTATGCACATTAATAGTCTACTACTAATGCACTTTGATATAGGTACTGTTTCAAAGAGGACTAGATCAAAGCACACTAACAAACTGCTAATGCACATCAGCAGGGTGCACATGAACAGTTAGACCCCGGCAGGCTAGCATGGGCCAGATTCAAACCCCAGCGTGCTGTGGTTTTCCTGTTTCGGTTGACAAACTACCCTTAGAGTAGTTTCAGCTCTCGCACAGTCCCACAAAACATTTCGATTTCAGTGAAACTGCATTCTGATGAAAATTGTTTCAGTTAATTTTTTTTTGACCAGCTGAACTCCTCTCCATGTCCTGCCATGATATATTTGCATAATATAAGTTATCTGCATCAGTGTTGCCTAGCAGATACTGGCCGACCTTAGGCAAATCATGTCCCCTCTTGGTGCCTGAGTTTCCCCATCTGTAAGAGGGGCATAATGATACTGACCTTTATAAAGTGCTTTGAGAACTTTGAGGGTGGTCCAGTGGTTAGAGCTTGAGAGCCCTGGATTCAAGTCCCACCACTAACTTTCTTGGCCAATTCACTCATTCCCTCTGTGTCTTAGTTCCCCATCTGTAAAATGGGGATAACAGCATTTCTCTATCTCACAGGGGTATTGCGAGGATAAATACATTTAAAGATCGTGAGATATTCATATGCTGTGTTAATATGGGACAACTAAGTATCTAAAATATGGAGTAAACTAAAGAGACTATTTTTGTTTCAGTGGTACAAACAGCTATGCTAAGAACTTTGGCCCTCTATATCAGTTCTTAGCGGTCTGAGGTTTGAAAGAAATTTTCCCTCCGGGCAGGTTATTCCATCATTGTCCAATGGGAGTTGTCCCACATTTTTCTCTGAAACGTCTGGTGTCAGCCATTGTTAGCGAGAGGATAATGGACTAGCTGGACCATTGGTCTGTCTGCTGATATGGTAATTCCTATGTGTCTAAGATCAGCTTCTTTGAGAGTAATAGCATAGCCCAGCCCTTTGGATCATGAACTAGGTTGTATCTTAAAGAACAAGAAAGAAAAATAGTTACTTGTCCGATCAAAGCAGCAGAAGAATGATCACAGACTACTTTAGGCAGAGGAATACAACTTTAGATACGACCCTTCATATTTTTAAAGGCTCCAGACAGTTACAAACGCAGAGTCTTAAATTGGTTTTATAATTTAGCCCTTATGTTAGTTTAGCATTGGTTCCACTACTGTCACTGTATTATTCAAGGGCCTGATTCCATATCCTCACTCCTGGCCATATTATACCAACAGAGTTTAGGCAGAATTTCTTTACTGAATTTAGTGGCAGTCTTGACAGAGTAAAGATTTTGGAATTTGATCCATTAGCATCACTACATTAGCGGCATGAGGCTGTCTTTGTTCCAGATGAAAGAGTTGGAAGCAATCAGCTTGTTCAGCATTCTAACATACAGATCGATTATTCGCATGTGCAGCTACCTGATCTGCATACACATCACTTCCTGTATAAATCGAGCTGTAGCTATCACAATTGTAACACGTCTGCATTTTTAAAACTACACATTTTTTTTGCTGGTGACATTTCAGGAGAGTTTTCTTTTACAAATCTGCAAAGCAATAATGTGGAATTTTGCACAGACTCAAGAGATGAAAAATCA
The DNA here is from genome assembly GCA_007922155.1 of Mesoclemmys tuberculata. Lineage (NCBI taxonomy): Eukaryota > Metazoa > Chordata > Testudines > Chelidae > Mesoclemmys > Mesoclemmys tuberculata. The sequence continues at coordinate 21,861,159 of ML675625.1, forward strand.
ATGCATTATTCTGTCAGGTTAACATTACTCAGGATTCTGGCAATGTTTACCATATAATACTGATATCTACATGACACCTGGCTCTAGCCAGTACTATTATTATTCACTCACTCTTAAGAGCAATAATATTAATAAAAATACACATTAACACTGTTGTTTCTTCCCCCTTCCCCATCCAAAAGATAACTACCTGCCAAGCAGATCCTGAAAAGCACTGGTTTATGTCCTCACTAGAGTAAGTGGGAAAAAATATAGACTTCAATACTCTTTAGATCAGGACTCTATTTGTTTATAAAGTAGGAAACAGGCCTCCTGGGAAAATGAGAGTATGCTAAGAAAGCTATCAAAGTAGTGTTTAGACAGAGTCATCAGTTACCAAGCAGGAGTGAAATCCTGGGTCCATTGAAGTCAACAGGAGTTTTGCCATTGACTCCAATGAAGGATTTTACTTTAGGATGATAATATACAGGGAAAAGATAGGCCGGATATTAACCTAAGAATCAGGGGAAAGGGTATAATAGTGTAGAGTTTGAGGAGCGTTTTGGTAAAATACCTTTCTTTGCAGAGGGGTTGTAACAGTTCACTTTTTTCTTTTTATAGATACAATGCAGAGCTACAGAATAAAACAAAGATCAAGCCAGATCCCTAGCATAGAAATCTCAACAATCCCCTGGGTCATTGTGTTTGGTTTTGGGGGCAACATTTTTCACGCAGTCTTTAGCTCAAGGCCCAAATTTTTATTTTCAGTCCTTTATGGCACAAATTACAGTGCATTTAGAATTGGCCATGCAGGGCTCACTCTATCATATACATATTTATTACTACTGCTACTACAGGGTGAAATTATTGAATCCCACGTAAAACTTTATGAGGTTGTCTTTCATAAGGCTTGAGGTAGGGGAATGCCATAGGGCTGCAGCCAGGACTGGCTCTAGATCATGGCATCCCAGGCAAGGAGCACCTCCATTTGTTAAACTTTTGAATAGTCTTATTGCATTTGTAGCCCATGTCATGAGTTTAATGCATGATTTGCATACATGATCTCTCCCTGTCAAATAAAGATGATACATTTACATGCTAAGTTCTGTAAATCTATATTTATTCATGCCATGTATAAGCAAAAAAAAGTAATTTCTTCTAAGTTTATAGAAGCTTTTTAATTTTAAGACTAACTGAAGTGTACTAGCATCAAGAAATTGAACGTGCACCAACATTGGGTGGACCAATATTAAATAATGTTACAATAGGTGACAGCGTCTCATTAAGTATGTCCTTTATTGGTCCCTGCTTATACTCTTCAAGTCTTCAAACACAAATACACTTTCCACTTACACAATAAATCAAGGTTCACAATATCGCAGCTGGGTTCTTACATCTCACCGATTGACTGGCAATGCCCCACCCCTTAAATACCCATGAGGGCCTGGCTGACAATATTCTAGGAGGTTCAGGAAAATGTAGTTCTCAGACAGTCTGGAAGGTTCCATGAGATTCTACAAAGGTCCAGAACATTCTAGGAGGTTAGTGAAAAATGAACCTACATATGCAACACCAGAAACATTTGACTTCAAACATTCTATTTTCCCTTTTGTCACTAACAACGAATAAAGTCTCCCTGAGCCTGACATCCCAGGCAATCGCCCGAGTCAGTTGCCCTTAAATCCAGCCCTGGCTGCAGTGCTCCTAAATGCGAGTTCTTGTTCAGAGGATGAGGGCAAATCCATTAGATTCTTGCATAGCCCACTTCAGTGTTCCCCTCCATACCAGTATATTCAGAGCTGATACATAGCCCAGCCACACCCCTCCCGCCCCCCGCTTCGCAGGGGATACAGAGGTCCCTACATCCATACAGGGGAACTGTAGAGATTCCCTGGCTCAGGAGATCCTGGACAGACTCATTGCTAACAGGTAGATTTCACCCTCACCACAGAAAGTTAGAGGCAGCACTGTGGCCCCAAGCGTATAGCCCTTCAGCTCTTACACTGCTAACATTAGGACAAGTGTTTACAACATCTCTTTCCTTCTGTTTTTACTCTCAGTTTTGATCAGCTAAACTAAATAAAAATACAGAGCCTGACCCAGAATGCTGAGTGAGTCACCTTTGCATCTCCTATCAAAATGTACTATTTCTATTCACAGGGCAGTTTGGTGGTATAAAGCTATTTAAAGTTATACCTTTTAGCAAGCAGCATATTAGGTGGGGACTGCTGCTTTTTATGGCATTAACTTTGAATAATTAGTAATAAAATGGTATTTAATGGTCAATTGCCATGAAAATATACTAGGCCCATAACAGATTAGTCTTTAAGCAGGCTACACCACATATTTAATGTAGTTGCTAGATAGATTTCCCTCTTGGATTCTAGATGAAACTGAATTTTCAGTACTTGTGGTACGATGGGGTCATTTGTTGGTATAGTGCCTTTTCCTTCAGGAGGGTCTGTGTACGTGAGCAATGAGTTGGTCTTTGACACCACAAACCCTTACTCACCTCAGTCCTGATCCAGAAAAGCACTTAAGCACGTGCTTAACTTTAAGCTCATGAATGCTCTCATTGAAGTCAATGGGACTACTTGTGTGCTTAAAGTTAAGTACATGCCTAAGTGCTTTGTTGATCAGGGTCATGTGTAATTACAAGCACCTGGGTAATCAATGGATTGCTTGCCCGAGTAAAGCTAAGCACGTGCATAAGCGTTTGCAGGGTCAAAGCCTTATTTATTGCCTCTGTGCAGAAGCCACCAGCAGCTTGGTAAGTTTGTGTTATCAGATCCGCACTGGTCCCAATGTGCGTGAAAGCTTATATAATACCAGTTGGATAAAGCCTAGTTTTGCTTAGGATGTATATTTAATTTTTACTATCGTGGCTTTAGAATAAAATTGTTAAGGCAGGGGAGTTTCAGGCTTAGGTATTAATGTGATTAACCAGCCCTGAAATCTTGTTCTATCATCACAGCAGCAATTAACTGGTAACCCAACAGTGACCCTATCAGGCCTGTCCTTGACAGCCACCTTCACTCTGCTGACCCCAAGCGTCTCTACACCCAGGGACACAGCTGATAAGCACAAAGGCAATGGCTGCTTTCTCTCTTTCAGAGCGACCTCGGCCTGACCCCCGCGTTGGCAGGTCACACAACAAACACTGCTAGGCACGAAGAGCCCAGTCATTTGTAAGGAGGGAGGGACTCTAGCACTCTCTGGGCAGAGAAAGGCCATTGTGTCCAGCTAGCGCATCCTCTTGGTGGTTACCAGGGAAACCAAGGGAGTTGCTGCTGGTAAGACGGCAGACCACAACTCACATAAACTATATCTAACTATGGTACTTATATGGCCTCCATTACTGGAGTATGAGTGCCTTGCTATAGTTATCCATACACCTGAGAGGTAGGAAATTACTATTATTCCCACTTTACAGGCAAGGAATAAGCACAAAGAGGCTAAGTGACTCACTCAAGGGCACACAGGAAGTCTGTGGCAGAGCATGGACTTGGACCCAAGTTTCCCAAGGCCCGTCTGAGTGCCCTAAGCATGGGACCATGGTTTTCACCTTCAGACTTCATTTTCATGACTCGCCAATGTGCCTCTCCTCACACGTCTGGTGCCAAATCTTACCCTCAAGCCACTTTCCAGGAGATGAACAGGCATGACAGAGGGCAGAACCTGGTCACTAAAAATTAAGACAACTAGCAATTTAAAAAACAAATTCGCTACCCCAGGAGGTCCTGGCAGAATCACTAGGTAACAGGAAGACTATTACTTGGACCCCAATGATACCCCAGGGTACAAATAGGACAATAGAGGCATCCAGCAACTTGCAGGATTGGGCCCTGTTTATCAGCTGATCACCACCTTTCCAGACAAGAAGGATTTACTCAGTCATGGTAGATTGACAGAGAGGCCATTTGGCCAATAAGGTATATCACACAGCTCAACGTCTTGGGACTATAGCAGCACACAGACGCTGGCGGACACTGGACCTTCCTAACTCATTCTAGACTTAGTCTGGAAAGAGCAGGGACTCTTCTATTCCCATCCTGAATCCTCCCCCCCCGCCCCACGTACATTCGGACTCTTCTTCCGGCAGAGGAATGCTCGACAAGTCTCTCTCCAGAGCTGCTATTTTGCTCTGTCAGCCTTAGCAACTCTTTGAAGGTGGCCCTTTAATTCGAGCCACTGATTGAAGGAAACTGCATGTGTGGGAAAGGACTGAAGTGAGCATGCATGCATAAGTGCATTTATCCATTGCTATTAATGGCCTTCCCGCTGCAGGCCACTGAGAATTTACCGCTTGCCATGATGTAAGAGGAAGGGCAGATCCAGGCGCATTTAAATGCAAAACTTTGGCATGTTAGCATTTATAACAATCAGACTGTTGCCAATGTATTACCCCCCCTTTAAATGATGAGTGTCTTACAATCATGAAGGTTAAAGAAAAAAAAAAGGTACATTTTGTGTTCCTTTTAATTGCCTTCAAATGTTTGAACCTTTAGGGTTCATATTTTCAAGCTTGTCTCTGTCATAAGCAGTGTTAACCCCTACTTTTTAAAAACGAAAGCTCAGATTCTCACATAACATGACTTCAGGAGCTGGGGGGAGGCACGGGGGAGGGGGACCTCAACGAATATTGCAAGATTCATGATAAAATCATGAGAGCTGGTACTGAACATCAGAAATGGAGTCCAAAATTCCTTCAAGTCACACTTGTCTTCCTTTTATAGGGAAAGACTTGAATACTTACTATTATTTGTACTACAGAAGCACCAAGGGGCCTTAAATGAGATGCGGGCCCCATGGCGCTAAGCACCTTATAAACAGATAGTAAGAGAATCTTTGCCCCAAATAGACTCAGCAGACAAAAGTGGTACTATTATCCCCATTTTATAGATGGGGAGCTGAGGCAGACAGAGGTTATGCAAATTCCCCAGGGTCATGCAAGTAGTCTGTAACAGAGCTGGGAGTAAACTCAGATTGGTGGCAGACCAGGAGTTGAAACCCAGTATCCCAGACCAGTGTTTAACAGCAACATTATTCCTTTTACAGAAACTGACTTGCTTATATTATATATATTGCATGCATGAAAACAAAAAATAAAGCGACTATATAAAAGCCTTTTAAAATGACTAACAAACGTGTGAAAAATGCACGGTAAGGTAAAACAACATCAAATTGTTTCTGTTACAGAAATGCATTTTCTGTATGCACAACCAAACACACTGAATAGAAAAGCAAGATCTTATTCATGGAATAAAAGGCTCAAAGGAATACAATTTTGGTGCAACAAAGGTTTTTGTTCACTGGTTTTTACTGTCAAACAAACTGTTTCAGAAAAATGGCACACAGTTTCACTCTCTCTTGTGCAACCCAGGCATTCTTTTAAAAAATCCCATTCATGCCCTCAGACGTGGGCTTTCCTTTTTGAATGCGTCGAGCAAACTCTTCCAAAGAATACCTCATTCTGCCTCCCATTGCTCTGATAAATAGCTGAAACAACAAACTGAAACATTAGTATAAGTTGACTCAAGGAGTTTAACATTTTGAATCAAGATAAGGCTTGCAAAGCCTCTGAAGGCAACAATGGTTTCAAGTGCAAGGAAAAAAAACAGGGAAAATTTGCAAAGGGAATTTACAGTTAATGGAAACACAGCTTGAAATATTTACTTTGCCAGCCTACCGTATTTTCCCTATTGGTTTTGTCCTGTTCAAATAAATACTGCCCTCTATGGCTAATGAACTTTTTTGGTGCTTATCTCTTTGAATAATTCCATGTCCTTGGACTAGAAACCTTGAAGCTTTCCGATATGCCTATATTTATATGCTTTGTTTGTGTCTTAAATGAGCCCATCCTGGGAACTTGTGGGTCTCACTTCTGAGGACAGCGTACACGAACTTTTTGGCCTCATAGCCCCTTCCCCCCTCTCCCAGTCTGCACAGGTAACTCTAATTAACTTTATGGAGAGAGCAAAAGAAGCAAGTAACCAGGGACAATGATCAGAAGCAAGGCACTTGCATGATGGAGAGGAGTGTTGCCCTTCACATTTGTGTGGCCTTTTGAGAGCTACTGGTGTACTGCATTGTCTGCCTTGGGACTGGTTTCCAGTGGCCGTGTTAGAAATAAGGGAGCGTGGCTGCAATATTCACACTGGCCTGTTATCGATGGGTAATATCCAGGGTGATTCCTTTGACTGTCTCAAGCCACATGTGGGTTATTGAGCTCTGTTCCCATTCAGGTCTGTCAATCGCTTCCTGGTGCGAAACAGAGAATATGATGTGCTGAATGGCTGTTTTCCAGTTCCACTGCAACTCAGGCTGGCCATATCCCTTTTCCTGACCAAGGGAAACTAAGCTCCTATGTAGCAGCCATGGGTGGGTTAGAAGTGGCTACGTGGTATGGGAATCTAGCCATTTAGTTGCCTTTCCCATCCATATACTCTGTGCTTCCCATGACCCTATTTCCACGTGCTTTCCTCTGCACTGAACAGTATGTATGTCTATGTCCCCGTAAGGCTTAGCCTGGGAGAAAAATAAGACTTTGGAAAGACCTGTGAACTCCTTTTTTAAAAACAGATTCAGAACCTAGGACACGGTTAATGAAGAGTGGAGGAAAAAAATTAAAGACAAAAAAACATTTATTCAAGCTTCCACACTAATCAGCCACAACCTGCTTCTGCACCTCTAAGGGGTAGAAAGTATTTAACTTTCCAGGCTTATCTTGGCTTCCCTGCAGAGACTGTGGGGAATGGGACCTGAATGGTAATAGTGGGTTTGGTGATGGGGACACTAAAGAACCGGGCTGAGGCCACATTTCACAGAGATCACTGAAAAAAGATCATCGGATGGCAATATTTATTCCCTACTGACCCAGACTGACTTAAAACAATTAAAAAAACAAACAAAAAACAGGCTTCAGTGTCTCATGACTAGTCCCTATAGCCACCCAATTCACTCGGTTTCTATTTCTCATCTGGAAACCTACTGAGTGTCTTCTGGGGAACCCACTGGAGACATAGCCAACAGTGTGTAACAATATGAATAAAATCAGTCATCCAAAATGGAATCATGATAATAAATAATAGCAGAGCGAAGGCGCGATGAAGAGAAGGCAGAGAAGATGGATCCAGGTGGGATTTGACATGGTATAAAGAAGTGAGGAAATGAAGGAACACTGGAACGTGGCTCAGTGGCACAGGGATGTGTGCGCACACGTGCAGTGGAGGTGCACAAGGAAGGAGGCCAACATTAGATAAAGAGAGGGAGAGGCAGGAGGGTATATAGACAGTGAGAGAAAATTGAGGGAATTAATGCAATTCCATTGCAATCCTAATACATACACTGGGGGTGATACCCTGGCCCCACTAAAGTCAAAGGAGGCTTTGACTTTAATGGGCCTAGGATTTCACCCTTATATTTTAAAATTAATGTCTATGATTTGGCAAAACATGGAGCTATTCTGGACAAGCTATTCATGAACAGCTCCATAGTTGGAAGTAATCCAGCTAAGCCAGAAAAAGGCACGCTTATTCTGAAATAAGAGTCCATACATGGAGATGTCCTGGAATAACCAATCTACCTTACTCTGGAAAGAACTTTCATGTGCAGACAAGCAATTAGGGCCCAATTCTGTCCTGGTTTAATAATATGCAATCCTTTCTGAAATTGTCCCTGGTGTAAATCAGGGTAAAATATGGCTCAACACCCAGTAGAAGGTTCCTTTCCACCTTTTTTGTTCTGTCTCTTCCAATTGATCCCCCTAAGGACCAAACAGCCTGCTACCTCACAGTTCTGCTGCTGTAATTTTGAGCTCTGATGGTTTAAGTGAATCTGAAAAACAAAGCCCGAGTGAGAATCCTGTGACAATTATCAAAAATGAAAAGGAACGACAAAGCAACACAGACATGTTGAGTTAATTAAAATTGCATTCAGACAGACAGACCAAAAAAAAAAAAAAAAAAAAGATATTTACTGACATGCACCTTCCCCACCTTACAGAACAGATTGTGCCATAATGGCTTTATTTAACAGCCCGTGATTTAAACCAGGCTGAGTAAGAAGTGATTGTAGCATAGTAACAGTGAAATTGAAGGATTTCCTCATCAGCTTGCCCACCAAAAGAAATTCCTTCAGAAAACAAATGCTGGAGACAGAATCAGGCCTAGCACATGAGGAGATTCTTTTTTAATGCTGCGGGATAGAATTTGCAGAAAGGATCAGCACACATAATGGGGCTCAAATTTTCAAGGAAGCGTGGTCCCTTGGGAATGAAGCCAGACACTAGTTTTTAGAAAAAACAGCCCACCTGTGTCACAATGGGACCTGCTGGGTGCTAACCACTCCTGAAAATCTGGCCCTTATTTAGATCTCCAAATGGGATCGGAGTGCTTTTGAAGATCTGGGCCAAGTCGTGGGACTGAGCATTTGAAAGTCTGATCCACTGTGTCTTATTAATGTCAGAAGAGAGTGAAGATCCTAGATTCCAGATCTGTCTGCCCCAGTGCAAGCTGATGCTAATGTAAATGGAGTTGCATTATATTCAAGGATTTTTAAACAGCTACTGCACATGTGAAGCAAATGAGACAAATTCAGCCCTGTAAGAGCAGCTATGGCTTCATTAGACTCTGGTGTGTTTGCAGGTTAACGCACAAGACTCCTTTCCACTCACGGTATTTTTGTTTTCACCCCATTTATCTTGTTGCTTGTAAGTGAGACCTATGAGAAATGACTCCCCTCCACGGAAAAGCAGTTGCACAAATAGATGCATAAATCTGCTAGCACACTTCAGACTTTGAACCGTGGGGCAGAAGAGCCCTGAATGGTGTTTTCACAAGCTCATGATTAAACTCTAGCCCTTTGTAAACTTTTACTGTATTACCATGGACGTGGCAGGAGCAAACAGTCTGCCTCAGCAATTGCAAACACTCAGCGAGGCTGAGGTGACTGGAGTCCAATGTGAGGCCGTGCTAGGTGCTACCACTTGCCGAGCCTGTTGACTCATTCTCTTTCCAGCCATAAACCTTAAGTGACTGGTACTGGTGGGGCCAGGGGCACAGCCAAGGGCCCTTCAAGTGGCTCCAAGGATAGGACATCTGGGCCGTGCTGCTAACTTCCCTGATGTGGCTCTGAGGCAGCCTTTTTGACTGGTTAAATCCTCCACAGATCAAAGCAGGCTTGAGAAGTTCTTCCTAATGCTTCTTGAACTATGCTGACCTTTTCCACTGCAACCTCTGTTAACTCCTTCCCATTGCTCATTGTAAACAAAGGGAAGATCCAAAGAGAGTTTCCAAGGGCCAGGAATGATGGGAAACTTTAGGAAGCTTGGGAAGGAGGCCCAGATAAAGGACATGATTTAGGAAACGGATGGAATTTCGACCTACGCAAATTAGGGGCTTGAGTCAATGTCAAGACTTCTTTAACTTCCAGTGAATCAGGCTTGGGCCGTAGAAACGGGGGCCTGAACAGCAACACCCCAACTTTGGAGAAGCTCTGATACGCACTACATAGCTCAGTTTGTCACTTGAACAGACCAAACTGGAATGCTAAAACAAACCCTTCGGAACTCAGGGAAGTACTGATGTGAACATCATCACTTGGCTCGTGACTCTCGTAGCCAAAGCCATAAGATCAAATTGCAACAAACCTGACCTCTGGAGGAGTCCTGATTCAGATCAGAACCTGGCTGTGAAGTTTGCATTGGAGGGAGAGCTGTGTCACAAACACTATCCTGCTGAATGAAGGTACTGGAGTTTATCCTGTCCTTCATATCTTATCCACGCTGGGAAACTCTTTGTTGTAGCACGTATACACTCTTTGCTAGGAAGGCCATGTGTACGGACTTCAGTTTATGCTAACCCCCATTATGATCAATTACTTCTGTCATAAAAATACCTTTTTGTATAAGATATCAGAAAAGTTTGATTCTCAAGGATGGAATCATAAATAAGGGTGGAGTGTATGTAATGTTACACCAAGAGAGGGCAAAACACTTGATAAACCGGGATGGTATAAAGTCACTGTTAAGTGAAGGCAATAACTTTCTCCCAGCATGCTTTGGTTTTCCAGTGGTTTCCCTTTTGCACTTCTCCCTTTTAAGAATGGGCTACCCCATGACCCTTGCAAAACATCCTTCCACAAAAGCCCCAGAACTGACAAAAAGTACAATGCATCTTTGCCAGGAAGCATTCCCAAGTCTGCAGGATTGCAATGATTAGAGCCGGGGAGTGTCAAGAATCCTGAACTTCATTCCTGACTCTGCCAGAGGCACTGTGGGGCAGCCACAGAAGAGAAGCAGCTTCTGGTTCCCTTCGGAGCTACTGAAGGGGCAGAAATGCAGGGCTTTAAGGTATGCTTACACTTAAACCACAACAGAGGCCCAGCTGAGCTGGTGTAGCGATTCCGTGTAGACACTACCTATGCCGCTGGGAGCTGAGGAGAGAGATGATGAATGCCTTTTTGCTCATCAATAATTCCAGTAAGTTTGGCATTTAAGTTTCTGATTTAATTTACTAGGATTTGATCTAATTTTCCTCCTTTACAACACACATCCTGCACCCCCCCCCACTTTATCTTTTGCTATGGTAGAAAGCAGAGGTGTAGACTTCAATATGATGCTCTGGCAACATGGAATTCCCTGGGGGTAAAGGTATCATGGGGTTTACCCTTGCCCCTACTCTCAGGGCGGGTTCAGCAACCGTTTGCCCCCATGCATGGGGCTAAAGAGAGCCCCTCCTGTGTGTAAATCAGTTAGCTTCTGTGCTTTTCCTGGTATTGGCTCTCTCCCCTCCCCCCCTTCATTCTGGCCCTGATCCCAGGAATTCTCCCAACACTAAATGTTAAGCCCAATCTGAATTAAAAGGACAGTGTCTCTGTAAACAACACAGCCCATGCTGGCCCCAGGTATCTTTGTGATTAAGGCTTCTTGTGGCTTTGACATTTCACAGATGGGAAAATTTGCTTTATGGTGCAGCCCTAGAAAAGAGGGGTGGGAATGGTGAAGGAGCAGGGGCATTTGTTAACCTGTTTGCATCATTTTATATGGCACAGGGGGGGTGGGGAGGTGGGGGGAGGAATCCCAACCTCCCAGTTACTGAAAAGGTGTTTTACAATTTATTCAAAATGTTCTGAGGCCAAGCCTTTAGTCCTAGATGGTGGTATTTATGTAGGTAGAGAAGCTATAGCAGGAAGATTCATACCTGAAAACGGGGAGAGGGTGGATTAAACGCATAACCTTGAAAAGCTGGAGGGCAAATCAGACCTCCAAATCTATGGTCATATAAAGGGAAAAAACAAAACAAAACAAAAACAAAAAAACAACCCTTTTCCCCGGAACACCCAGGTTTGCTTTCTGCAAGGCTGATAGTGACCTCTGCTGTTTTATTCCTAGCAAACCCTAATCCTGTAGTCAATAGTTAAAGGCCATGCATTTTTTATGCCTAAAATGAACTGTGATTATTGGCCAGAAGGTGCTGTATTAATAGAACTGCAATTGCAGCCATGGTCCTGATTCAGCTCTCACTCCAAGGCACAGGCGTTCTTTAGTGCCATCTTCAGGCAAAGCTTCAATACTGCTGAGATCAAAACAACGGATTACTGCACCGGCCAAGGTGCCGGTTTAAAAATCAGACAGGAGGACTGCTGTACAGCTTGAAAAGAAAGATACAGTAAAAGTCCCAATCTAGCGAAGCACTTAAGCACTTGCTTAATTTTAAGCAGTTGAGTACTTCCACGGAACTCAACAGGCCCTGCTAGGACACTGAAATCGAAGGGACGACTCTCACGCTTTAAAGTTAAGCGTGTGCCTGTCTGCTTTGCTAGAAGGGGGAACCTTCTACGCCTTTCAGGGTGAAGCATATAACGTTTTTACTTAACAAGACCGATAAATACAAAAACAAACAAGCACCACCAGAGATACTAATCAGATCCGTTTGGGGATGTTTGGAAAAGGGGGGGGGGGAAAGGTCATGGTCCAAGTTCTCCATTCAGCCTCACTGAAATCAATGGGTCAGGCTGTGTGTCAGGATAGAATTCAGCTGTGTGTACACTAGCAGCGATTGCAGCATTCCGGACGTATGGAAAGGTCAGCAATTCTAGTTCATTCTGAACAGACATTCAGTGTCTGTCCAATTTGGAAGCAAGGTAATACAGGCAGCAGCCAAGAGCGCGATCAGCCTTAATCAAAGTCCCTAGACTGACTTAACGAGAAAAATATTTCTTATTATTCATGAGTATCTGCAATATTTATCCATCATCCAAAGGCTAGGTTATAATTACCTGTAACATTTCCCAGATTTGGAGCAGAAAGTTTTGCAAGCTTTTTTCGTCGTGCACGTTAAAGCACAGCAGGGTTTAACAACGAGTAGAATTCTAGGCTGAACTCTACGTTCCGACTGCGTCACAAGAGGCGTGTGCCGTTTCCTAAGCACTGCGCATGGCGGCCACTTGGGCTACATTATATTGCATTACTAGGGTTCTGATGTGGGACAGCTGCCTGAAAGGATTTGGGGCCCAGTCCTGTAAACACTTACATACCCGCTTGACTTCATTTTACTCAGCCTACTCGCGTGCTTATATTTTTAGCATGTGCATATGTGTTTGCAGGATTGGGCCCTGCATTACCACCATTTATTTGTATTGCAACGCCTCCTAGGGGCTCCAGTCGCAGATCAGGGCCCCATTGTGCTAGGTGCTGTACAAAGCAACTCATTAAGAGACAGTCCCTGCCTCCAAGAGCTTACAATCAACGTGGGGACCAATTGAACTTCTTTCACTTTGAGACCTTGCTCTGGGTCTCTAGCGTGTTTTATTTTAGAGCTGCCTGAGAAGCCACCGCGCACAGGAACTTTACTTGCGAGTACAGCATCCCTAGAACAGCTGCAGAAAGAGGAAGGGTCTGCAATTGCTGCTGTTCTGGTGACAATAGCAACTGACAGAGATGAAGTTCAAGCCCAGCCCGTGAGCTCCCTGTCAGTTCAGATCACAGACGTCTATTTGCCTTATTGGCCTATTGTCGTGGTACCGGAAGTACAGATGTGGCTGATTCAGACAGGATTGTTATCACCAACAGCATCCTCTTGTCCAAGAGCTGTTTTTAGTCTGAATCCAGCCTGGGGGAAATGGAGGATGAAAATGACGTGGCCCTGTCTGCTTTCTGCACACATCTGGAGCAGACAGAGCCCTGCTCCTGCACACGGTTGCTCATGCTCTTCTTCCTCCCAGGAGTTTTTCAAAGACCAGGCTTTGTACAGCTGATTTACAGCAGTTTTTAAAGCAGGAGAGAGCCTAAAGAAGCTACCAATTATGTTGATGAAGAGCCTGGCAGTAAATAGTGCCTTTTCTCCCTCTAAAAGAAAAAGACAGAGAGAGAGAGAGGGAGAGAATTTAGCATTTTACCAACTTCAAAGCTAATAACAGAAGTGAAGTGGGACCCTGACCTTTAACAGCCTGCCTGTTAGGGTGGATTATATCATGTCAGCAGCCATCTGCAATATAAACTATACCTGGCTTTGATGAGGCCCTTATAGACCATTAAATGGATAGAAATACTACAGGGATTTCTGTGAAAAGGAAACCATACAAATACCAAGGCATTAGCTACACAGCACATGGTAACAGACAGAATCATGCCAGACCTTGGCCGAGTTTCAGACAACATTTACTGTAATGGAGAGATACTCACTGAGGATGTCCCCATGAACATTAGTTAAGGGAAACTTTGCCAGGTACAGAGCCATTTAAGTGCTCTGCAGTATAAATGCTACTGGGATTTTTTTTTACTGTGTTTTGCAGGTTTCCACCAGGCCTTTTGTAAACTCGCAGTGCATGTGTTTGCCTGGGAAGTCCAGAAGACGGGACTCCCAGGGTGACATTATTCCTGGGGTGAAGTACTGGAGTTGTTCCAAGGATGCAAATTTGGCCACAGTTACCTTTCTAGGTCATCATTTTCAGTGTACACGCTCAGAGAAAAAATTGGCGGGTTGGGTAAGTGGATGTACGTTTAAGTTGCAGTTTTTGGACACCCAGGAAAAATTTGGGCCAGTACAGTTTACTGGCAAGATGCAGCTTTCACATGCCTGACATTGATCTGAGTAGCCACTCCCCCGAGGGAGTGCATCACCTCCTTGCTCAGGGGAGGGGGAGCCGGGGAGGGCAGAACCCCTATTCTGGCACTGGAAAGTGTCATTTTGGAAAGACTTTCCTGTTTTTAAACAGGCTTTGGAACAGATCCCAAGTTCTTAAGGTGGTTATCAAAGCTAGCATTCTAATAGGCTTTACATTTCCCTGGGTTTTGCCATTATCTGCAGGCTGGGGAATGGTACAGTATAAAAATCATGCTAAATATAGCAATAGCTACTTCCAGTAACATATTATTTTAAGTGTCCAATAATTAAAGCTAAACGAAAATGGAATGTCTGCAAAGAGCAGATGCAATCCCCACCATGAATACAAAATGAAGTTGATGATGATGATGAGTGGCATTAGAGGAAATGGCAGGTGAATTCAGAAGGACAGCGAACTGGAGCCTTGAACTATGAATAGAGGCAGATGCTTCAGGAAAGACACATGCAGCCATGCTTTTGGGAAAGCATCTCAATGGAACAGCCAGCTCTAGCGTTACTAAAGGGGAATGAAGGCGAAAATGCAGCTGAGATTTAATTATTTGAAATACGAAGTGATAGTTGCTGTGAGAGCTGCATGGGTGAGTCACAACAAATACAATGAGTTTGGTGCCACCCCTTTCAGTTCGCAGTTTTTCCACTTGTAGTTTATGATTCTCTTATATTTATTAGTCTCAGTGATTTAATGAATAATTTTCTCAAACAGCTTTTAGACCACAAATCGTGCAGGTTTGAGATTCAAAAATTGGAGCTCTGATGGTTTTGGTTGGACACATAGTACCTGTTCCTTGACTGGATGAGCGTGACTTTTAGAAACAGGTTTCCAATATATACCTAGAAAGATAGAAAGTACCATAGTGGATCAGGCCAGTCAGCCATCAAGTCCATTATCTGTCTCTGATGATAGTGGCCAGTACAAAAGGCTTCAGAGAAAAGTCCATCTAACTACAGAGTGAACAACAACAATCATTCCAAGAGGAAGGCGTCTTCCTGACCCCTCCATTAGCATTTGGCTGATGCCCTGAGGCATGAAGGTTTATATCCCTTATTTCATTTAGCTATCTAATTTATAAATGTAAAACTCCCCTTTCCATTCATATTCTCCAATGTTCATTATTGGAAAACATTTCTGTCCAGAAACTGTTCTGGTAGCATATCTGCCAAAAGCAAATCCACAGGGAGGGTGCACAGCGAAAAGCTAGTTCTATATTTTATTATATCAAATATTGTAATTCTAGGGGTGAAAATGCCTCCGATCGATGATTTAATGGTACCACAAGGTTAAATAATTCACTTAGACAAAAAATCCATGTTTCTTTTTGAAACAGAAATTGATGGGGCTTGGTTCAATACACAAACACATCAAGCAACTGGATGAAGACCACTGCCTATCACGCACACCGTTCTGGTCTCTTTGTTTCCTTGTACTCCCCTGCCTTCCTGTCCCTATCTGTTGTCTCTTGTCTTATACTTCGATTGTAAGCTTTTTGGGGCAGGGTCTGTCTTTTTGTTCTGTGTTTGTACAGCACCTAGCACAGTGGGCTCCTGCTCCCTGAGAGGAACTCCTCGGTGCTATGGCCATACAAATAATAAATAATTTTACTAGAGAGGGAAAATACTTGCAACTCACATGCTGTAAAACCACAGCTCCTAGATGAGAACCGCAGGCATTTACTAGGGCCACGTGCCTCCAAGGCAGATTTTTGATGCCTTATCACTTCTATGGCAATGCATTGTAAAGTCATGAAGATCATTATTGTTTAGGGCTAGCCCTGAGCAAGGGGGGGGCACCTGCCCCCTCCCAAGAATAGCTCTCTGAGGCATTGGGCCTCCGAGCGACACTGTTCCCTCCATGCTTTTCCCTTGCTGTAATTTGCCTCATGTCAGCAGCAAATGACGACACCCTCTTGTGCTGGTTTAGCTGTGCTGGCTGGCGTATTGGGGATTGGAACAAAAGCCTTTCCCATTCCCTGTCTCTCCCCAGCCACCTGCTCTGAGTTGACTTCAACGGCTTAAGATTTACCCTAGTCGAGGATCTGTCCCCTGGCCCAGACAGCCCATGCAGTGCTGGAAGGGGGTGGGTCTTACTCTCCCCTACTCCCCTGGTGTAGGCACATAACCCATGTTACAATCTAGCCCTGAATATTTATTCTGCAGCAGCTCCTAGAGACCTTTTGCTGAGGCCCCCATGGTGCCAGGCACTGTGCGGACACGTAGGCAGACCTAGCCTCTGTCCAAGGAGTTTATAATTTAAGGACCCAGGTGTAGGAACGATCGCAGTGCAGGAAAGGAGGCTGGCTTGTCAAGGAGAAAAGGCTGCTTCAGAAGCCACACACCTCCAGCAAGACCAGGGGAAGGAGGAAATTGCCAGCAAAGTCAATTCACTGGAGACAGGTGGCATCCGAAAGGGAGGGAATGAAACAGACGCGCTCCGAGCCAGTTCACACAGCAGGTACAGATCACACTGTGTGATTGTGAGCAGGGGAGGCATGGTTGAACTTCCTGAGCTGGGGAGCCTCCAAGGAGTAAATTGCCTTCTGGCTAAACGAGCTCTTGTTTAGAGCCCATCCTAGCGAAGAAGCCTCCGGGACCGAAAGCCTGACCTGCAGAAAGCGAGCCAACGTATTTGTCATTGGCAGAGGAGCCCTCCAGTCTCCCGGGCTGTCAGTTCATTGAGTGCACGATTCCAAGTCATCAAAAGGCTGAGAAGCAGCAAATGGGAAGCTAGGGGTTGGAAGGCCACGGTTCTATTCTGCCCCCGGCCTGCTGTGGACATTGGGCAAGTCATTCTCCCTCCCCATGTTCTTCTGCCTTGGCAATTAGACTGCAAGCAATTCAGGGCACTGACCTCTCTCTCACTGCGCAAACATGGAGGTACCGTAATACCAACCATCACTGATGTCAGCCCTGATCCTGAAATAGGACTCTCCGCTGAGCCGATTGCAGGATCAAGTGGTTTTATTTCAGTTTCCAGCGGGAAAAGTGCGTACAAGACCATAACTCTGAGCTCATTCATCAAGGACGTTACACAGTTGATAGGTAACGACTAAGTTACAACAGACCCTGGTTAGATTTGAACCAGACCCATCTTAGCTACTGCTTTTGGTGGCCCTCTGTGCCTGAGGGCAACTACAGCTCTCGTGCACCAGGAGCTCTTCAAGTTCTTGTTGAGAAGCTAGTGTTTTCTCAAAGGCCTTGTCTGCAATAGGGTCTTTGGCAAAAGACTAACCCTGGTGCAGTTCCCATGATAGCAATAGCAGGAGAGCTAGTGTGCAGAAAGCTTCCCAGAGCTGAATGTCTTTCAGAGTTGCTCCCAGCATGGTTAGATTACACCGTGTTAAAAGCCTTGGCAGCTAACAAGAGCTTTGTCTACATTAATGTTCATGCAGTTTCTACTGTCAGTGGGGCTGAACTGATCTGGTAGCAACAGTGGGAAACTTTTGCCAAAGTACCCTGATGTAGACACGGCGTAAGGATACTCTCAGAATCTTCATTATGGGACACTTGAAATACGTAAGACATGGGGCAGTTCCCCCATAGCCAGCAAGCGTATTCATCATAAAAGGCAGCAGCAGAGCCCCATAGAAAAAGGGCTACATATTTTTTAATCACAAACTCACAATTAGCCTTTGCCTGAACTGAACTGCAAAACCCCCAGAGAAGATCCCTGGCAAAAGGCACGGCAAATGAATCCTGATCTATGGATGGGCTGGTGGGAGAGAGAAGATCTGGCATGTGTGCCATTAGGTAAGTCACCTCCCCTCTTCTGTGCCTGTTTCAGCTCCCATCCTTTCACAATCTGGTATATTTAGACTAAGTTCTTCAGGGCAGAACAATCTCTTGCTATGTGTAGGTATAAAATATAGCTCAATAAGGTCCCAATCACAGTTAGGGCATCCAGGCATGACTGTAATACCAATAATACACGGATCAAAACCCTTCTGCCTTAAAAACGTTGGAAGAGGTCAGAACAACAGACTGAAAAGAAAGGAATGAGGAGGTTGCCCATCTAAGGCCTCTTTCAACACATGCATAGTTCCATCATCTGTTTAAAAGCTTTGGATGATTGTGGCCTTCATTTCCGTAATATTTCTGGTTTCTCTAATCTGATGGATCCAAGGAAGACTCATTATTCTAAAGGGAAGGGGTCTTTTTTTTTTTTTTTGAACACACACACTTATTTTTAGATCCGCGGGTTAGCTACTGAAAATGGTAACTATATCCCTAAATAAGGCTGATAAGGAAAACACCAGTTTGCAGTCTACAAGTTAAGGGTTCAGAGTCCTATGTACTAAACAATGTTTCAGTCATCAAGGAATATGATAATAAATGTTTTATTGAAATGTCTGATTCTTCCTTTCCAGCGGTACCCTACCATTACCATTATGAAATACACAATGCTTTTTCTTCCAGAAGTCCTGCATGTTGAGCCATAAAGACAAACATGAGTGATTTTGTATCTTCTGAGGCTTTATGGGGTTATAAAATAAGTTTTACGTTCCAATCAGCAGTGACAATTTATGACTAGAGAGTCTCCAAAAGATATAACGTCAAACTATGTATTTTAATATAGTTTGAGACAACTATGATGCCTTGAATGACATTTGCTCTCCACGCACATGGAAAATGAATAGAAATGTGGGGAGATTGATGGCTTATTTCATCAATAAGGGTCTTGTGTGAGATGGATTTTATGAGTAATACAGACAATAACTAGCTGGCTTAAGGAAGAGGATTTATTGGACTACATTCTTACCAAATGCTACTTTTTCCTTACTGCCCTGCTTGTGTAATTTTGCTAGTAGCAATTCAAGAGGTTTTTTTTTTTACTATTATAATTACAGCCAATGGTGGGTACATAATGAATAATTTTATTGATGAGATGCATCAGTTATAAGACCCTTACCAGGTAATAGTGAAACAGTTCATTTTATATGCAACTTTTGTGAAATTAAAATAAAGCTCCTTGAGAAGTGGAAGCAACACCAGTCACACAAGAATTAGAGCATGTTCCTTGTTAGGTATCAATCACACTGACGTGTCATGTCTTTAAGAGTACATTGAGTATTTATTACCACTGCCTGATTAGTGTGGATTCAGTGTCTTTTGGTAAATTGCATTTAAAATATTCCATTGTAATTTAGTTGAACACAGTCACAAAACAAGATATTCAAAGAGATACATTGAATTCATTTGGGGGATAGCAAGAAGCTCCACTCTGGATCAGTGAAATCCAGTCCAGGGCTTAGGACCGTCCAAAGTGTTCAATAACAACTCTGTACTGCCATCAGGCAAATATAGAGAGAACTCTTACAGGGTGTAAAAGCATGTAGTGTGCCTGGAAGGGAGTGGAAGAGGAAATTTTACTGACCAAGCCAAAAAGTTGCAGCCAGATTTTCAAAGGCTGATGCATTGATGCGCCTGTCCTAAAACTTTTGTACAGACAAGCGTGCACACGTGGAGATGGGTTTTTGAGATCACGTTTCCATACAGAAAAGAGCAGCCATATACTTTCAACCAGAATGACCTTGGATTTCAGAATCAGAGAAAAACTAGAAAGGACAGAAAAAGTCTCCCTGAGAGAAGAAAAAGTGTTGCCAACTCTCTTCATTTTATTTTAAGTCTTGGGATATGTCAGGTTTTCTTAAAGCGCCAGCTCCGGGAGTCATGTGATTATAGGAGAATGATTGTGGAGAAAAGTTAGAGACTGTGAACCCTAAAAGGTTCCGACACAAGAGGGCAGATAGAAAGAACATAACATTTTTTTTAAAATCACGATTTTTAAGCTAATCTTAGGAAGTTCTGGGGCTTGGCTCATGGTTTTTGAATGTTTTGGGTTTGCAGCACTGCAGAAATCATATTGCACATGCATACGTGTGTGTGTGTGTGTGCGCGTGCATGTGGGTGTGTGTCCTTTGATAGTCTGCAATAAATACATAAAGAAACAGCTTGTCTCTGCAGACAGAAGAGTCTTCTAGGGTTAAAGGTACATGACATAGGAAAAAAGCCCAAATCTTACATAGCTAAGCAAGTAGCAACACCATTTCTCCCTCTTTTGGAAACTAGACTGCCTATGCTGCGTGTGCATTCAGGGCTTTCAAATCCTAATCTCAGAGATGTGCTTGCAACTCTCACTGAGTTCAATGCAAGTGATTGCCCTGTAACCACAGGCACAATTTGCCCAGCTCTGTCATTGATGTTACGCTTATACAGAACTGCTTTGCAAAAATTCTCAGGCAAATAATTCAATACTTTAAAAAGCAATATGAAATGGTAGTCATCAGTGAAGAGAATTTAAGACTGGAGTCCTATGGTCAACTGAAATCACTTAGACCTAATAGGAGTTTTAGAAGCAGTGTCCTGAGGCAGTTACAGTCTTAAAAAGCACAGGCAGACAGACCAGAAAATACTGAAATACAGCTATTGATCCTAGTTCTCTAGTAATAGCATTGTGACATTGCACCTGTGATTTGGCAGATTAGCAACAAAATCTGCTGACACCATACAAACGTCAGGCTGTGGCTGAATATCTAAACCAAAATCCAAACGTGGTTGAGTGAGCCTTTTTTAGTGCACAATGGGTGAAATCCTGGCCCTATTGAAGTCAATGGCAAAACTCCCATTCATTTCAATGAGTCCAGGATTTCATTCCATAATTGCACCCTTGTGTGTCTCATGACTTATTTCTATTGAAGGAACTTTAATCACAATGCACCGATTTGACTTGATTGTCCTTATCGCCTGTCATTCCATAGTAATTAAGCATTAACTAATATCTTCTCATTGAAAAGCGCAAGAGAGTTTTATTGTCAGGCAGGAAAAGGCTGCATTGATTTAGAAGACATGATTCACATGATAATTTCCAAGCTACCTTAAAAATCACTGCAAAGTGCAAAGTGATCTCTGGAAGGTAATAAACGAGATGCAAAAATCACCACAACAACATAAATCATGGCGGATTCACTTGGTATTACTAATGCGTGTGCTATGGGGATGTCCAAAGGAATTGCTTTGTAATTCAGTTAAAATGCACCATTATTTTAAAGGGTTACAAAAGTAAAGAGGAAAATGGGATTCTTTATAGCATATGTGAGTTCTTGTGGGTGGAGTGGGAATAGGTAAAGATTTCTAGATACTGAAAGTCACTAAGCACTTTCACTTTGTCCTTTCACATGGGACTTTTTTTGCACTTGTTTCCTGTGGAAAATTTGTGCTTAAAATGGAGAGAAGTGGTCTGGGTAAAAGGAGAACCAGCCTAAACCTTCTTCCCTGATTTGCACCAGCCTAGACTCTCCTTCAGTCTCAATAAATCTGGTTACGTTAAAAATAAAGAGGCGTGTAGTGCATCCCTCTGTCTGGAAAAAGAGCCACACCACCATCAGAAAAGCTTATAAACCCCAGGAGAGAACCTACTTCTTCAGAGAGCATTGCATCCAAAGGGCTTTGAACAAGTGCCAACGTCAAACCACCCACTGTTCACACATCCATACTTCAAGCTGCCTTAACCTTCTGAATGTAATGTGTAATTCCAGGCAGGAATAGGAGAGGACCCTGAACAGAAAGGCTGGATCTAAATCACCCAAAGCCATTGGGGAAGGTCTGAAATCCAAACGTGGACACAGATTTATAATTGGCTCAATTAGAACGCAAGCTCTAAATAGCCATGAGCTTTGGCATGGTCAAAATCCAGAATTGAAGGCAAATTCTGTAGCCTGACCCCACTTGCAATTTGAATAAACCCTGCTACTACTTGTATGTGGAGGTTTCTTGCCTCCTTCAGGCCCTGATCCTTGGCTGTGGCTGAGGAACTCACCACACAAAACGGGTTGTTTGAAGCCAAGGTTGCATTCCCTTGATTCTGGGTTGGTCTTTAGGGGTAATTTGAGTGGTCTGAGAGCTACACTAATTGACTGCCAGGAGGCCAAAGGGGCCATTACAGCAGCTGGCATGCAGAGACTCTCTGGCCATACCCCACGTCAGTTGCAGGGAAGGAGTGGTGTGGATGCTATTCGAGTGGATGTATGCCATTAGAGAATCCCACTATGTAGGAGTGATCTTCCAGTGACTTGCCACACTGGCTTTCGAACTGCTGGGGGCTAGTGAATTGGCACAAAGCGGCCTTAATGATGCCCAGGATTGGGGCAATTTGTAAGCCTCCCTCTCCCACATTCAAACCAGTTTCACAGTGCTGTAACTCAATGGACTTCACTGCAATTACTTGTAATTTATACCTGAATGCCTGGAGAATCAGGCCCAGGGAATCTGAAGTCTGTGCTCTTCCCCTCCTCCTCCCCCAAATCCACTAGATGCAGACACATGTGCAATTCCCGCTGCCACTGATATGTATGGGATTTGGGAGTTACGAGTATGGAAAGGGGGATTAGGTTTTTCTGTTACAAATGCAAGGAGTTATACATCAGCTACGTGTGTTGTACTTCATTAGAGATGTACTGGGTGCTCTACTCTAAAAATATTTGTTTTAAAAAAAGACCATATTTCATTATGTAGGATTTATTTTACCATTTAGAAATCAGAGCTAAAAGCACTCTAGAAAAGAGAATATACTTTGCTGGACAGAGGCTCTGCAGTCAATAAGCAAACTGGGCTGATGCCAGCAATAAGATATGGGGCAGGTTTTCCAGACCAAAAAGGGCCCCTTTTGTAAAGCAATTGTTCATCCGATTCCCTGCTGGGGACAATGGCAGGAAAACATCACCTGTGATGGCTGTGGAAAGTAGTGATCGGTTCCCCCGCCCCACACTGCTTTCAGCAGTCCCCAGTCTGTGCTGTCTATTCTATGCTGTTCAGGCAGAATCAATAAGAAAGAAAACAATTTCTTTTACTTTCATAGTTTAAAATTTTCCTTTTTGGTTGCATGGGCCAGTATTTTGTCATTCCCTGATATAGCAGATCACAAAAACCGTTGCTCTCAGTCTGGGACCACTGTGCAGCACTGACAAGCTCTTTCAGTTCATTTAAGGGTACTTCTAAGCAGGGTCCATTTAAGGCAGTGGTATCAGTCCACCTGGATGAAAGGAATCAAACTCTGATGGGGAATGAAGAAAGTTTAAACAGCTGCGTCACCCCCAAGGCTCACATACCCACACCTAATTCAAAATCGGTCCCAAGACTGCAAGATTTAACTTTGCAGGGTGTGTCATAATATTTCACTATTTCCTTTTTGACAAAAGATGTTTTTGCCAACACAGAGAGACCCCCTTAAAGATAGATTTAGCCCTATAGTGTACACTCTAGTCCAACCAGAAGTGATGGGCTTGATGTAGGAACTAGTAGGTGAAATCTGATGGGCCTGTGTGATGCAGGATGTCAGATTAGATGATCATCATAGTCCCTTCTGACCTTTCGAACAAAAGCCACAAGAAGAATTTATCAAAACCAGTGTGCTCCTTCTCCCAGAAGAGAAGCAGAAACTTATATAGACCTTACGGTAGTCTCCCTGAGCTCTAAGACTCCTCATCCTCTTCATGCACCTGACGAAGCAGGTTGCAGCCCACGAAAGCTTATGCCCGCAGAAATTGGTTAGTCTTTAAGGTGCTACAGGACTCTCGTTGTTTTTGCTGTATACAGACTAACACGGCTACCCCTCTGGGACTTGTCATCCTCTTTGTGTCTTTCCAAAATGGAACCTAAGAAGTGACCATTCCCTTGATAATTTTCAAGTGGGGGCAGGAGAAAGACTCGAAAATGTTTGTTTGACATTTATTATTTGGAAAGGAAAGAAATTTCAACATTTTTAATTTCAAGACACTTTTTTTTTTTTGGGGGGGGGAGGATTTTTTCAACCTTACTTTGAGGGTTCGGAGGGATCCAGCTACCAACTCCGAAGAAATGTTTGGAAAAATTCCAACCAGCTGGACTCATAAGTTGTATTTATTGATTGGATTCTGAGTTTGTAACCTGTTAACAGGATTCCCAGGACAAAACAGTCTAGAATTAGTACAAATAAAACCAAAACCAAGAAGTCCCCAGAATTTGCTTCCAGGAAATTGTTCCATGGTTTGGCACT
Source organism: Mesoclemmys tuberculata (assembly GCA_007922155.1). NCBI lineage: Eukaryota > Metazoa > Chordata > Testudines > Chelidae > Mesoclemmys > Mesoclemmys tuberculata. The sequence continues at coordinate 21,885,288 of ML675625.1, forward strand.
TTGCCAGGCTGCTGGTAGCCATGGCGCTCCTGTTGCAGCCACTTCACTGGGAGTTTACTATTTTTAAAAATTTACATAAAAACTAGCATCCTTTTCACCTCTGCTTGTATTATCCCGAATTTACGATAGATTTGTGTGGTTTCTTTAAATGTATAGTATAACCCTCAGGATAGTGACTTGTTTTCTTACATTCAAGGGGATCTATAAACAAGATTTCCATCTGGGACTACAAAATCTTTAGTAAAGACCAAGTATTTATGAGGCAAATTGGAACAGTCTTTATCCAATGCTCGTCAGTGATTTTTTTTTAAAAGATTGTGTGTACCTATATTTCCAAGACAAGGTACAAGTTCATGACATTTTGATTTTTGACCAATGACTTAGTTACCCATATGCTTAAATTTAAGCATGTGCTTAAGTGCTTTGCTGGACTGGGATCTTAGATCTTGAAATGATTGCCCTACAGAAGTACAAAGCATTATTATTAGGAAGTAGTGCTTGATGATTAGCATAGAAAGCAAATGGTTTGCAAAAGGGATCTGGGAAGCTGGTAACCCAGAAACTGGGATAAACTAAGCGTCAAAGTGAGACTCAGATCTGAGCTGCTATTAGCATTTCATTTTAATACTATTCTTTCTATTCTCAGGTATTTTCTTTGAAGAATTCCATTCATTCAACAGACAAGAGGGCAAAAATATCAGAACCTTGTATTATGCAAAAGGGAGAACTACACAAAGACCCTGATTCAGCAAAGCACGTAAGCATGTGCTTAGCTTCAATTTCAGCAGTAGTCCCACTGAGATATGAGCCGAACACATGAAGAATGAAATTTAGTGCAGCTGAAACAGTTCTGTCTAAAAAGCATCTGTCTGGGATCTCTCCCCTGGCCTTGGAGATAATGGTTGAGATGAAGTCATTAATTAATGCACAGGCAAACTATTAACATCCACTGATTACCAGGTTTGATTATGATTTCACTAGGACCTGCTGCCAAAAAAAAAAAAAAAAAAAGGTTCTTCTTTGGTGCTGAAATTGTGACTGGCTCAAGAGAAATCCTGTGCTAATTCATCAAGCGACAGCACTGGATGGCAAGGCAGTTTCCATTTCCTAAATGGCACCCACTTCAAAACAACCGCTACAGTCACATCTGAGAATGTATTTGCTGGTCAGGTTTTCGGTATGGTTGGGCCCTGTGTTTGCCATCCTGCAAAGCTTTAATGTTAGCTGTGTGCTCACCTACCCAAATATAGCTGGGTAGCTGATGGAAAGCTAGTCTGCTTTGCCAGTGTATTTTCTACCCATCATCAGGTTCTACCCGCCAACCACATCCTCCCAGGGGAGAGCTGAAACAAATCAAAACAGAAATATCTGTCTTCTGTATCTGCCCTCTGATGCACTGAAGTCAATAAGTATCCCATGTGCAGGCATCCAAAGTCAGAATTTGACCTTAAGACTCAATAAAGAAAAGGGGCAGATTGAGAGTCAGTGCAGTACATTTAAATCCATGGAGCTAGATTATTTTACATTAGCTGAAAATTTAACCCCACCACTTCCATCAACTTTAGTAGAATGATGCTGACTTCTACCAGCTGAGGATGTGGGCCCAATAACTCTGTTTACATCAAAACAGCTGATTTCCTCCAGTGGAGGATCTAAACCCTAATATTTACACTGAATACATGCCCCCAAATTAAAGATTTACACTGAACAAATCTCTCCAAAATGTCCTGTTCCAAAGTAAAGCAAGTTTTAGAGAGAGAGAGGTCCCAGCACACCGATTTCAATGGACTACTCACAAGCAAGCAGAGCAGAATCTGCCCCAGTGCAGGGAATGGGATTAGGTATCTAGCAGTGCTAGGGTTGAGCAGATATTTAGCTAGATTTTATAAGTGCTCCAATAAGATCAAAACAAATGTGCAGACAAAGCCATATATGACACGTGCCTGAGTAATGCCAGACTATCAGACTACGTGTGTAATCGATTACGTGTGGGATCTATTTCTTGAACTCGGTATCCTTGTGTATTTCCCCGTTGCCTATAAACGGAGGAAGGAATGCTGGCCCTGACAGGTTACCCAAAGCTGAAGGAATGGAGGCTACTTAACATAGATCTCATGAGCTGTAATGAGAACAAAGGAGACCATTGCAGAACAAGATTTGCATAACTGCATGCATATGATTGCACATCCAGTTACCGCAGCCGTGCACATACATCAGATGATTTAATTGTAGGACCAGATGACCAGGATTGGCTTTGAGCAATTTTAGACATTTGGGGTTTACTATCTCCCCCAATCATAGTAGTTCCTTTGTCCTGGTCTGAAAGAATCCCTCTAACCGTGCTTTATCTTTCGGTCCTTCCTTTTCACTTCTTCCCCTCAAATATTTAAGTACACAAACTCCTATATCAGAAAGAAATTCGGATTTGGTGATTGCCTTCTGAACGGTCCAGGCCATCAAGGTTTCTGCAGCATGAATGAAAGGCTCCCTTGGCTCCTGCGCTTAAAGCAATTTGAATTTCCCTGATGAGTTTGCATGAACTCTGGCATGCTTCCATATCACTGTTCATTTTTAGCCTAGTGGGAAAATGGTGTTAAGTGAGAGACATTTTACAAGTGAACCTAGATTGGGCTGTGCATGAGAGCTCTAGGGCTATATTCTGCATTGATTTGCAACACCGTTGATTTGGGTTTAGATAGAGTGAAAGTCAGTGAAGAATTGGGCCCTTTTAGAGAAACTGTAAAGGCACAGATTACTACAAACAGCTAAGGTACAATTTATTCTGGGCCGGAGTCTGATCTTACTTACACCGGTGTCAATCAGAAATAACATCACTGAAATGAATGGGGTTACCCCACTGTAAAATTGAGATCAGAAGAGAGAGATCTTAAAAGCAAGATATATATTGCAATTGTTGTGGGAGAGGGATCTACTGAAACTAATTATGCGAAAATTAAAGCAATTAGTACTGACCCAGTCTCAGGTGATATTTAAAAAAAAGTTACATTCTCTTGTCAGAATGTGTGTTGATAAGCCAACTCTAAAGGAATCCTCTTCTTTTCAGCTCTCCTGTCAGAGATTTGGATCAGCATTAGACACTGGATGAATTCCTGGTCCCACTGAAATCCATGGGAGCTGTGCTTTTGACATCAATGGGCCAGGATTACACCCTCTCAATATTGTTCTTTGTTAGTGTTGCTTAGTGCAACAAAAAGCACCCAAAGTTCTTCAGTTATAACAGAGCTGTCTTGAATGTTACAGGTCTTATTCCGCAGTGCTGGAGTTTATATTGGAATATAAACCACAGGCCTGTTAAACTAAGTCATTGAAAACACATGAGCTTTCTCTTCTAACATTCTGCTCAACAGAGATGTTAAGAAGCCCAATGCAATATCCCACTCCCACTGGAATTTCAATATGCCAACGAGTCCACATAACACCCTCCTTCCCCATTAAAGGATGAAACAACATTTTTTTCTCGCCGTACACTAACACGCTATTTATACACACCACGTGAAATATTTAAAAGTGGCCTCCTATTTGAAAACACAGCTCTCCCAAGATACCTCTCCAAGTGGGTCTATTTTAGATGGATACCTATTGAAGAACTGTGATGTACTGGAGGCAACAAGCCTGGGTGGGAGGGGCTTCTGTCGTAGTTTTAAATGCAGCTACAGAAATAAGAACGCAGATTGTGCTTCCCTCTGATTAATGGGCCCAGTGAATGTCAACTAAGTTTTTCTGATTGACAGACCTATGAAATACTTGCAGAATCAACAGCTATAAAACTGATGGCAATGAAGTAGCACCATAAAACCGCAACGTTTGTGTCTATTGCAATCAAAGCTTTTAAAACCTAATTACTTCTGGGTAACATCTGTCATATATTTTCATGTAAAATCACAGTGGCATGCAACTGTCTAGCAAAATAAAAGAAAACAAATGATGCACTGTAATAATGGAAACGCGAACTATCCTTTTTAATCTGGAAAGAGAGCTCCAATTTATGAAGCTTAATACAACTTGTTAAAACACCTAACATGCAAAGGCAGTGATTAAGTAGTGTCCTTTTGCCTCTGGAAATGGGATCTTCTCTTACCAGGTACAGAGTGATTGAAATAGCCCTTTGCAACGGATTGAACCAGACATAAAGTAACTTCTAATGATCTAAATCTTTATGGCTCAAAGTGGACTGAGAAGGAACAATATTTTAAAAATGATCAAGTCCTAGTCTTTTATTAGTGAGGATAAAACACCTCAGTGGAGGAAATTAAACAGAATAGATTGCCTAGCTCTTCTGTAGTTTTTCATCTTCTAACTAATAGCGTCAGAATGGTAGTTTAGCAGAAGTTCAAGGGATAACACTACCGAAATTAGTGGAAAGCTCCCCCATGACTTCCAGGGGCTTTGGATCAGGCTTCCCAATCCAATTCAGTTTTTATTCAAGCCTTACTCAGGCTAACTCCCACTGAAGTCAAGGAGAGTTTGGACTATGTAAAAACGTCTAAGGATTTGGTTCTGAATGGATCCCATGCTCCATCTTTGGCACCTAAGCAGTCCAACATCATAGTATTGGAAACATCATTCTTTAATGTCTATTCTCACAACATGCCTGTGGGGTAGGGCCATGTTGTTATCGCCATTTAAGATATTTAGGTACTTAACTCCTATTGAAATGAATGGGAATTAGATGACTAGATACCTTTGAGGGTCTGGGCCAGAGACATCAAGTGAGTAGTCAAAGGTCACATGAGAAGTTTGTGAACTAAACCCCCAGTCTCCAAGTTACAGACTAGTCCCTTGACCATGGGACGGCTCACTAGAGCGATCCATTACAACCATGTTACTGCTAAAGCTAATCTCTCCCCCGGGCCAGATAGTCACAAATTCTCAGAACTGATTTGAACCTTGCAACTGACGGTGGCAAATCCTGCTATGTTTTGTTCCTCTGCCTTTAATGGAGGACATGTTTTCAGAAGGCTCAGGGCTCCCCCCCCTTTTAGGGGACTTAAATTAAGTTTTCAAGGTTAATTGTCCAATTTGGTGTCTTTGGTTCAATAAATAATTCAGAGTCAGTTTATATGCTTCCATGTAAAGATCTCTACTGAGACTATAGCAAGCAGTCATTTCCCTTGCTGTGCTATTAGCTAATGTGCTCAAGGTATTCTTCTCCTTTTGGAAGCATTTATGCTATTCAAGAGGACATGTAAATGAAAACCGAGTTCATTGGTAGGGTCATAATTAACACAGCCCTAAGCTATCAAACAATCGATTTCCAAAGTTAGCTGTCCAGCCATCTTCCTGTTCTTGGCCACTAAACTTATTGTAACAATAATGCTGTGTCTTTAGTGATAACCTCTGCCATAGCCATCTTAGCAGGTCATCTTATCAAATGGATCCCCAAAAGCCACCTGTAAGATCTTTGGAGCAGGTACTGTCTTTGTTCTACATCTAGCACCAGGGGGCCCTGTTCCATGACAAGGCTCCTAGGTGCAACTGCAATACAAATAAGAATTCAGGTCTGACTTCATCTACATACAGAGGGCTGGATCTTCCTTGGGTGTAAACCAACATACTTGCATTGAAGGTAGTGGATCTGCCCTGATTTCCAGCAGCTAAGAACCTGATCCTGAGTTGGTTTAGTTGTCAGATTATTACAATGTGTTGGGTTAATCAGGATTAACGTGCCGGATGGGATATAATAGGAGTTTCTCTCTTTAAAGAAAGCTCCCCTCACAAACGGCAGAAGGGCAATGGCTTGAATTTTATTTCTTCTTTTGGAAGTGGTTGATGTAGCTAGTTTCTCAGAAGTGTTACATTCGCTGTTTCTCCACTGCTTGATGAAGGGGAAAATACCTTGGAGTCTAATGTTTTACCAGACTTTTGAAAGCTGAGACCCCCTCAGGAAAGTAAAACCAACTACACCTCCATTCCACCTTGCCATATTAGCAGTGCAGCATGGGGAAAATCTGCACTGCCATTGTTCCATGCTCTCCTCCCCTCTGGCTAATCCTTCACCTCCTAAATTTTGGGAAAAAAGTTCCTTTAGTCTGCTCTAACTCATCATTGCCACTCTTCACTTTGGCTCCTGCCCTGTGTCAAAAAGAGGCAGGATCTCTCTGCAATGCCAACCTCCCAATGGAATATTGATTCTGCTAATTAATATCTATTGCACTTATAAGATAGAGCAGAAATTGAGCCTTGTCGTCCATTCCACATGGCTGATTTTTAATGCAGGACTAAAATGACTCAATTGTCGCAGACAATGCCTCATTTCACAGTAGCAGACCTTCCCCCACTGCTTCGCCTCTGCATAGGGAGCACATGGAGAACATTTCTGGAGTGCTAATGGGATTAGTCCACCTGGGAGTTAGAGGTAGAGTCAACCTGGGGTAATTTAGAGGAGCCTGCAGGAAGTTACGCTGGCGGGCTTTTGGGATGGAAAATGGAAATAAAATTCTTATAGTGCGAGGACTCATTAGTTAGTGTTTCTGCAGTGCTATGGAAATGAAAAGTGCTGTAAGTGGTAGGTTTTTATTGCCCATCAACACAAGAATAACGCCTATTAGTGGCACATGAAGCAATAACTCCATTTAGAAACAGAGGCCTTGGAACTGACAGCTAATCACCAGCAGTATGTTTTGTAATACCAGAATTGGTGTCAATGAAGCGCAGTTGGTAGCTCTCCTGGCTGTGGGTCAGGGTGGATTCGTGGATCAGCTGTCAGTGGTGTCATTCCCAATGCGGACCCTGCAGTGCAGGGCCTACGCAGAGCGCTAAGCAGAGGGACAACGATTCAGGAGTAGGGTTGCCATCCTTTGGATAAAAGGTCACCTTACAGGCCATGGTTTATTGCTGAGTGTTGTGCATATGCACTGAGGAGTATACACAGTGTGCGCGTATTTATAACTTCACCATTTGGGGATCAGCTGCTGTTCCAGTAGAAGTCAATGAGTTTTACTATTGCCCTGGATAGGAACCAGAGTGGGCCCTAGAGGTGAAAAATCACCCTTATTCAGAGGGCCAGTACAAGCCTATGCAACACTTAAAACCCTTTCAACTCTATCCTGAGGGCTGATGTGAGGCCAAAGTCCTGCACAGCCATTGTGTGTCCTTTCTGCAGGGGATGAATAAAACCCTCCAAGTCTGACCATTGTTAATCAAATTAAGGGTCAACAGAGAACATACAATTTGGGATTGGCTTTTCTGCCCATTCTTATCTGGGCCTCTTTTGGTGATTTTTGCAGCCTTTAGTTTATGAGTGAAAATAGTAGGTGCCAATTATCATTTAGCTACCTCAGTACCTAGTTGCGTGCAATCATAAAGGAAGGATGGTCCAGTGGTTAGGGCATTATTCTAAGCGTGGGAGACCCCAGTTCAAATTCCTGTTCATTCACAGCTTTCCTGTGGGACCTTGGGCAAATCACTTACCTCTGTGCTTCAGTTCCCCACCTGCAGAATGGTGGTGACAGCCCTGCCCTATCACACAATGGTGCTGTGAGGATAAATACATTGAAGATTGTGAAGTGCTCAGATACTAGAATGATGAGGGCCATATAAAAACCATAAAATCAATCATTTATTTGGATGCCTAAATGACTGTGGCTGTAAATAATTGTTTGTGCAAAATTGTGCCCACAACCATTCACAGCTGCAAATTGTCGGCATGATGAACGACCAATTTTGGAACCCTGGTTCTTGGCTTAGCAGCCTTACTGAAGATAGTGGATTCAATTGTTTGTACCCTCACTATACTTGGTATGCATCTGATCAAAGTTTTAAACAAAAAAAAACAAAAAACAAAACCACACCCCACACAGCCCCCCCCAAAAACACAGCAATGTTCTAAAAGATGATAGTTGTTAAATACAATTTCAGTGTTGTGTGTACATAACATTTAACATGGAGATGTCTAAATATTCCAGACATGTCCAGTATACCATAATTTTTGCATCGTTTCACATTACTGACAAGGTACATTAGGTGGACACTGAAGGATGAATTATTTTCAGCAAAACATTTTTGTGGAGTAAGTAAATTTATCTTACGGGGAAACTAAAAGGAAGAAATATGGCATTAAAATGTGCAGATCTGAGTTGAACACATCTCTCTTTTACAGGGAAAGCATGATTTAAGTGCACTCTATTACTAATGTTTAATAAAAGACATAATTCAGATGTCAGGCTGAGGTTGTGTGCATTGAAACTATGATTTGGGGAAAAATGACCGACATTTTTCAGGACAGTAGGTCTTCTTTAAAAGATTTGTCTGAAGGCTTTGAAACATACTTTATCTTTTATAAAAAGGCATTGATGAGCAATTATGTGTTTTCGGCTTTAATGAGAGTACCCAAGGGGACCAAAGTTTGTGGAAATAGGTTTTCCTTGACCTTTTGTCCTAAGGAATATTTGTGTTAAGAAAGTGGGTTTCTGAAGAACTGAGCAAATATTTGCAACTAATAATTTATCCAACTAATGTAGCCTCTCTCTCTCTACTTGCGAAAGATCCACGGACAGATCATGGTTTCCTTGACCGTATTCATTATTGTAAATACCTTCTGAATAAGCCAGTTTAAAAAATATTCACAAACAATGCTCAGAGTATTTGATATTCAATATTCAAGACACGCTGGGTAGTTGTGATTGGTCAGAAGTCACATGGTGTTTCTGAGCTAATTGGAGGAAAGTGAATTGACTCCTTAGAGTGTGAATACTTTTGCCAGCAAATTCAAGATTAGTTTTCTGTAAATATTTAGGCACATGACTCTGAAATTTGCTTTCTGCAAACATTCGTGCCAGTAAAATGCGATTACAGGAATGCATTTCTTTTTCACTTCAGTTTCTGAAAACAATCCTATCCAAAGTAAATTCATTTCAAAACTCCAGCAGACTGTAGTGGAACCTATTTTGCAGTATTTTCCCAGTTCTCTGGGTCTAACAAGAGGCTAGGTTAAAAAAGTGACCTTAAAAACAAAACTAAGCTGAAAGCAATAAATCCAAAGTTACAATTTAGGGCCCAACCCTGTTCATTTTATTCACATGAAAAGTCTTAATTCATGGGAACGATCTTACTGAACTTCAATTTCACTGCCTGCTTGGGAAAAGAATTTTCAGTTTAGTGAGAGTTCTAATTTCTGCATTGTACAGAGTAGTAGTATATATCAGATAAAGTAAGTTACAGACTAGGCCCTGACCCTTTGCTGCCCTGAGGATGCTCTGTGCTGGTCAGCCGGTGCAAAAAAACAGTCCTAAAGATGCCAGGGGAGCATAACTTCAATGGATGGGGAAAAGAACAGCACTCCACTTTTTACGTCACCTCTCTGACACTAGGGGAAGAGACCGTGAATGGGATACTCATATGCCCCACTACTCTGCATTCTTCTATGGCCACTTAGGTCATTGTCAGCTACTGCAAATTAGAGGACTAGCCCCTTCCTCTTAAATTACTCTGTGTGCGCCTCCGCCAGCACTGAGGATCTGGGCCCAGGACTTTACTCCAGATGCATTTATATCAAATAGTCTGAGACACAGGATGGAAAAGAGCATGGGGGAGGAGCGGGGGGGCTGAAGTGTTTTACATCAACACTGTCAGTATCCTCCCAAAGGAGGATGTAGGGATTTATTAAGCAAAGAAGCCATTTTTAGTCACCCCTTAATGTTTCCCAGAGCCCGCTGAAAAGCTTGTGGTCCATAGTATACAAACTTGGCTGCAGCATAGATCTTCCTTATTATAGCTATCACTGCCCGTTGATAAATGAGTTTTTTGAGTCTGCTGCAAAATGGTTTTTATGAAGCAAGCACTGAAAATTTTGGAGCTGTCTGCTCTAGGTAAATGTATACTGATAGGGCAACGTGCGTGCAAACCCCTAATGCAAATATGCTGAATCAATACAGAGTGGAGCAATGTACTCTGATAACATACCACCGAGGCAATACAAAGGGACTGCTGGAATGCAATTGAGAATCTGGCCTACATCTACATTACCCGCTTCTGGAAAATAAAGCCAGTCACTCCCTTTCCCCAAAGCCCCCCAAAGCATTGCTGATGACCTATGCATCACTCCTACCCATCCCAGATAGTCTTTGCAGCCCCCCCAGGAGCTGTTCTCCACACTTTGGAAAATACTCACATAGTGTATCACTGGAATTGTCTGAGATAACATCCAATGAGAAGCATGAGACAATACACACCTTAGCTCTAGTTTTTCAGACTCTTTGCAAAGTCAGACAGTCACTGGTTAACCAGTTACACTCACATCCTTTTCTGAAGATTTTAAAATGCAACTATAACAGCTAGAGACTAACCTGGTTTTTAAATGAAAGAAGATTTTAAGAGGCTCGTCCACTCCCCCTATGCCTCCACACACTGAGAAATGCTGATCTACAGTTACTACTGAATATGCTGCACGCCTAACACCTACTGTTATGAAATGACCAAAGAATATCAGTTGCTTTAATGGAGCTGTTAACCACTTTCATAACATCTCTCCTTATAAATCATGATTCAACACTTCATTTCAACAGTGTGCACCCTATTTCGTTTGCATTGCAAAGCAAATTGGAAGGCACTCAGTGGACTGCCGAGCGTGATATCAGAAACCATACACAAAATGGGGAATACTTAGTCTCCCATCGCAAACCAGTGTACTGATTGAGATACTCGTGTGTGCATGCGCATGCGACTGAGAGGCGGTGGTGTGGTGGGTGCTGCCATCGTTTGAGAGCATCCCATAGACCAGCTAGTTTTAAAAGTGCTTTTGGATCCCTCTAAATGAAAGAGGCTATTTAAATGCAAGTTCCTTATCCCTAAGAGGGCTGTAAATTTGCAAGCAGACTTGTAAGGCGGGGCGATGTTTCAAAGATATTTTAAATTTGCACAGCAGTTCAATGATGCTAGATATTAACAGCACCAGACCCTCAGCTGGTGCAAATCACTACGGAAGCCAATAGACTGTGCCAGTTTACACCAGCTGAGGACCTGGACCATCCAATATCATTTTCATTTAAAAATCGGACTTGCAGCTAGTGCAGAAACTGGTGAAAATTTCGTCCTCCTAGGAATACAGTTGCCTGAAGTTACAGGGCAGGACTGACCCTCTTTGCTCCTTTCCCAGGAAACTGCCATTTAGCAGAGACTCTGGTTCCAAACAGCTTGCCATCCCTCAATTAAACTCTCTTTAAAGTTTAAAGATACACTTAAATGTGCTTTTATGGCACCATTACTTTCTCTGTCTAACCCGAGGTCACTGACTGGAATACAAGCCGAGACATTTTAAATCTTAGATGAACAATTAAGCTGGTTCCCACTACATTCTTTCATATTTTACTTCAAAACCCAAACAGACTCCCTACGCCACCCCATTTCCTCCTGGCAGTGCAGACAAGAGCATCACAAGTGCAACACGAGAGTGGAAAGAACAAAGGCGCTTCTGTCACTTCCGCAGTTTTAATTCTGCTCGATTTGGCTCCAGTCTCACACCTGTGTGAATCTAAAGTAATTCCTTGAAGCCAATGGCATGCCATCCTTGTAGTGCTGAAATAATGCCCTCGTCCAGCACGGCATTTAAGCATATGCTTAACTTGAATTACAAGAGCAGTGTCATTGACTTCAAATAAATGGCCGTAGCCTGTGGAGAAATGAATTCAATGGGACTGCTCACATGCTTCGCAGGATCTGGGCTTAATTCAGGTTCCTGGACTTTAATGGCATCATCCCTGATTTACACTGCAGAGAGAGGTCAATCAAGCCCAAAGACACTAGACCGGGCAGGGCATTTTAAACTTTTCTTCCGTCCAGTTTCAACAGGGACCCAAGCTCCCCACTGCAATTTACTAGCCAGTGTAGGATATGAAGGCAGAACCATTGATGACAGATGTGTAAACTTTTGCATGGAGGAAAGCCAACATTTTGCATACTTACACAGAGCTGCCATACATATGAATGTGGTGCTAATATGTGAAGTTCCACCAGCTGCGCCCAGTCTCAGGGGATGCTTCAGCTATTTATATTCGCAGTAATGAGCAAGCTGTTATCATGTAATCAGTCTGAGAAGGCTTTGGAAAAAGTTCCACTGTGAATTAGTGAACAGCTGGACCATATTTGGAGCTATGAGAGGCTATCGACCCAATAGTCCAAGCCTCCATTCTGGAGGCAGCAGAGGCAGGATGGGCAAGGGACAAGGATAAACCATGTTAAAAAGCTTGCTTGCAATCTAAAGAGTAGCCGAGATTGGAGATTAATTTCGAGGCCACAGATTCTGGCAGAGACCATAGAATCCACCTGCCGGTGATCGCGTTCCAAAAGCCACAGGCCTTTAATTTACATTATGAGGCAATACCGTGAGTGGCCCAAAGGGCACCAAAATCAGAAGATGCCAGAATTCTTATTGGGAGAGTGGAGAGGGATCTGGTGACTAGAGCAAGGGACTTGGTAAAGTGGAGATAAAGGTAAATCAGCTCATGTTTCAGAGCATAAATTGACCACCACCAGGGGCCAGGAGGGATCCCTTTTCCCCTTCCACTTCTAGCAATCCATAATTGGAAAGACAACACGGGACTTTTTTTGACCCTCCTCTGAGGTCTCAGGCACTGGTGTTCTTGGAAGACCCAACCACGTGAACCACTATGGCAAATCTTATGCTGTCACCCGTAGCACGGTTTGGCACCGTTCTGATACAGGAGGCTATGTTTCTCTCCAGGGATAGATGTATTGAGCACCCAGCCAATTAGTGGCTATTTTTCCAGGTTATTTAGAACTGAAAAGATAAATCCTGCCATCCCAAAGGTGATGGCTTGAGAGGCAAGGTTTAGAGGGCCTCATTCTTCTAATGTAATGAGCGCTGCAGTTCTGGATGTGGAAGCCGCATGTATCGTAGCTTCTTGGGCTCAGTCCCAATAGAAGTTAGTCCGCATTTAGATTCTGAGTCCCTCTGAGTTTGAGGTACACAGCCCCCCAGCACCTCAAGCCACACACCCCCTATTCATACAAGGTATTCACTGCCTACCCCTGAACCTTTCATTACTCATCATCCTTTAATTAGCTGTCACATGCTCAAATGACCGAGTCCTCTCCCTGAGCAGCTTACACTCGGAGAGACAGAGGTGAGACAAGGGAAGTTGAACATCAGGGCTACGTTCCTGACGCCTTTATTATTTGTAGGCTTGGCTCAATTTGATTTTGTTTAAAAAAAAATAAAATCAAATTTGGACAGATAATTTATAAAGCTTAAAAATGGACATAGATATTCTCTATTTACACTGTTACTGTTGCAGGAAATTATAGGAGGATCAGACAATGAGGGGAGGAGGACAATAATTATTCAATAGCAGTAGACAGATTAAAAGAGTGAAAGCTTTAACTAAAATACAAGTGGTCAACATCATGTTTCAAAATATACTTAGTTAATATTCTTAAATCAAACTAATAAGTTCTCAAGTAGCATTTCTTACTTTGCCTCCCTGTAAATTTACATTATTGTCAATGGAAAAGCTTTTCCATCGGTTTGTAAGTGTATAGTGAAGTCAACATTTACTCTCATTCACTGACAAATCTAATCCTTCCAAGGCGAGTTATTTGTAACATCTAGGAGACCCAGTCCTGGATCAGGACTCCATTGTGCTAGGCACTACACACATAGAACAAATATACGGTCCCTGGATCGCAAAACTAAGGGACTAGATTGCAACTAGCAAGCCTCACTGCAAAAGACATGCCAAAAATGAAACCCTGCATGAAGCTAAGTTAAAATGAAGGACGAGAATGACCAGAGGTTGGATTTCCAGGATCCCTATGACAGCAGAATAAACTTCCACATGAAGTATTTGCCAGCCGATATAGACCTCATTAGGATCCAACAGGATTCTCAGAACTAACCCCAAATGAATCCATAACTCTAGGAGGTGTCCTTGGTGGTGTGTCTTACTGCTGAAATATGTTATGATTAGGACCCAAATCTTTCCATTGACTTCAATGGGCTTTGGATCAGGCCCTTAATGAGCCATGCCGTCACTCAGACTATTACGTACAGTCATTAGGACATGAATTAAAGCCTTCACATTGAATCTGTGTCTATTCCATTACCATTACTTGGCGCACTCTCCCTAAAAATTGGAGCGAATATCTTTAATTTATACTAAAGAGGAGGGTCCAAAGAGTTTAGTCTGGTTTGTACCAGTATATTCAAGATTTCTTTTACTAATGTGCCAAAGCCATAAAAGACTTAAATCACCTCTCTCCCACCCCACCTTTAGTAAACCATTTAATGATTTTTTTATATTTTATTATGCACCGTGTTTAAGGTATCATTGTCTCTATCTTGGCTAGTTTATCAAAGGTAATTGGCATGGAAGTCTGTGGTTTTTCCGATCATCATACTTGGCTGGATCTGAATGGGAACATTATCTTTACAGAATATATTTTGCTGTACAAAAGGTTTTGGGGATTAAATTAATAATTTTCAGATATTTTTCTTACAGCTCATTTTAGTAGTGAGACATCTTCAGCTTCCCTTATAGTTAAGGGAGAGACAAAAAGATGCAAGAGCCATTGATTCACCTCAGGGAATACTTTGGAGAGATCAAAAAGTGCTAGTGTGCAAGCTGTTTCCTGTGGGAGGAGCATAGCAGTACAATCAATCCGTGAATGCATTGTAAAAATCAATGGTCTGTATAATTAGGGCACTCCAAGGGTAAAAAAATTCCTCTTCAATGCATAACAGGGCTTTTGAAGGGTGGAGATCTTACAAGCCCCTGAACAAACAAATTTTAAATAAGGTTCAGAGGAGGGGACTGTATAGCTTGGTGGATTGATACAAAAAAAAGTCTTTTATCCGTGGTGATTGCTGCAAAGCAGCAAGAGCTCTGAAATTACGCTCACATGAGACAATCTGCTCCGCTCTGTTACTCAATGCTGCAAAATGCGGATTGCCATCAACCCACCTCACCCCAGCTGCTGGTGGGCAAGGATTTTGACTAGAGAGATCTTTGTACGGGCTGTTGGTAGCAGGGTCGGGAGGGTGTGTGTGTGTAGGATGCAGGGCACTTGGGAAAATATCTACTCAGATACAGAAATCAAAACAGGCCTGGTATATGCACTGAGGAATACCTCAAATTCTGCACTCAACAGCCAGGGATCCATGTAGCTGTTATCCCCTTTGGGTGAAGGGTGGAAAGTGGAGGTTAAGCTAATCAAGGGTTACCCCCGTTTAATGAACTGAATCAATGCAGACCCCTTCCTGTCCTTGTCTAAACGCAGGGGTCAGCACCAGTGCAGGGACAGCAATTGCTACACCTGGGAATAGCCCCAATTCAGAAGAGGCCAGTGACCTATTCTCCCTTCTGCCTTAATAGGGTGTGACACAGTTTCAAGGTGAAACAGTCTTGCATGCTGAAATTATATCCTGAGTGGTGAAAGAACAGTGGCTAATGTGTGATGAAAAGCCCCCCCTGCACAATTCCTCACATCCAACTGCACAGAGCTGTGTCACCATTGCTACAAGCAAGCCCTGCTTCTGGAATATGAAAATAGAACCGAGCGTAAGTATCTAGACATGTTCTCCCTCCCAGCTTGCAGCGTGCCCCACTACATTATAAAGAGATCAAATTAAAAACAAGAAAATGGATGGATAGAAATGGTGTGGATAGAAAGCTGGCTAGATCATCGGGCTCAACGGGTAGTGATCAATGGATCGATGTCTAGTTGGCAGCCAGTAACAAGCGCAGTGCCTCTGGAGTTGGTAATGGGGCTGGTTTTGTTCAACATCTTCATTAATGATCTGGAGGATGGGGTAGGTTGCACCCTCAGCAACTTTGCAGATGACACCAAGCTTTGGAGAGTGGTAAATACCCTGGAGGGTAGAGATAGGATTCAGAGTAACAGATAAATCAGAGGATTGGGCTAAAATACATCTAGTGAGGTTCAACAAGGACAAGTTCAGAGTCCTGCACTTAGATCGGAAGAATCCCATGCACTGCTACAGACTACAAAAAGGATGTGGACAAACAGGAAAGAAAAAAAAAAAAGAGTCCAGCGGAGGGCAACAAAAAAGATTAGGGGGCTGGAGCACAAGACTTATGAGGAGAGGCTAAGGGAACTAGGCTTGTTTAGTCTGCAAAAGAAGAATGAGGGGGAATTTGATAGCTTTCATAGATTTAACTACCTGAAAGGTGGTTCCAGGGAGGATGGAGCTAGGCTGTTCTCAGTGATAGATGACAGAACAAGGAGCAATGGTCTCAAGTTGCACTGGGGAGGACTAGGTCGGATATTAGGAGAAAAACTCTAAGAGGGTGGTGAAGCACTGCAATGGGTTACCTAGCAAAGTGGTGGAGTCTCCATCCTTCCAGGTTTTTAAGGTTCGGCTTGACAAAGCCGTGGCTGGGATGATTTTCTTGGGGTTGGTTCTGCTTTTAGCAGGAGGTTGCACTAGATGACCTCCTGAGGTCCCTTCCAACCCTAATCTTCTATGAAAATGAAATCCAAGGAGCTCACTTTTCTTCCCCATGCTGTAGAAAGGGCCAAAACCCAGCCTTTTAGGCCACATCAGACCGTTTTGTAGGATAGGTTAAGCTTGAGAAAGGAAAATTTGGGGCCACAGCAGCCTGTCTGAATGTGTTTATTTTCAGATTTAATGGGCTATAGTTCATACCAGTGCGCTGTGCGTTAGTGTTAGTGCATTTGCATTGACAGTAAGCTCCAGACAAGACCAAGTCTCTAGAGAGGAAGGATGGCTCAGTAGTTAGGGCTCTTGTTTAGTGCTTGAAACCAGGCTTCAGTTCCCTGCTCTACCATGAGCTTCTTTTTTGACCTTGGACAAGTCACTTGCGCTTTGACTCAGTTCCCCAGCTGCAAAACCGGGCAGAGAACACTGCCTCACCTGAAAGAGGTGCGAGGATTAAAATACTGCACTGCGAGGCAATCAGATACGACAGTACCTTAGACAGCCTGTTTAGGATTAAATCCTTGGATTCCACACATAGCCAGAATAATTGAGCTTTCCATGCCCTGTGCAGAGCGTTGGGGAGGCCAAATCCTCGGGCAGGTTGTGCACTCTGCAGCTGCTGCTTGATGTGTTAAAGGAGTGTGGAAATTCCTCTTGGCATAGCACAGCAGAGGTCCCACAGAACGGAGGAATTGCAAGGAGACCTCGCCAAGGGACGAATTTCACCATAACGTTCCTAAACAGGAAGATGATCTTTTACCCTGTGGGTCACCATAGGGCATGTTAGCAGTACACACTAATGCAATTAACAAAAACAATTAACAAGAAATCTCTAAAGATTGACTTCAGGTTTAATTTGGGTGCTCATTTGAAACATTGGCATTGTTCAGACCTCTTGCATCTGCAAGTATTCTGCTAGAAATAGCAGGTTCTCTCACAAGGCTTCAGGCATTTATCCTTCCATTTCTGCATATTAACTGCAAGTGCCAGACAGGAAACATTACCCAACCAAATATTTAGACCCGCTGAAAAAGTACGGTCCTAGAAATAGGGCAGGCGAAGCTCTGGGGAAGGAGATGAAGTGAGAGAGTGGGTTCTTTTATTTTAGAGGTGAACCTCAAGCACAACATTGGTGTCCGGGCTTCTCCGAAGTTCGTTGGCACTCAGCTCTTGGATTTAGGAAGGAGTCAGATGCAAAGCTGGGATCAGGCACAGAGATTCCCCCAAGGTGGTGGTGGGGGGGTGGTTCTGATCCAGTGCTTGGATGTGGGACAAGGTCTACATTTTTCAGACCTGGCTCACCTATTCCTGCTGCTCGTCGTTCAGTGATTAATTAGGTGAGTGTGCCATTGGCCAGAACCCCTCTTTAGCAGTTTTCTGAATTTATCCTTGGAGTGCCGACACCTAGGCAGGCAGACTGGCTTTTATCAGGCCCATGTGACTGGAAATATCTGTGTGAACATGCTCCATTTCTGCAGTCTCTGCTCCCACTGAGTTGTACGTATGTACAGTACCCTTGTACTCCATATTGTCCATTTCCTTCTCACCATAAAGACCATCACAAAAAAATATGTTTTGTGACCTAAGGCACAGCTTGAACCTTGAACCCAGGTCTTCAGACTAGAGAAGCTACACTGCATTAGTCCACCCTACCACTTAGACTCACTTTCTGCATGTTCAAAAGAAATCCTGTTATAATAAAACTAATGATAATGGGTCAAAGTAACAGTAATAACCAGTGGAGAATATCCTTGCTTCATAGAGTGTGTGTGTTGCACATGAGGCCTTTAATAGAAAGGAAAAAGGGCAACTGTTCCAAACTAAGCTAAAAATTATCCTGGTTCTCTGTGTTCAAAGCCAGCACAGAATTTCCCCATCTAATTGTTCCACCTATGAAATAGACAGTGAAAAGCAAACTGCCAGATCATAACAGTCAAATGATGTGCCTGCCAACTCCCTAATAAAATTATACTCCAAGTGAACAGGATGCAAAGCTAGTCACAGGTGTGCTCTTCTTCAAGCTGTACGCACAATAAACAGAGCCCCACTCAAACAGTCCCTTTAAATGACATGGAGGCTTGTTAGTATTTCATGCACGTTTTTAGAACAAAGCAGTTACAGGCAGGAATGTGTCAAATCAATGGTGGGTCTTGGAAGTTAAAAGGTTGGTCTGTTAGGGAAGAGGTTCTGTACCAAAACACGGCTTTCTGAGGAAAAGGATGCAAAGGGTAGTCACCTTTCCACATGGAAGCAGTAGTGTTTTAAAATCACTATATTGTTGAATTGCCCCACGGTGTAACTATATTTTAGCTAATGTAACTCTACCGAGACACAGGATAAGAGGCTCTCTCGGTTCTAAGGCACATGGCACCCAGTCCCTGAAGATCCCAGTCAGACTGCTTGCAGAAGTGAACCCTGACTCCATTGGCCAGTCTTATTGTGATATCGGTTAACTCCATTTTTCCAGACTCAGTGGACTAGTTACACCAGGGATTAGGATCCCATTGAAGTCTGTGGCAAAACTCCCATTGACTTCAATGTTGGGGGAGAAGGGGTGGGCCTTGTAACAGCCCAGACCTTCCAAAAAAAAAAAAAAAACACGCATTGGGAATGCACATATCAGGTAACTGAGCAGTTCTATGTGCCGTTGCGTAGTCATCTGGCCTTCCTGCACAAAAGGGACATTTGTGCATGTTGCCTGTCTCTTTCATTGTGCCTTTTTGTATTAGCATCTGCTGCTGAAGGGGTTAATGGGTGACCAAACTAATCTCAGTTACTCTAATATAAATCAATGGAGTTACTCCAGATTTACTGCGGCATAATGGAGATCAGAAGCAAAGTTACCAAGCTGAGCTGGTCTTTAAGTTACACATTGAAGGAGTTTGAAACACGTAAAAACATTTCCCCAGACCGCCTCTCTTGGTCTAGTAGGCACTTATATAGCTCTCATCTCTGTGACACCAGAGTGCCTTGTAAATTTTTCTGGATTTACGTAGCACCTCCGTGAGGAAGGGAAGCCCAATTATCCCAATTTTACAGATGGAGGGGAGAGAGAGAGAGAGAGAGAGAGAGAGAGAGAGAGAGAGAGACTTGCCTGAGATCATGCAAAGTCTGTGGCAGATCTAGGAAGGAAACACAGATCTCCCCAATCCTAGCCCACTACCTTAAATCCAAAACCTTCCAGAGAAGAGAAATTACGTCTCTGCATTGCATTCATCCAGAGTAGCTTTCAGTTCCTGTTTACACTAGCACAAAGTCAGGGAAGCTTTGAGAAAGCTATCATTGCCCATATCTGAACCCTTCATGACCATTAAATAAGGTCTGGCTGTGTGAGAGTTGACAAATATGACCTTAAAAGATCAGGGGTAATGAAGTTTGATCTACTGTTGAGCTTGATTTTTTATCATTAAATATTACAGGGCTCTGAAGATCAAATCTAGTTCAACAAATGCATTCCTAAATTAGAACCACCATCAGGGGAGGAACAAGCAAATATTCTACCTGAAATGACTATTTTGCTGGTTAACTTTCCTCAAATGCATCATTAGGTCTTAAACGTTTTGTCAGCATGGAGGCTACTCTTGGTTCCAAGGCAAAGGAAACCATTTCATATTAAAACACATGGCTCTTGTGGGATATGGCAAATTCACAGGGCTGCCTGGGAATTTGGCAAGAGTCCTGAAATTTAGAAAGACAGATAACGCAGAATATCAGAAAAGACAGATTTTCATCAACAGAAAATTACAGTTCCCTGGTGAAAACCCCAATCATTATCTATCAAGAAATAAATTAGACGAAGCTGCTCTTAACTGGTTTACATTGCCTAAATCATCTGGGTGGGAGTGGCCTTTGGTTTCCAATCAGGGATCAATTCATTGGGTCTTTTAATTGGTTGTAGGAATAACAATTGCTTTCTGGTACATCAGCTTATGTCCCAAATTCAAATGGAATCAAATAGTTACTAATTGTTTTTAAATGAATCAATGGAGCAGAATGTTCTGCCTAGTGTCAAAGGGAAAGAAATTAAATATTTTTGCATGGAAGAAATACAGAACGTTCTCTCATTCCTCCAGTATAGATCCATGTCTTGGGTAATTCCTACCTATATTTAAACCAGCCCCAGCAAAAAAAGCTATGTCAGGCTTGATTTTTCCTTTGTGAACTGGAGAAATGCTCATCAATAAGACTGGGATAGCTCTGCATTGGAAGCTTTAAGGATTCTAACAGTCTTTGGAGAATCTTGGCTATATTGCTTGGATTTTTCCCAAGCAATGTGAAAGGCAAAATATACAGTTCTCTCAAAGATAGGGGTAGGAGTTAATGAGAAGGGATAATCAGCAGAGTTTGATCTAAAAACTTTAAATTTACAGTAACTGGGCAACTAACAAGGAACAAAAGAAGGACATGAGAGGATTAACTCAACTGTGCTGAAATAGTGTTTTGCTAGGGAAGGAGGAAATGCATTGCTATACCCATGAGAATACTAGCATGGCGCAGATATTAATTATTACACAGAGAACAAGAGTACAGTGAGATAGTACAGAATAAAATATTCCTACTAGGATTTTAGTTCACTCAATAAGTCATTTTGCCTGCACGTTCACACACACACAAGTTTATTAATGCAAACATCTAGAATATATTATGTTAAAAGCTTTACAGAAGTTGAGGGTAAATATATAAAATCATTCTCAGCCACAGTAAGTGCCGTAGCTGTTTCTGAATAAATGCAACATCAGCAACTGCGGGATACCTAACACCTATGTAAAGGCACCATTGCAACACACTGGATTAGCTGCCAGAAGAGGGCAGTCTTGAGAAACAGCAGCCTTTAGATGTGTCATTGGCTTCTAGGCGTCTCCACAAAGTATTAGAACAAAGCCAATAGTATAGGCATTGAACTCCAGTGGGAGCTGTATTGTTTCAATAAACCACAAAGATGAGTGCTGTCAGCATTTCAGATACTAAAGAAATGTATGCGACGACTAAAGAATTCATTAGAAAAATGAACACTTGACGATTGTGCAATATCAATACCACTGTTACGGTTCCATATGGCTACATCTCATGAATTTTTAACGTTATTTACATGACATATGGTACTGTATGCTTACATAATTTTCTTTTAGATTCTAAAGAGGAAAAAAAAACAAAAAGAATTCGCAGGCCATTAGAGCTTGATGTGAGAAGGAAACATCTTGTATGCTAATTGTCTTTAGGTACTTACATCAAGATTAAGGCTTGTGGTGTTGCCACAGATTGTTAGAAATTCCTTCGATAAGCTGACAAATGAAGGCGTCTCTCTAGAAGGAGTGATAGCAGCAACACACTTCCAAGAGCACGGCCAAGGAAGCATAGATATTTCAGGCATGTCAGCTCAGGGGAAGTGGGGGGAATGCTGACCAGTAGCAGCCAGAAGGAAAGAAGGTTAGAATCAAATCAGAAAAAGAAAAGCAGAAGAGTGAGCACATGCAAGAAGGATGCAGAAGCATAGCTTCATCGGCCAGATTCTGCCACCCTTACATTGAGAATACCTTACTCTGACTAGCCCCATTGATTTTAATAGGACTGCTCACAAAGAAGGGTGAAATCAAACAGAAGCAACTTGGTCAGCACCTAACCCATAGAGTTTTATAGTCCGGGGCAAGGCTAGTGAGGATATAAGGACAGGTTAATGCCCCAAAACCTATAGCTGGGACCAACTTGAGCCATTTGCAGAACTCCCTTCCACTGTATCAAGGATCTTAACCCACACTGTTCCTAGGAGGGTATGTGCAGAGTAACATCCAGCCCTAGAAGCTAAGCCCCAAAGCACTTGGTCCGGTAGAAGTCTACTGGATCTGTAGACATTTACAGAGAACGTTGGCAGAATTTCTTGCCTGCAGACAGATGCGAATAGCGCATTTCCCTGGGACTGGGAAATGGCTAAATTTGCAAGTGCCAGGAATCCTCTCTCCGAGAACAAATAAAGTTGACTCCTTGCACCTTGTTCAGTCCGTCAATCACCATGCCGCCAAAGGACATAACACAGAAAGTAACAATGAGTTACCATCACGACCCCCTCAGAGCCCCTCCCTCTGCCCTTTAGAGCAGGACGTCACCTTATTATAGTGTAAAAATGGAAATAAACGTTAAACGAGTGTTCATCGCGTGTGTTGCGCCAGGCTGACTTGTACAGAATACTAGTGTACCCTTCTCCCTTCAAAAGGGAAAC
Source organism: Mesoclemmys tuberculata (assembly GCA_007922155.1). NCBI lineage: Eukaryota > Metazoa > Chordata > Testudines > Chelidae > Mesoclemmys > Mesoclemmys tuberculata. Next base: position 21,907,937 of record ML675625.1, read on the forward strand.
ACCTCACTTCTAAGGCGATGCCAAACATGAGAGTTTGTTAGATCTATGCAAAAGGTTTGCAACAAAACTGGGAAGAATCTGAAATTTCCACTTGGTTCCGTGTTTGGTTACAAACCCAAGTCTCAGATCACCGAGTTTCACAAACAATTTGGGGCTTTGTTTTGGATTTAAAAAAAAAAAAAAGCCACAGGGAAGGCATGGTTTGGAGAAGAATCCATTTGTTCCTAGGTAGCGTCAGCAGTATTTCATTGGGAGCAGACCATGTGCTGGGAATTAGGCCCCCTTTCTCTGAGAGTCATCTGCAAATCATAACCCACGCACTCGCCGCCATCAGATATTCAGGACTTTCTGCCCAGTACTTAGGAACCATCCACAGACTTAAAAATAGTTTATCCAGTTTTCTTCTGCTGCTGCTGCCGGCTACTTGTTAGTAGTGGCGTGTGTGACTGAACATCTAAGTCATCTGCTATAGCTTCTGCTCTCTGACGGGGTGGCAGAATCTCCACTTGCATATTTGCAACCAGTTTGGTTAACACAAAGGGAAAGGATGGTCTTGTGGTGCTTGGACTCGGGAGATTGGGTTCAAATTCCTGAGTCTGCCACAAGCTTCCTTGTGAGAACTTGGGGCAAGTGTCCGTGCCTCAGCTCCCCATCTGTAGCCCTTTGCCTGCCTTTTCCCTTTAGACAAAAAGTCCCTGCCTTGAAGAGCTCTCTCTTACTAGGAGCATGCATAGAGCCTACCAAAATGGGGCTGTATTTTCAAAATTAGGGCAATAGATTGTTGTAACAATGCACCTGCCCTGTCTGCTCATTGGCTAATTACTGCGGTCGGAAAATTCCAGCCTGGAAGCTAACGTAAAGGTACAGGCTGCTACAGAGCACAGGCATCCTCGGTGCAATGGAAATTTGAGTGCAGTTGATAAATATTTGACTCTTATAGCAAATAGATAGCTAGTGTAAATACCAACAATGGGAGCAAGGAAGATTCAGTAGTGAGTGGGCAAAAAGTGATTCTGTGGACTCCTGTTTGAGTAAATATTTACACTAATATTGACAGATGATTCAAATACTAAAGATCTTAAAAAAAAAAAAAAAAAAAAAAAAAAGTGTCACTATTTGATTTCCCCTACCTCCCTCTAGTATGCTGCCAATATTACATCCTCTGCTTCCTCCATAGTCAAATTGTCCCAGAGTGGCTTGTTATGGAAGGCTTTTAGGATCCAGTGCTGTACTGATTACAATAGATCTTACTAGGTTCTGCTATTGCATTTCTTAACACGACACAGATTAGTATAGAACTATAGGCCAGATCCTCAGCTAGTGAAATCCATTGAAGTCAGTGGTTTACATCCACTGAAGAGCTAGCCCTAAGCTTCCCTTAAGGAAGTGTGCAGTTAAAAAACCAAGACAAACAGATTTTTATCTGCAAGAAATTTTATTCCTTGAACAGAAAAAAAAAAAAAAAGACCAGCAAAAATATATGTGCATGCTTTAAGAGCAGACTGCCGATCCTAGGTTTCCCCATCCCTCCCTCCTCTTCGGCCCTCCTGGAATTGCCTTGAAATAGTTTAAATGAAGTTGAGCTGTTCTGAGGCTGTCAAGTTTGTAGAACCTCCTCTGCAATCAATTTAACCTCCTGGAATCATCTTTTCTGCAGCTGGAAATCGCGGAGTCAGTGGTCAGCTGTCTGAGAGCAGCCAGCAATGCTCTACTTATTCCAGAGTTACTGAACTCCAAACACCTCTTTTTTGCTTCCTGTATTTGCACACACGTAAGGCACCTTATACTGTCCCTCAGTCTCTCTGTTCTTGGAAGGGGCACTCTCATAGACTCATAGACTCATAGGTCAGAAGGGACCAATATGATCATCTAGTCTGACCTCCCGCACAAGGCAGGCCACAAAACCCTACCCATACACATTTATAACAACCCCGAACCCATGACTGAGTTATTGAAATCCTCAAAAATGAGATTTGAAGACCTCAAGCTGCAGGGAATCCACCAGCAAGCGACCCATGCCCCATGCTGCAGAGGAAGGCGAAAAATCTCCGTGGCCCCTGCCAATCCGCCCCGGAGGAAAATTCCTTCCCGACCCCAAATATGGCGATCAGCTAAACCCTGAGCATGTGGGCAAGACTCACCAGCCAGCACCCAAAAAAGATTTCTCTGCAGTAATTCAGTTCCCATCCCATCCAGCATTCCCACAGACCATTGAGCAGACTTATCTGCCGATAATCCAAAATCAATTGCTCAAATTAAACTATCCCATCATAACATCCCCTCCATATACTTATCAAGCTTAGTCTTAAAGCCAGATAAGTCATTTGCCCCCACTACTTCCCTCGGAAGGCTATTCCAGAACTTCACTCCCCTAATGGTTAGAAACCTTCGTCTAATTTCTAGTCTAAATTTCCTAATATCCAATTTGTACCCATTCGTCCTCGTGCCTATATTAGTACTAAACTTAAACAATTCCTCTCCCTCCCTCCTACGTTATGGTTTAAAATGACCTGTGAATGAGCAAGCTCTAGCTATAGTGTATGCAGCTACAGCTTTCATTGCTTTCACTTCAGCTGTAGTTGCACACCCTGCATGACTCGATACAGCTATGGAAGTGCATATCACACCTTTAAAAAGTGCGAACAACTTTTCTTGCATGCATAGTTCGGTAGCCATTTTATCCCCAGTTACTGCAGACTGTTGCAGAAGGACGCACTATGCTCTCTTGACATTTCACTTGTGTTCTAGCTGGTTATTTTCCTTCAGTTACAACAGCTCATTTTAGATTAACACATTTTGTTCTTTGTGCATGGGAATGGCAATCAGGGTCATATCCTAACTCTCAAATGTACTACCTTTCAAGGGGCCGCATGCTACATCTACATTGCAGCCAGGAAGTCTCATGTCCTGTTCAGGTAGAAGTGCATGTGCCAGCTCTGACTGAGCGAGGGCACTAAGAATAGCAGCATGGCTGTCTGTGATGGCAACTCGGGCTAGCTACCCCAGTACAATTCCAGTGGAGATTCTAGGTATGTATCTGACTGCAGTCTGTGCCACAGTGGCCACCCTGTTCGTTTTTGTGGGCTAGCTTGAGCTGAGCCAGTGCATGATCATCTTCACAATCCAGGAATTATACCTCCCCGCTGCTGTACAGACATTCCCTTGTTCCACACAAACAGGTTTTCCCTTCATTTTTATGGTTGAAAGTTATTGACCTCAGAAATAAACGCATATGGAAGGGAAAAGGTCTAGAAAGTCATTCATGCTAAAGGAAGGAATTTCACAGCTTTAATCTTTCCTGAATTATTTTTTTTTTTTTTTAATGCTGACTCCTTAAAAGTCTGTGTCCAGTCTTGTGCCCTCATGTCAGCCTCGGCCAGCTGAAAGCTAGAATGCAGAGGCCACTAAATGCCCATGGATGTCCATGAATGCCAGCTCAGGCCCTGTGGGCTGACTGATAGGCCCTTGAAGGGCCAAGCCCCACCATTATAAAGCTTCTTAAAGTAGTGGAGATTTGCAGCATGCTCCAGTCCAACACGAACCTGGGAATGCCAGGCAACCACCGCCCATCATTATGCCCCTGTCAGTCTCCATTGCTCTCCTCCTCTGTCAAACCCTGCTCTACTTATGCAAATAAGTCCACTAACTGTGAAATAACTGCTCAAATAAATAAGGGTTGCAAGTGGAGTTCATTTCTTTGCAGGAATCCTCTTGCAAGGACATACACATTCCATACAATGGTCCATTTCCCAGCTCATGCCCACAGCCCCTGGGTGAAGCAAGGAGCTGCTGAAGCAGGTCTGACGCTTCAGCCTGAGAGGGCTGTCCAGATTCTACATGCCCCCTGGAGGTGGATTGTTCTGCTCTGGGTTGCCCTGCGCTCTGCTAATTAAAGCTATTTCGCCATCCCAAGGAGACTCGGGGCAAGCTCTACATTTGCAGACATGAAACTCCATGGGGAATATTTTGCGCGCTCAGTCTGGGTGCATACTCCTTCATGGTTGCTGGAGGGCGTGGGCTGTCCTCTACTGTATAAGGAAATGCCTTATTTGGGGTACACAAGTTGTATTTGCACCTGCTAAAGGGGCCAGTTGCTTAGACATTAACTCAGGAATCCAGGAGCCATAATGGTAAGTGTGGATGTAGAGGCACTTCTTGAAAATGATTGACCCCTCCAGAAAGCTCTCCCAGACAGTTAACGCTCTCGAAGGGCAAATTCACCTCTCTGCTGAGTGCTCTGGACTACCCTACCCTAGAGCATAAAAACAGGCAGCAAGCCAGTAGCCCTCTTGCAGTGCTGTGGCTGATGGATGCCCGGGGAAACCCAGCTCAAGTCCCAGGACTCCTCCTTCATCACAGCCTAGAGGGTTGGCAGTGTACATCCCTGGCTTCTGCTGCCCTCATGGGCACTGTCTCTTGCTCACCCCAATGATCCTGTGAACTCAGTGGAGAAGGTGCAGATTCTACAGCTAAGCAGCAGGATGGATGCAGAGGGAACTTACATATCTGTGCTGCAATGTAATCATATTTATGGAATACACGCCTGCAAATGAACTCTGTGGGTGCTGAGAATCTCCGTGTACCTAACAATAGCCAGTTTATTATATTTCTACTGCTTTCTCTTAAAGGCTCTGACCTGTTGTCTCCACTCTTTCATGGACAGTTGGTTTTGGTCTGCTGGCTGCACGGAGACTCTTCCAACTTTTCAAAATTAGCCATTATATAAAAACAGAAGGTGGCAGCATCTTTAATATGAGTGTAATACACCCAAGACTGCATATTTCCACTCAGTGTTTCACTGAATATTGAAGCTGACACCTTAAAGTCAATGTATGTTCTGAGTTATTTAAAAGGTATAGAACAATTATACACTATGTTTTTAGGTAGATATTGCTCTTAGTGGCATTGTACAATATTTCACTGGGACCCCAGTACTATAGTGACATATACAGGATTATTCTGTGCCACTTTGAGTCAATTATAAATCTTAAGCATCATTACTACCTCCCTGTACATGCAGCTGACCTATAACCAACAAAAAACACACTTCACCTTTACAATCTAGAATGTTGTTGCTGAGATATGAAATAAAGCAACAAACCCAATATAGCCAGGTGGCTCTCTGTGCACAATTACTCACCACACTTCTAAATGAGTGCCATAGGCTTGTACAGGTTCACGAGCAGACCACACGCTTTCACCCACACTATATTAATTATAGAATAGCAAAACAGGAAGTAAAAACCAATGACTGTGCTTTCTCCAGGAGAGACCCCTCCAACATCAGTGTTTAATTATTCTTCCCGCTCTTCCCCCTCCCCCCCAAGTTTGGGGTAAACTATGGGCTTTCCTGCTTCAATCTCTCCCCAGTTCCTGTATTCTCCTGCCTGCTGTTGACTCCTTGTAGGTCATTTGGAGCAACATAAGGAAGACAAGTAAACAGCAAAATTGCAAGATGCAAATGCCCTTCGTTTCTGGCTTTCTGTCAAAAAATAAGTTGACGATAACCCTGCCAGAATATGCAGCAAGGATGACTGCATATTTCTTCCTGCCAGCATGACGGCATCAGGGAACTGGGCACACGCACGGAGAGAGAGGGGGGAAGGCTGTGTTCCCTGAGACGCTGAAGCTACTGCTTTATCTCCGGTTCTAAAGACTTCTCTGGAGGTAGGATAAAGTATAAATAATTCCACTGCAGCCATCATAGCTCACGTCCCCTCTGGATATAAAACAAAGCTTTCCTTGGTTGGGATTTTGTATTTTTAAATCGGACATTTTTAATAATGATAAATGAAATGCGTCTCCTTTTTAAAGAGCTCCTTGAGATTCAGATGCAAGAAAAAGCTAAACATAATGCTGGAGATTAGACTGAAAGGCACTGACTTCCGCAGAGTGGTGGGCATAGGAGGTTAGAAAGTGCGTCTCCCCAGTCCTCATTCTCGCCAATCCCAACTGATCAAAAATCCACGAGCAGGACTCTCCATCAGTAGGTTGGCTGAAAAATCATTTAAAAAATATTTGGGGTTCTTTTGAGTTAACTTCTGGATACAACTGTCTTTTTCCAGGCTTTTTTCCTGCCACCCTAAGGGCTAAACTGAGATTCAGATGAAATCTCTGCTCCTGGAAACAGTGTAAGAAAAACCATCACAAGATTTGCAACGCAATCACGAGAGTTGGCAACACTAAGAAATCGGAATCCACCCCCCACCCCAGCCTGTGCGTCTCATCCTACAATGTGCTGAGTAACTACCAGGGAGGTTAATGAGTTTTACATGAGGTTAATGAGCTCAGCAGCTTGCAGGACGGTCTCCAGAACGGCCCAGGGAGTCTGGACCTTCTTGCTGTACCTGACCAAAAAACCCAGCTAAACTGAACTTTGGAGAAAGTCAAATGTGGATTAGGGGAGCTTGTCAGCAGCTGTTTGAACTGAGCTCATACCCAAATCTAAGTCCCTGGCTGGGGTTTCTTTGGTAGTATTACAGTAGCCCCTGACCGGGTTAGTAGATCTGACTGGGAGGTACAGGATGTTCCCTGGTCGGGAACGAGATGGGACAGAGCCATTACAGATCTCTGCATCTGTTCGTTCTACCCGCTGGTTTTACAGTCTCTGGTGTGATGAACATCAAATTCCCTGACCACATTTTTAGTTTCTACCTGATGAGATGAATCCGAATGAAATGAGAGCAGTGGGTCTGATCTCATTGGAACAAAGCCGGCAGGGGTGGGTTACCATTGACTTCAATGGAAGCAGGATCAGACCTAGTGTGATTTTAAAACTAGAGTCTCTTCCCAAAACAAATTATGCCTTTTGGGCTGCTTTACTCGCTTCACAAATTCAGCTTCTTTGCAGGGTAAATTATGCTGCTGCTACATGGCTGCTTCAGTAAATTGGCCTGGTCCCTCTCTCCCTCCTTCTACAGTTTTCATTTTTCTTTATCTTTTCATTAAAAATAAAAAGGGTCCTCCTGCATTCCCTTCTTGAGGGCTGTTCCACCACAGATAAGCAACTCTTCTTCAAAAGAGAGCATCTTTCTTCCTTTCCCCAGTCTTTCTGCCTGTAGCTTTTCCCTTTCTCTAGCTGCTCTATTTTCCACCCCCTGATTCTCAAGTGTTTTTAAAGTCTAACTTGACTAGCTCAAATTAGCCTGGTTAGGTTCAATAGGCTGAGGCAGTTCTTCAAGTGTTCAATATTTCATTGTCATGCAGCCCATATTCCACCAGCCGCTGCAACCCCCCCTCCGCATCAAGTTACGATTGCAACCCGTCCAATGCCGTGAAGCCGAATGGAAACTGTTCTGAAAGCCTGTTCAGAAAGGAGTTCCTCTATCGATCATATTAGATGCTGCTTCACACACCCTTTTCCAGCCTTCACACTGCTCTCACTTGGAGAGGACACAAGGAGCCACCAGCATGGTGGAAGACTAAATGTATTTTAAAAAAAGATGGCTATTTGGCTCACTTCTCCATGTGCAAAATTGCACATGCATCGATATGCTGCTGTGGCTTGCAGGTACACATGTCTGCACTTGCACTTTAGTGGGACTTGTGCATGCACAGACATTAGACTATAGATTTGTGCATGTGTTTGCATTTGTGAATTGTGTGTGAAACACAAACACAATTTTGGGTGAGCACACAATGGACATTTCTACCGTAGCATTTTAAAAATCACATTAATTGTAACATGACATTAAACTCAAGTGCAGGCAGGCCATAAATACCAAATCTGATGGACTACCTGGCCCCCCATTACTGTTGCTGACCCACAGAAGCTTTGATTTGAAAATTCACCCTGAGGAAAAGAGTATTTAGCAGTTAGAACCTAGTTGTGCTATGCTCTTTTGTCCAAAAGCCAACCCCCGCCCCACCCCCCAAAAATATATTTTTCTCTCTAAAACTTCCCACTAATAATATGGCTTCTTTTGGCCAACTCTACACTTAAATTTTCCAGGTAGGAAACAGAAGATACCACATGACTTATGCAACTAACCAACACATCAGGCATAGAAAATGACAAGTACTACCATCAAATGCAAAATTTGAAATTCACACTGATTAAATAGCCAAGTCATTGTTTCTGATCCCTGATTTATGCAGCCAACTACCACAGTAAATAACTTTTACAACCAATATAACAAATTCTATATATGGCGATAGTATTTGCTGTTTGCATTTTATACTGTGTCAGCTAATTAGTGAATCAAAGAACAGAAACAATACCATACAACTTACATAAGCTGGCACCGCAGTTAAGAGTTTTGACTATTCACAAGTGGCAATCCACAGATGATCTGCAGTTTGCCACAAACGACCCGGGCTCAGTCTTCCCTAGTGCACATGCCACTGGAGCTGCCCCGTTGATGAGAAACAGAGACGTGTTTTCCCAGGGTAGACAAAGCCTCACGGTCTTAGCTTGGAGTTGCCTTGGTCATGTCAAGTCATCATGGTCGCTTTGCCTTCCATGCAGATAAGCAAGCCATGAAAGAAGGATTGATAAGAAGCCAGGCAAGTTAAGTAGTATCTCTAAACAAACAGGCAGGCCCCTCATGCTGAATCTAAAAGTAAGTCTTTAAAGAAACCACAGTTCTCATTGGCTGCTGTTGCTATGTGGTATCCCCTATTAGGCTCTTTATAGGATTGATTTAAAGGCCACTGAAGTAAACAGAAAGACTTCAGTGTGCTTTGGTTCAGACCGTAGGTGATCTCCCTTTCATCTTGAAGGCCCAGAAACTGGAATTTCCTTAAGTGTAACTTGCATCCTGGATCTTTCAGCCTGTTTGCCCTTTGAAATGAATCAGTGACAACTTGCAAATAGGAGAGTATCAAGACTCCATGAAGAGCTTTTCACCAACCAAATTGTTGTCCTATCTACAGCCAACCAGCATTAATCAGTCAAGGCCTAGACTGAACATCTGCCTACCTAATACAGGCTGGTTACCATGCTGAATTTAGTAGTCAGTGCATATACAGGTTGCCAAAGATCATTCAAGTCATCTATCCTGAGAAACAGTGAGGGGGGTCCATTTTCATTGTAATCCCTGGGGGAATTTGTGCATGCATTTCCCATTTACACTGGATCAGGGATTTCCCCATCTGTCAAGAACAGGGATTGGAAAACTAGCTTTCCAACGAAAGAGCCAATGGCCATTCATGCATTTCTGCAACTGACTGTAAACCAACCCTTTTTCCTCAATTAAACCAGGCTATTTTATGCAGCTAAAACAGTTTCTCTCCAGTCGTGCACCCAAGAAAAGCAAAATGCCATGAGCAACAGTGTTCTTTCAGCACATTTTTGTCTGGGAAGGAAGAGGACGCGTCAAAAAGCTCACGGGGAAGCCTGTTTTTATGAGGTTTCAAGGAGCATGAATAATTGAAACTATGTTACAAACTTTTGGAACCTTATGAACTAGAGATGGACCTGAGCTGATCTAGTGGTTGATCTAGAGACTGCTAGGGCTAAATGCATAAACTGATCGAGGTTAAGCTAGAGACCAAGGCACCCTATCTGAGGTTGTAACAGACATCCTCTGGGGATCATTAACAGAGGGGGAGCTGCAACACACTTGACAGTGGATTACAGCCTGCTATGAATTTTTTTATTAAAAAAAAAAAAAAAAAAAAAAAGAAGAAGTAATTTTAGTTCATCAGTGAAATACAAGCTAGTCGTCGCCAGCTATCCATGGTCACCTGCCTCAGAACTGGCAAAAATCTCAGTCCCCCAAGACATGATAGGAAACAGAACAGAATTGGGTCTAAGTAACAAACAGCGTCCTCCCCTGACCCAAAGCTGTCTGTGAAGAATAGCAGCTCTTCATACGTGAAAAGCAGGACATTTCTGAGATATTTACTACAAAAGGCAGAAAGTTCTGCCTTGGATCTTAGCGCCATGTGACAGCCCTACCCTATCTGCATGGGACCTGAGTTTGAAGAGAGCGTAATTAGAATGCTTGATTTCATATACAGTCCTCAAATGGATAAACATTTACCCTTCAACTTGCATACCTGGGAACTGCACAATTTGTTAGTATTTTATGCATAATGCATAATGTTTTCTGGAAATAATTAGCTGACTCTATACTTCTAATGAACTGTGGGTTCAATGATGACAGATATGTCAGGTTACTCCAAAGAATAGTGATACACGGGTGCCTTTTAGCAAAGTTCAAGCAACTCCTAAATTAACAAAGCACAATCCCTGAAGCCGCAGTATTTATGCACAGAGATGAGTGGTTAGGACTTTCTGTTGTGATGGCTGGTAAGACTTTCAAGACAGACAAACTATATAGTAGTTTGTATATAATATTTTGTTAATTGTATGCCCCACTGGTAACAACTAGCCCAAAGGTTTCAGGCCAGAGAGACAGGACATGCTCTTGTATTGCAGAGACTGGGTGGGGTTTATGCAGATATTGTCTTTCTTAGTTAATTGGAGAGCTGGATGGGAAGTGTTTTTTGCTCCCACCAAAACATAAGAAAACAGAAAGGTTTTCAAGTGAAAACCTTAAGGTTTTGTTGAAAAAATTCTGGCCAAAACTTTTCAATTTTCCGTTGTGGAAAAAACCAGAATATTTTGGGTTTTTGTTTTTAGGAGAAGCTCCATAGTTGACAAAAATGGACATTTCAGAAATGTGCATTTTGACAAGTCATTTTTTTATAAAAAAAACCCAGTTTGAACCAAGTATGTCAACCAGCTCTGTTTTTTTGAATAATGAATATCTTCTTGTCTGAAGAATTTACATCTTAAAGGCTCCTGAATTATTTTACAAGAGTCATGCAATAGATAGAGCTCAGTTGTGGCAATAAACCACAGCCCCGGGTTAGGACTGTCACGAGGCAATTTCCCTGAGGGGGCTTGCAAGCAGCAGGAAGGCACAATGGACTGGATTCCCCAATGCACCTAGTCCAGAAATCTGCACTGATTGCTTTAGTCATGTTTATTAGGGCAGTACCTAAAGCCCTGCCTAGCCTAAAACCCAACCCGCTGGGCCAGACACTATACAAACAGTAGCTGACAGACTCTGCCCTGAAGTGCATCTTACAAAGTGGATGTAAAAACACTGCCAAACATGAAGAGGGCACACATTGTTAACATGGAGGGTGTTTAACTACTGGGACAACTTACTAGGGATGTGATGGATTCGCCCTCACTGGAAATCTATTCATCAAGGTTGGATGTCTTTCCAAAAGAGCAACTAGAAGATCTGGACTCAGTGCTTGAATTAGGATAGGTCTACAGTTTGAATGCTACAGTTGTAGTTACTCACTACAGCAACAGAAGGGGCTTTTCACTTGGTTTGGGGTAGTGATGTTTATATTAGTTTATTAAAGGGATTTGTGGGATGCCTCTTGCTATATTCTCTTGGCATAGGAAACTAAGACAACTACATCCAATTTAAACTAGAGTGAGAATTTTAGGTAGACAACCTGTAATTATTACCCATGTGGGGATCTGGCCAGGACATGTTTGCAAAGTCCCTACAGCATCCCTGGTAATCTCACCACTTTTCTCCTTGACAAAGGATTTTATTTCTAGAGCTTGGGAAAGAAGGAGCCGTTCTCATCAATGCCGTATCAATATGGAGATGGAAACAAGCTTAGTGGCTCTGAATTTGCTGGCATATTTATCTTCCTGACCTTTTGAATCCAGGTTATCAAGGCAGCTAAGGAATTTCTCAGCAGCAAAGAGGCAGGGATGAGGAGATGCAGTGGGTCTAGCACGCTTAGCTTCAGACCAGCTGCTAAACCTAGATAACCCATGAATACTTCAGTTTGGGGTAAGAGCTGCATTACTAGAGGTTTGGAGACTAAGAAAGTGTATTGACAATTCTAAAACTGGAAAAGAAGCTAACGGAATTTAACGGCATAGGAGTTTTGTAATTTTTGGTCAGCAAAGGGGAAGAATGGCAAAAGTAGACAAACTACCACATAGTGACTCTTTTTCTGCTTTAACTTACTGGACAGCAGTTAGTAGTAACTGCCTTTGGAAGCAGTGGATTTATACTCGTTATTATTTGCTTTATGGTTGTATCGAGAGACCCCTGCAGAGGTTAGAGACTCACTGTGTTAGATGCTGCACATACAGGTAGGGAGAGACCGTCCTCTTGTAAAGGCCTTACAGTCTAAGAGGGTAAAACAGACAAAGGGTGGGAGAAAAGGACATATCTCCACGTTACTGAGAGAGAACTAAGGAATTAAGTGACTTGCCCAAGGGGACATAGGCATTCGATTGTTTGCTCTCCCAAACTATCTATCTCCTGAGTCCTATCCTGGTGCCTTAAAAACAATCTTCCTCTACTGACTTTTTGCTGGGAAAGCCTAATCCTGGTTCATTTCTTGGATTAGAGATCTGAAGTGAGATCAGACCAGGATTATCTTTTATTTCCTTCTCCACCTCACAACCCCCATCTAACTGTAACCAAGCATAGTACATTGTATTTTAAAAGGTTGGCATTTTGGTCCTGATAGAGTTAGAGCATCAATCTTGGGGAAGTCAACCCATCACACTACCATTATGGAAAGAAAACACCAAATACAGACTGATGCTCATAATCTGTGTTCATTAGGAAGGCACCTATTTGCTAAACCAACTGAAATTTTTTCAGTCTTGCTTATTTGATAAACTTTAAGCCCAACATGCTCCTTTGAGCATTTAATTCCTTCCTTATTTTACTGAGGAATTCAGTGTGGAATTGCCTTAAAATAAGGTTTAATCAGAGGGGTCTGTTTGTGGTGGTATTAGTACTACCCTGGCATTTGTACATTTAGTTGTCTAAAGTGCAATCAAAAGCACTGATTGATTGGTTCTACATTGACTAGCGATCAGTCCCGAAGTCTGCAGCTGTCACAGGCCAGCCTCATTAAGTTACCCATTAGGTCATAATAGACATAGGGGAAAATTGCCAAAAAGGAGTCGGGTGGGGGTGAGGGGGGGAGAAAGACATTCAGCAACATTGGGTTTGAATCCCTAGAGTTTACATTGCATAAGTCATGGCACGTTTGGGCTAAGGATAAGTCTTTACAATGTCAAGTTTCCAATGAGAACTCTGAAGATTGCATGTGTTTATGTTAGCCACAAGGTACGGGGTATGTATTTTCTATTGGCTATTGAAATATTGCAAGTGTGACATGCTGTACCCTATGTACACCCTTATGGTGTGATTTGTGTATCATTCATGTTCACCCTTACAGTATTACTGGGTCTGGTCTGATGCAATGTGTGCCATGTAAGGGGTTTTTGGAATGCTCATGACATATTGAACATTATTGTTGTGTTAGCATGTTCCCTGCAATGTCATACACATGTACAGATATGAAACCCTGCTTTACAGTATCCCCAAATGTGCATCACACATGGCTTGAATAGAGACAGACAAGCACAAAACTGTACTTCCATGCCCAGCAGAAGCATGCATACAGGAACAACGGACTGCCTAAGCACCTTTGAGCACTTTGGCTCAAGAGAGGGAGAAAAAAGAAATCATACCCATTGCCGGATATGGACAATCACCTGACCCTAGGGGGTGTCAAGGAAACTTGTTAAAAAGAAAGAGGCACCTGTGTCTCGGGGCCTTCCCCTGGAATCTAGATCTTCCAAGCAACATCAAAGACTGGCACCTACCCACAGGGAGGGGGCCTGGTTGCAAGATGCATTGCAGCCAGCCTGTGTGGTAAAATACCTGCAGATTAAAAGACTGGGATATTAATCTTGGTTTAGGATAGGAGTTCTCTTTTAGTTAATTGTGATTAACTTCTTGATTTATTAATAATCGGACTTCGATTCACTTAAAATCTTGCTGTAATCAATAAACAGTTGCTTGTCTCATGTAAAACGGTGCCTGTGGATTGAGCGTGTGCAGAGGCCTCACTTAGAGTGACAGAACTGGTGCATATTTCTTTCGTTGATAAGCTGACGGACAAATGTAAACGAGCTTGCTGAGTGCAGTGTACAGCGCTGAGCCCTGAAGATGGCAGTTGCCAAGGTTGCATCTGGGACTATTTGCTGGGGGGCAAATCCCAAGCGCTCCTTCACTAGGCCAGGGACCGATCACATGCAGGAGGCTAGGCATGGGCTGACCCAGAAGTGTGGGTCATGCAGCAAAGCAGCGTAACTCAGGGCCTAGGTGTGAGGAATTGGGGTGATGTGACACAGCTACACATCAGCCCAGATTGTGTGTGGGGGGACGGAGGGAGGGGGGGAGGGGTGTCACAGCAGGACACCACCGAGGCCTAGTCTACACTAGAAGAAATTTGCTGTTAAGGCTATTGTAGTGTTCATGAAGCTTATTTCAGCAAAAAGGTGCTTTCACTGGTATAGCTTATACCCGTTACCTAAGCAAACCCAACTCTAGTGGCAGAAGCACTTTTCATAGAATATGAGAGCTGGAAGGGACCTCAGGAAGTCATCTAGTCCAACCCCCTGCTCAAAGCAGGGCTACCCTCAGTTAAATAATAAACTCAAAAATAAATCTCAGCTAATAAACTTTTATGCTGGTATAAGCTGCACATGAACTAGGACTTTTCCCAGCATGGAAATATCATTAAAAAAGCCACCACAGAACCAACCAACATTACTATACCAGCAAATTTCTGAAGAGTGAGGTCTGTCCTTAGATTTTCTTAGGCTCAATTAAAAAAAAAATTAATCCTCAGAAGCCAGGGAGCACCTGACTAACTGTGAAGTTATCACTCTTAATAGCACCTCTCAAATTGCTCTTCTACTTCACTCTGCCTCCTGAGTAATTAAACACAGATGCAGGACAGAACATCAGCTGCAACAATGTATGTAATTTTGATTGCTTAAGACATTTCTTGGCATCAAGAATGCAGTAGACACTGAATGTTATAGAGTATTCTTTTCACACACACAATTTTCTTTTTCTCCAGGATATGGTCATTTCTCTCTGGTTTCATTGTGAGCTGACTATCGCAATGCAAGGAAGTCCAAGACAGCAGAGCACTCTCTGTACTCTACGTGCACGGGGCACCAGGCACTTTCCATTATATGCACATCAGTCACAACATGCTGCAGTGATTCCTTAAAGTCAGTGCAGATCCTTAAACACAAAGAAGAGGGGGGGAAAAAAAAATCGGTTGGTTTTGAAAGCTGCATCACCCACCGCCTCGGCATGCTGAGCACCTCTTCGTTTACTACAGGTTATTTGAACTAGTGCTAAATTAAGCCTTGTTACTCTCCAGTGCAGGCTACCAATACATCATCTTGGCTAGCATAGGACTTTGCCCCTTGCCCAGAGCTGTGCTTAATGTGTAATATGTACTATCCCAGAAGAAACTGTGCCTCAGACACCCGCCCCCCAACCAGATTGGCAGAGATCCTGGGGCGGTGGGGGAAGGTTGTCTTCCTCTGCACCATGGGGCATGGGTCGCTTACTGGTTTGAACTAGTGTAAATGGTGAATTCTCTTGAAGTCTTTCAATCTAGACTTGACTTCAGTAATGCAACCAGAGGTTGTGGGCCGATCGCAGGAGTGGGTGGGCGAGGTTCTGTAGCCTGCTGGCGGTCAGACTAGATAGCCAATATGGTCTCTTCTGGCCTTAAAGTCCATTGTCCTATCCCAGCAATAGTTTCCCCATTCTCCCTCAGATGCACGTGTGTGTAGAAAGGGTAGAGTTTGAAACCCCATGAAGAAGTGGGTTTTAGCAAAGAGGTTCCCCCCCTGTTTCTTCAACCACACTTAACTCTTGTCTATAGGGGAAAGTGCTACCAGCTACCTGCGATATGGACACTTATTTAAAATAAGAATGGTTTAAATCCCTTCCCAAGGGACATACGCTAACCTGAACAAAGTTCACTTTTACACAGAATACCCCACTGGGGGGTAAGCCAGTATAACTATATTGGTTTACATTCATGCCTTAGATTATGCTGATTTCCCTTCCACTTAGGTAAGGTCTCATGTGAACATGACAGGCAGCCACCTCTGCTTTGGCCATGCCGTTGGGACGTGAGCCTGAAGAACAGCTGGTTGCAAGGCCGGTGGACAAGCCTGTTCCTGAACATCAGCCTCCCTCTTTTCACCACCTTGCTGAATAACCAGGATCTTGACCCTCAATGCCCATGAACACTGATGAGAGCAGGTCATTCACTACTCTGCAGGAGGCACGCAACACCAGATCAATCCTACCTCATTCCAGGCAGGGAATGTGTTACTCATTTGGCATGGCTCTCTAGCTGCATATACTTGTGGCATTGATTGCAGCAAGGATGGAACCAGTGGATCATTCTCCCCTTCAGTGCTCAACCCTCCTTTCCTCTCCGACCCCGCCAAAAATCTCAAGCCCAAGTATATACACAGAAATCTGTGCCCCAGAAGCATATGAGAACCATTGCTGATCTATCTGCACAGCCCCATGGTGTTGGTTTTATGGCAGGGTGCAACTGTTAAGAAGCACTTGCATTTCTTCCCATCACTTTCCCGTAGTCACTGCTGCTAGGCGTCTATATGGCAGTCCCATGAACTGGGTAAACTGGGGTTGCCAGTGCCTCACAGAAGCATTGCAGTGACTCAGAGCAGACATCAATTTACCATCTTGGATTAAGGGGAAAAAAAACCTGAACAAGGGGGAACTGAATGAAGTCTCGACCCTAGATCACAGCCAGTGCATCTCTCTACTAAAGAGGCTACAGCAATTGAGGGAACAAAAGGGCTGTGGGCAGTCGCAGCAGGGAACAGAATTTGGGAAGATTTAAAGGCACGGTACAAAGAAAGTGGTGGCTGTTACTCAGCTGCACTGAACACACCATTGAGGGCTAGATCCACAAAGGAAGCTTGGACTCAGCATTGCAAGGCCAAATGTTCAGGCACCCGGCTGCCAAATGGAGTCTGCAGCCCTGGGCGAGGCACCCAGGCTCCCCATAGAACATACAGGGAGAGCGACAGGGCTAAGAGAAGGGAGAGGGAAATGCCTAAACTAGCCAATAGGAGGGGGGGGTGCGCTAATCCCTGGCCCTCAAAAGGGGCATAGGCATCTAAATCTGAGCCAGAGGAAAGCACCTGTCTCCATTTGGGATTGACCGCTATGGACCATCTTCTGGAGCTAGTCATCTAAGCCCGTTCTTATAAGAAAGAAGAGGCTGCTTCCCCCCAACAAACTATAGCAGTGAAAGTACTCGCCTAAGCTGTGGGAGACCTGGGTTCAAAGTCCATCCCGCTGAGGTGAAGCAGGGATATGAACCCAGGAGAGTGCCCTAACCACTGGGCCATTTGCTCAATTGCGCCTGTTAAATTTGTTTGACCCGGTGTGAACATTTAAACCCTCACCGGGAGAATGACTCTAGCCCAATGGTTGGGGCATTTTCCTGGAATAGGGGATGCCCAGGTTCAAGGCCCTGGTCCATGCCAGGCCAAGTGGGGATTTACACCTGGGTGTCCCACTGTCTGGGTGAGCACCTGGGTGTCCCACTAAATAACCAGGCTACCGAGTACAAGAGGGAGAACAATGCCAGAGGCATTGTGTGTGAGGCCCACTCCAGTAGATGTCCTCTGAAAACACCTACCTGAGTGGGCCTGGCAGGTAAGCGCATGGCAAGGCCTAATTTGTGGATCCAACTGGGACCCAGGCACCTGAGTGTCAAGATTTACGTGATTGTGCACACGCCCAGTGGTAGCGATTTAGGCACCATAAAGGTCTTATTGGTGGAAATTTAGCCACCTACAGGATGAGGCAGGAGTTCTGAGGACCTATGTATTGGATTTAGACACTGAAAGTGACAGTTAGGTGCCTAAACCCTTTGGGGATCCAGCCCTGCATGCTTTGCTCTCCTTCATCCTATTGTAACGATACTGAATGTTCCTGAGATAAAACACGTTACAAGCCCAGCCACTCATTGTAGAGCAATGACAGATTTGGGCACCATGTGCCCCACCTACCATGGCCTGGAACCCAGCAACAAGTATTATTTACCTGATTATTGAGAGCCCTTTATAATATCTTGGGGCCCCATTACCAGCCTTGTGTTCAGAATCAGGGCATTTCAGAGACCTCTACAGGACAACATTGCTTAATGTCACGCAGGCTGGAAGAACTCCACTTGTTCCAGTAGCAGCAAGCCATCTCCGTCTCTTGGCAAGAAAAAGCAAGGCTGTATGCATTTAAGTGAAAGCCAGGAGATGCAATTTCTCTGTGTGGACAAATGTTCCCTGCTGAAGATGACCTCAAGGATGCCTAGATTTAATACACTCTACCAGGAGTCTAAAATATTAAATTTTCACTAGACAGCACGCTTCCTAAATAAGGAGAAAAGGCAACTGGGTACCATAGCCAGGCTATGGAACTGCAGTGGCAAACATATCCACTGCAGATAATTGACTTTAAATGAAGCGCTGAAAACTGGTAAGTATATTAACTTTATAGGTCTCTCTGACATTTAAAAAAAAATTAGATTTTGGACTCTGTCATAGGTACAAAAGAAGACACAGAAAAAAAGATACCTGTGTCAGAAGGTGAGCACATTAAAGCAGACGATTTTGACACCTGTCTGGTTGAGTTTAGCCTGACGGAGTTCAACAGTGAAAACTCAGCAAAGGGAAAGAGGCGACACTTGAAAGCAAACTGGTTCCCAGGTGCTTCTCTGGAGCACGGCTCATATTTTTAATTAGGTTGTAACTCAATTACAGATGCAGGGCCTTTAATTTTGACATATCTTCTCCAATCTTAATTTGATCTCATGTCAGAACAGTACCGGCTTCTGATAACCAAGCCCACTAAAGAGTTTAACTAGTATAATGGCTGATTAAAAGGGGTTAATAGATACACCTCAAGCAGAAGTAAATTAACAGGAGACCCCGTCTGTCAGCTAATGGGACTAGAACATATTTGTTTAGTTTATGAATGATTAATCTAACTTACTCAGCATTCCATGGATGCTAAATGCACTAATGGAGCCTTTGTTTGTTTTTGCAGGTGTTTAAAGGTGACACGAGGAGGGCAACACTATTAGTTGCTATAAGCTACCTGTTGGATCCAATGGCAGCTAATTTTCCTAACATGATGGGCTATATTGCATACCTCCAGGTCCCGCTGAAGTCAATGGCAATGAGGGTAAGAAAGAATGCAAGGTCATTAGTTAAATCACTGAATTCTGAAAATGTTCCTAATGTTGCTGTATTAACATGTAGGATTAGAAAAGCCTAGTTACATCATTACATAAGGGTCATACATCCTCTGTGCAGAGGGTCAGTACAAAGCTTCTTCAAATCCCGCTTAAACCACATTGAGATCTTAAGTGGAACAAAAGCAGGGGTTAGGCCCTGGGGCTGCCTTTGACATGTGGGTGGATTTCACTCTTTGAGAAAGCACTCTAAAAAAAAAAAGCTTCAAGCTCATCAGAGGCCTTTAAAGAGGCCAACAAGAGGAAAATAGTTTCCTATCAAAAGTTCATATTTGAAAACACAAAGCAAGGAGGTAACTGAAAAAGCATTATTAAAAACACCTGAAAGGAGAATAAATGCTTGAGAAAAAACACAGATGCAGGGTGTATGCCAGCTGCTTCTCCATAGCTAAGCAGTGACCACATCATTCTCCTCTGTATCCACTTGTCAGCATCGTCATGTTCCATTATCCCCACACCTAACAATACAAATTTGCTATCTTAGCCATACTGTAAGTTTAGTAGCAGAGAAGGAATTTTGAAACCCAACTCCTTTTCATCCCAAGCTTAATAAATGAGGATAAAAAAAATTCAGCTCGATAAGTACCATGCTGAATCAGGGCCTGTAAGTGCAAGCCATACAAGTCACATGCTTAAGCAGCTTGCTGAGCAACAATATTTAAACCACATATCAAAACATGGAGGCAAACAAGGGTGCTTAAAGCTTCCTTCTCCTGGGTATCCTAGGATCAATAGGTCAAATCACACTGACTTACACCAGGATACACTTGGAGTAACTCCATTCATTTCAACATGTAGAGCAACTTCATTGACACCATGTCACTGGGTCCATGGCCTCCAGGACACTCTGGGGATTAGCTTCTTCCAAGTCTAGGGCCCCCCTTCTGCTGCTCCCTGCACACTAAACTACCACTCTCTGCCTCTGCAACTCTAGGGGCTCCTTCTTTGTGACTTGGCCCTTCAGCCAGGTCACTGTACGTGTTTCCACTTCCGGAGTGGCTTTCAAAGTCTCTCTCCACACCAGCAATCTCAGGCAGCTCCCCATTCCCTGCCCCTCAGGTGTCACTTCCCCAGTGGCTAACAGGGAAACCTGGGCCCACCCACTACTCCAGTTCCACATGAGGGATCCACTGGTCAGCAGCTAAGGTCTGTTCCCTCCTGGACCTTGCTGCCTTTTCTTACCTTCTGGCTCTCCTCCCTCTCTGGGCTCAGAAGCGGCTCCGCTCCTTCTTCCCAGGAAGTGACTGCAAACTAGTTCCCTACGATCTTTTTCTACTGATCTGCTCTGTTGCTTTACAAAAGCGCTGCCTGTTCTCACACAGACATACCCTAATTAGGGCTTTCCTCTCTCAGCCTTAATTCTCCCAGTTTGTAGCCTAATAAATTAATTGGCCCAGCTGACTTCTATTAACCCCTTTGGGGCAAGTGTAGGATGAACACCCCATCACACTCCACTTCACTTAACTAGTCGCCAGCTTGACTGATACCCCAATTGAAAGCACCACATGTTAGAGCACTGTACGATTCACATCCCTGTAGACTGCACTGCGGCACCATGTAGACAAGCCCTGAGCACGCAGACTGTGGTCCTAAGCATTGTCTTGAGCACAGAAAGTACGACTCTTGTGTAACTGTCCTACTCTGAAGGTAAATGCTATTTCCACTGCTTCTGGGTGTATAAAGCTTTCTAGGTTCAGGGTAATGGGACTGTCCGTGGCTACACCAACCCTCTCTCTCTTTTTAACTTATAGGTACATATATGAACACCATCACTCTGTGCATCTCTCAAGTGTTTGTGGGAAGTAGGAAACATTAGTAGCCCCATTTTACAGATGGGGACCTGAGGCACAGACAGACTGAAGATAAAATTTCCAAAAGCATGTAAGTGACTTAGGAGCTTACATTCCATTTTAAAGGGTGTCTTTGTGCTTGTCTACATGAATATTTACCTTTCAGCAGGGTCCACGCAAACCGTGAGTCTGCAGGTGAGTGCAGAGTAGGTTCAAACCCCAGCCAGCCATCAACTGAGTGTTCATGTAGACAAGTCCTAAGAAACTTAGGAACGCGAGGCTTGGTCTGCACTTAAAAAGAGGGTTGAGTTAGCTTCATCAATGAGGGCTGTGAAAAATTTTGCATCCCGTGTGACGTAGTTAGGTTGACCTAATGCCCAGTCTAGATGCAGCTAGGTCAATGGAAGAATTCTTTCACTAACCTAGCTACCACCTCTTGGAGAGGCAGATTAACTCCAGCAATGGCAAAAACCCCTGCCATCGATGTAGGAAATGCCTACACTACTACACTGCAGTGGCGTGGCTGCAGTGTCGTAGCTGTGCTGCTGTGGTGGCTGTAGTGTAGACAGACCCTAAATCTCACTGAAAGTCTATGGGATTTAGGCTTCTATGCCACTTAAGAACTTTTGAAAATTGTACCCTAAGTGAGTTGTCTAAAGAGCCAGAAACAGAACCCAGCTGTTGTGAACTCCAGCTCTGGGGCCTTTTCCACATCCTTCCTCTTCTTGTAGTCTGGCAGTAGCAAATGGGTGTGTATGGGGGCCTGGGCAATAGTACACTGGGAGCCAACACGTCCAAGAGTTAGTACCTGCCTACTATACCCAGGTTCTATTTTAAGCACCCTAGGCAGAAGCCCCCATCCTTTCAGCACTTCCTTGAATCGCTATCAATGATGATTCCGATGGCCCCCTTGTCATACAGGGGAGGGAGATTATGAGGTCAGGGTGAATTTATATATTGATAAATCTTTTTCTGGCAGCTGTGTAAAATAGCACAGCTATTATTCAGCCAAGCCACCCAAATATTACAAAATGAAACCTGAGAGTAGGTAATGCATTTAGGTTGGGAGATTCCCAAAGTCAAAATAGGATGGGAAAACTTGTAACTGGCTGCCTAGCTACCGAGCTTCATTTAATGCACTTGTTTTGGAGAATCAAAGAGTCTAAGAGGTGGAAAAGACCTGGTCATCTAGTCCATGCCCCGACCAATGCAGGATTGGTTTTTATTGGACATTTAGTAGTCTTTGGCTCACTCTAGTTTCCAGTGTTCCCACTGATAGAGGTTCCATCATTTCCACAATGGAGGAGATCTCACTGTCAAGGAAAACATTACCTCTTCCTTCCTTGTCCAGAAAGGAAGGCAATAGATGTATATGATGCACAGCTTTCTTTCTCATAAGCAGCATTCTCTGGATTTCCATATGAAATGGCTTTGGAATGGGATGTAGATCTGCACAGGTCACTAGCATTACTAAGAATCATTCAGCAGAGAAGCCAACATCATTTCTGTATCAGGGTTAGGTTGTTTTTTTTTTTTTTTTCATATTTGGGATGAATTTTAACGATCCAATGGGATCTCATTTTAATCTCAAAATTCCGCCTGGTACCAAAATTGCCTGGTAAGAAACCGGATGCTATTTGATAAGGCTCCATAAATAATGCCTCTTTGTAAAGCTCCTGCTTATGTCATTTATCACTGTATCATACATAAAGCCTGAGCTGAATGAAACCCTCTAAAAGAAGATGAGGAGAAGCAGCCTGCCTTATGGATTATTTTACAGTTACTGAAGCCATTCATTTTCTCTGCTCACATTCAACAAATGTGAAAAATAAACCTTGCACTGGGAGGCGTGACTTCCATTTCTTGCCAACAATCAGTGGAATATATTCACTGCACTGTTAAGGGAGTCACCCAGGAATATTGCTTTTAATAATAAATTACTGGATTATTATCTTTCCCCTTTGATGGCACAAACAACAATCCCGGGGAGAGAGAAAGAGCTCTTTAGAGGAGAAAGTGATGCAAATGGAAACAATGAATAGAAGATGAGGCCACAGAGAATAGTCTCCAACAAATACGTGGACAAAGCAAGGATAGCAAAAGTTGTTTTGTCGTAACAATGAGAGACCCAAAAGGGTTGGTTTGCAGGAGGATGGGTTCAGAGTACATGGGAGGTTTGGAATGGAGCCTGTGAGAGGACCTGGGGTAGAGAGTCAATGTTTTTGTCATTGATGTGGGAGGCTATGGTAGCTGGGAGGAGAGTTGTCTGGGTGTTTGCTAACAGAGAATAGCCACTCAGCTTTCTGGCCCCCTCACTACTCATTACCTTGGCTATCCACTCCCCCAATGCATGTTCGTTTGTTACCCAGCTTAAATTTCCACCCAGGTCCCTTGGGTAAAAAGCTAGTGCATTAATCCATTGCATCATCTGCCTCCCAACCTCAGCTCCCTGGGCTGCGCATATGTCCATACAATGAATTCTGGCAAGCTACTTATTAGTGTGTGGGGAAGCACCAAGAAAGCAAGGACACATACCAACAACTTCAGTGGGAGAGGCGCAGGCATCAGGATCAGCTGGGCCCTTGGCACCAATGGTATTTATTGTCTTTCTGTATCATACGTAATGAAATGCATCTCATACCTGGTATGAAACCTGGCTGAGGGCATGTATTGATGGGGGGAGAATGATTGTAAGGTGCCTAACTCACAACTGAAATCAAAGGGGGTTAGGTGCTAACAGGCCCAGGTGCTTTTGTAAATTTCCCATGGTACCTATCTGCATCGTTCCATGCCTAAATGCCTTTAAAAATCTGGTGTCCAGGCAGTGTGCTCTGGCTGCTGCTGCAGAACCAAAAGCTCCCTTGGGCAGGAGCAAGTTTACTTAGAGCCCTCAGGGCTTCAATGAGTGGCAGCGTGGCCTAGTGGCTAGCACACTGGCTGAGCCCTCACGGCATGTGGGTTCAACTACCAGCCGTGACCTTGGGCAGATTGTTTCTCTTCTCTGTGTCTCAGTTTCCCTCTCTGTAGAATGAGGATAATGATACCAAGCTCCTTTGTACAGCACGTTGAGATCTGTGGATGAAAAGCACTATATGAAATCTAGCTATTATTATTCAATGGAAGTTTTAACCTGAGTAAGGGGAGGTGGGGAGAGTAGGGCCCTATTTCGGCAGTGAATGCAAAGTGTAGCGTGCAGGACTGAAGTGTGGCCATAAGTAAGATGGTAGAACCTGCCTCTTGGCAATTCATGTTCTTAGCTTATCACTTGATGGTGAGGCTATGGTCACAGAAAGCTTTTGCTCCTTCCAGAGTGGAGAATAGCCTGGCCAGGTAACAAATGCAAACCGGGAACCTGTCTGCTCAGCAACCCAACGACGTGTGATTGCAGTGGGGAGAGCGTCAATTCATGAAATGTAGGTTTTAAATTGGTTTCACAGTTCATCGGGAGGCTCAGTTCCAGCTGCTGCTTCAACAGGCCAGAAGAAGAAGCAGAAGAAATACCACAATCTCACTTACTGACCACCTCCGGTAATGGACGTGTGGGACAGGGACTGAACTCAAGACAAAAAGACAGCATCAGAGTTCAGTCAATAAAATCAGAGAGCGAGAGAAAATCATACACAATGATATGAAAATATGCAAAGCTCAGGTTGCAGTTTAGAGCCTTCCCGGGGCCTTGTTGAAGTCAGTGGAAAAGATCCCATTGACTTCTTTGTTCTAGGATCAGTCCCATGGGATGAAATTCACCCTTGTGCTTTGAGCCAGCACAAAGTGCAAGGGGGACTTAAGTGGTGCCTACTGTTTAAGCAGGGCTTAATTGGTGCTTAGTCACCCCCTGTGCAGAGCCAGCACAAGGTCTGTCACCCATAGCACTGTATAATCATCAAGGGCTTGATCCAGAGCCTACTGAAAGACCCCCCCTGACACTATAGGCTTAGCATCAGATCCTAACTAATTAACAGGCAGTGCAAAGAAAAGACCCAACTGGAGCAAAATACCCAGTACATGACTCATGGATAAAAATGCTGGCGCTCTCATTTGCCCATGGGGCTTTCATTTGCTGCATATGCTCTGTACCACAGAGTTCAATTTTAATACAAATTCAGCAACTATTCAGAATCCTGCTGCAAAGAAAACTTTTTCCAGCCTGCCACTAGGAACATGTCACCCCTCTCTTTGAATCCCTCCAGTAGCTTTCCTTTCTTTATCAAATCAGATATAAGCTACTTGTCTTCACTTTTAGACCCTTCACGACAGATCCCACATGCCACCTCCTATGACTCATTCGCTAGTTAATTGTTGACTCCCATCAGCCCATTATGCCCGCAGACATAACCCACTCTAGATTTTCGAACAAGCACCTTCATGCTTTCTCCTGCACTGTCCCATAAACACCTGTAAATCGACCGCATTATCCTCCTGAAAAAACTCTCTTTTGCCATGATACCTACAAAAAAATTGATAGTGGTTAGGCTGCTGGTGTGCTAAGACCACTGGCTATCAGGCTGACCAATATTGTCTCATTATTTCTTCGTGCTTGCCCATCTGTCTGTTTGTATCCATCTGTTGTCTCCTATTTTATGCTTAGATTGTCAGTACTTCAGGGCAGGAGCCATCTTTTGGTTCTTTGTTTGCAAAGCACCTAGCGCAGTGGGGTTCTGGGTCACGTGTAGGGCTTCTAGGCACCATGGTAAGACAAATTAATCATAATGATAAACAACCAGAGCCGAGTTAAGTTGCTTGTGTGGATCATTGCTAGACTTTTCTCACCTCTTAAGTGAAGCTGAAATTATATTAAAATGTCTTTATAGTCAGAAAGTGTCTCCAAAAACAGCACCTTCGTACTCAACAGATCTGTATGTTCAGAGTCCAATCTGCTGCCTTTAGTGACAAAATCCATTTTTTGTACTGCATTTTACTGCTGTTAGTGCAGCAGAGCCAATGCAGTGATTGGAGCAGGAGGCTGGATTTTCTCCCAGCAAGAGTAGTCAAAAGACTGAACTAGGCTCTGATGCTGGAGTCTTTCTCGCCCTGTGATAGTTTACAGACTAGAGAGACCTGTCCACTTGACATTCAGAGCCCAGGCTGAGCTGCCAGTCAGAAAAACCTTCAACTTCGCTATCTGGAAAATGATTTGGAGACACCAAGGGCTCCTCTACATTACAGATGCTACAACGGCAGAGCTTTGTTGCTGCAGTGCAAAGTGTAGTCACTTGCTACAGTGATGGAAGGGTTTTTCCTTTGCTGTACTTAATCCACCCCCTTGAGAAGCTGTAGCTAGGTTGACAGACGAATTCTTCTGTTGACCTAGTGGTGTCTGTGCTGGGGTTTAGGGCAGCTTAAGAATGTTTCTCAGGGGTGTGAATCTCAAGGGTCGATTTACATTTTAGGTGTAAGCCAGGACTCAGAGGCCATGAACAAAGATATTTATGCCAGGTCACTTTTCAGAGTGTAATCACACTTGAAGAGACAAATCTCCGCAAAGTACTTGCACATAGCGAGTCCATTCCTGTGAACTGCTAACCACAGCCAACTCCTTCTGCAACCGGTCAGGGTTTGGGGAGCTCAGAACTGCTCAACGCCAGGCCACTGATTCTTTTTTTAGCTTGCTGTGTAAAACAGAACATGGGCTCAGGCAATTGCTCTCTGTCTATTATTATAAGGCTGTTTGGCATGGGCACAAAACCATTTGGAGCTCAGGTCTCTGTGTCTGTCATCTTAGGTCAGGCATTTTAATTTACACTGCAGTAAAAAAATTGGCATTCAACCTTTGCCATCTTGAGCCACAACAGAGAAACACTGCCAAAGGTTTTATTGTGTTACTTTGCCCTTTGTGCGTGTGTGTGTTTCTGTAAGAAGATCTTTGGTAGAATAAAAGCCCCAATTTGGGATGACAGTTTTTAATCATCGCTTGCCTGTAGCATGACTCTGCAGAATAGGCATTTGTCCGTCTAGGGGAGTCTTGCAACACAGGCCAAATACAAATGATTTATACCGAAGCTTTCAGATGGGTTCTCTTGCTCTACAGCTAGTAGAAAATATAAGAGTTCGTTTGTAAGATAAAGGTGTTCTTGCCTCATCTGCATTTCTCAAATACCTTTCAATAGCCACTTCAGAGATGAGTTGAAAAGCTGTCAAGAAATCTCTCTCTGCTGGATATTCACCCTAGTGTTGGCAGCTGGTAAAGCGGCACTTGGAAGGCTCCGTGTCCTTTCCTACAATTCCCTCCTCCCCCTTTTCTTTTGATAGCGTTCCTTGTTGGTACAGACCCGAATTGAGCTCCAAGAATGAATAAAGTGGGGGGAATTCCTCTGCAATGCAGATGTGAGCTCTGGAGCAGAGGTTTCAGGACATCAAGGACATATGGACACTAGCAAAAGCAGATCAGTACTCCGGAAGAAAGATACTCTGTTTTCCCCTGTTTCTGCTTTCATTTTCATTTCTCCAACTCTAATTTCCTCTCTTGTTTTTAGCTTTCTCTGATGCCTCCGCTTTATTCCGTGCAACAATAGAGCTAAACACTCACTGAGCTATGAGAATGGACCCTGGTGCACCTCCAGCCACCTAGTTGGGAGGCGGAGAGCAAATTCTGCAGGAGATGTGGAAGGGGAGCAAATAACTTGGAGATGGATCTGCAGATGGGGAGCAGCTCCCCCACTGTGCGGTCCCCTCTTTCATTATCCTCCAATTTCATTCCAAGAGAACAGTGCTCTGGGGCTTACGAGAGTGACAGGGAACAAGTGCTGTCTGTGCCATGTGGGTGTGCTAACTCCCAATCTGCATTGCCTGGAAGGAGGGATGTGGGGCACATACTGTGCTGGCATGAGCCGAATTGCTGAGCATGTTGTGCTAAATAAAAATTCCTGTAGAAAACCCCGAACTATGTTATCAAACGTTTCCAAAGGCGATTTTCCCCGCAAAATTGTCTGGGTGAAAAATGTGGGGTTTTTGACCATCTTTAGTAATACAGGGCTCGATTCTCAACGCCCGGTGCCTTGTGTCATTATTTACACCTGTACAAAGCAAGCATAAAATACTATCAGATCAATACTTCTCCTATTTCCATTGCACAGCCCCCCCAAAGAACTAGCCCCAGCTCTGACTTTCCTTTGTGGAATGCTTTGAAAACTTGGGCATGGAAGTTTAAAGACAAGCACTCCTTTAAATGAGGAAGTGGAAGATAAAGGCCAGAAAGGAAAGCTACGGACAGTGTATGCTTGATATTGTACAGAGAGATGGGGAAACGAACAGATGAGAGTGCACCAAGGTGAAGAATATTTTGAAATATGTGAGAAAACTAGCCTAGCAATGTGCTGGCATCTCCTCAAGGACAAGAGACAGATGAGTGACTCCTGTGTTTTTAATAGAATGGGGACTAACAGATGGGTGGATGGCAGACACATCACAGCTACTAGTGAGAAAGATGCAGTGGAAAGCTGCTAACTTAGTTGTGGATCTGTATCCAATGGGGTACTCGTTAGAGAGCTTGCGTCACTTACTTTCCCATCTTCCCATCTCTCTGTTCAGGGACTCTGAGGTTGTCTCTGGCACGTGGGCATCCAGAAACAGTGATGTAATCCAGATTTGTTATTCCCTGCATTGCCTGGTGCTCTCCTGCACGCATCTATACCCTGTCTGTGGTAGCCTCATTCATTCTGTATTTATTAATGTCACAGAGCTGGTGTATCATTCTGTGAATCACAGATCAATCGTTTGGATGGCATTGTGCAAACACAGATAGTAAGGATGCCGTGGGGGGGGCGAGTCGGGAGGGGGATGTGAAGCAGACTTAGCATTTTATATCGGAAGGGCAGGGCTTCCAAGGTGTGCTGCATGGATCACCTGTGACTTGTGGGCAGCTGGCTTAGCACATGCTGCTGGAGGCCTTTCTTGTCTCCAACTGCTTCTACAGGTGGCAATGAAAATCCTTGAGGATTGTAAAAGATCTAGGCACCAGCCCCACTGTCTATTCTAGGGGTCACATTAAAAACAAAAGAAAGAGGAAATAGGAGTCTCCTTAAAGAAGTGGAGGCACCAGTGGGAACAGGCACCAGTGGAGAGAAAGGAATGGAGCAACAGGATGGAAAGTTCAGGAGAGCAGGGGCAAAAGACCTCTAGGTGATGGAACCCAGGGGTAGCAATGAATGGAGCCTGGTGTTTCCCAGGCAGCAGGGCAGGATGGGGCTGGGGAGAGGAGGCCAGCCACTTTTGGAGAGGGACACAAAATAAAGAGCAAAAGGAAGCAGTGGGGCAGGCTTTCCCCAGAGAGGACAAAGCAGCTTAAAAACACACAAGCACTCTCCTGCTGTGACATTTCCATGTTCGCAGCTGCTGTAGCTGCCTGGGAAACAGAGGCCCATTGGTGGGTCATTACTCTGCGTCAGCAACTCTTGCCAGGCCTGACATATTGAGAACACCTAATACATTGTTGTCGTGATATATACCCAAAAGGTGGCACGTGCTAGATATGTCATTGCAAAACTAATAATGCAGGGACCATTAATTGTCTTGTGTGAGGTATGAACGGGGTGTGTACAAAGAGTTGTGGATACCTGCTGCAATTATGTTCTTAGAATGTGTTTGGCAAGCAATGCTTAAGCCCACTCTACCATAGACAAAGGAATGTCTATTTCTTTGTCTGACCCGTCTGGTCATCAGGCGGAGACAATGAAGGTACAGTTACATAAAACATAGACAAAGCCATCAACCTGGCGGGTGGGGGAGCTCGCCTCTTGTGGCTCCAATAAGTAATCTGAACCTCTGATAAGTAATTGAATCAACTGATTGTTTTCAATATTACTTTATTATACAAGTGTATCAAGAAAGGTCTTTCATGAAACCTAATGACACACGGGTGGTTAATATCATTGTAAAAATGTCTGTATTAACACTATATGAGGAATTATGAATACTCACTGACAGTATGCTTTAAAGTCTGTGACCAAACAAAGGAAGAAACAGATCTCCTGGAAACAGGAGGGAAGGCAGTTATCTTCTTGTCTCCAGTGAAATTAAGCAAAGTGTGACCAAAAGCAATGGAAACTCCATTTACATATGAATCAGCAAAGGACTGGGAAACCCACAGGAAGGGCAGAACAGCGTGAGTCCCTGGACAAAATGGTGAGTTTGAGAAGATCCAAGGAGAAAGGAGTCATACTGGCAAACATCAATGAACAGGCACAGCACTTTTTCCAGCTGAGAAAGATAGGTCCTTCATCCAAGGGGAATGAAGTCCCTGAGAACTTAATATAGGTGAGAAACCTGCATAGGCAAAGATCTTTAGTCTTGAAAGACAAACTAGCACCTTGGACTTCTGTAGAAGGGCCTGACTGAGAGAAATTCAGCCATGGCAGAAAAGAAAAAGATTGTAAGAAATCTGTCTTGAACTAAGGCTGCAGCTGGTTAAGTCTTAGCTGCTTGAAAGCATGTTTTACTTATATTTGTAACCATTTTATCTTTATCCTTTTTACCGGCACCCACTTAAAACCTCTCTCTTTTTGTTAATACACCTTTTACTTTTAATCTAAATAAGCTCAGTGCTGTATTTGAATTGAAATGAGTCTTAACTCCCATTAAAGCAATAAATTGTGCTTTTGTCTCTTTAAAGGAGCAACAAACCTTATTCATTTTTTGAGGGCTCCAGGAAAGGGCTGGACACTTCAGGGCAGACAGTTTTGGGGGAATTTGGACAGGATGTGTGTGGGGTCAACTCCCTAAAAGTAGTAACCACGGCTGGTGGAGACCAGGGTGGAGCAGATGTGTTGTAAGCAGGCTTTTAGGGTCAGAATGCTTAACCAGGGCTTTACAGCATGGACACTCAGGGACCTGCATGTTTGTCTGGACTGTGAGCCATAGCACCAGAGCATTGACGGCACCCAGGGTTACAAGGCAGGTGGTGACACAACCTCTCACTGAACTGAACCCCAGAACATGACATTGTAACAGGGCTGTTCCATGTCTGTGAATGGGAAGAAATGCAGTCATCATGAAAACAAATGGGTGGAATGGAGGTCCATTCTTTCTATCAAGACGTGGTTCACATTATGAAAAAGTCTGAGAACCTCTGTTTTATGGAACACCAGGGAAACAATAAAGTGGCACGCAAAAATAAACAACAAAACATATTTTAAGACCTGTGCTATTCTTGACAGATGTAGTAACCATATATCAAAACTTCCTGCAAAGACTGGAGATTTCATTAAGAAGTCCACAGTTCTTGGACACAGATGGAATTATGATGTCTCATCCTTTCATGTGTCAAAATCTTCTAAGCCTCAGCTACCTGCAAAAGCTGTTTATAATGGATCTGAGATTTTACATCTTCTGAAATGCTACTGTTTAAGATATTTTCACATGGATATATCTGGCTGACATTTTTTATGGTGATCATGCCTTGATTAAAAAATATTTTCTCTGCATCAGGCACTTTGTATCACCACATACAATAAATCAGGTTGTCATAGTACTGTAATAAAAACAGCAGATGAAATTAAACAAAGCCAACTCACATCCTGGTGATTTTTGCAGCATCAGTACGGTCACATGTGGACACAGGGTGCTTGGTGCCATCATAGTGACACATTCTATGCTGTGGAGAGAGTAAGGCTTGGCTGAATATGATAATGATTATTATTTTGGATTATTAGGCCTCCAAGTTATTTCTCAGATTAAGTAACAGAGCTATTAATTTTCTGATATTTTCTTTGAAAGGCATAAAATCATCTATACATATATGTTTCAGAGAGGTAGCTGTCTTTGTCTGCATATAGCAAAACCAGCGAGAGTCCTGTAACACCTTGAAGAGTAACAAATTTCTGCAGGCAAAAGGCTTCATGGGCTGCAACTCACTTCATCAGATGCATGAAAAAACTGCATCTGACGAAGCGGGTTGCAGCCCACGAAAGCGTACGCCCGCAGAAATGTGTTAGTCTTGAAGGTGCTACAGGACTCTCATTGGTTTTCTTTTATATGTGTATGTGTGCGCGCTCTCCCATATGTAAAAGACCAGAACACCCATCCCATCTGCTGTAACAGCAGTCGGATTAATCACCTTGACAGACGCCTGGAAGTTCAAACTCACTCTCCACGCCAATTGCGACCTGCCGCTCATGGCTGGCATCAAGTAGATGAGAACACCTTACTCTCTGATCATCAGTGTCTGCTTCAAGCAAGGCTAATTGCCAGCACTGTCTGATAAGGGGATAATCGCTGCATTAGTTCAGTGGAACCCAAGCACAGTGGAACAAAACTTCTCTGTAAGCAGATTGAAGCTTTGCTAGAAGTGAACTCCACCCTCACTGCAGAGGGCCGTGCTAGAGGCTATGTCCCACTTAAACCTTTAATTCAGATCTATGTGGTGCATGCAGCTTTGCATGGGCCTTCTCTCTGGGGTAAATTTCACACAGTAAAAGAAAGGAAATTGCACTCTAATGCACCAGAACAATTCAGGATTTTCATGTCCCTTCACTTGAAGCAGAATTTCACTACAGTTGAATTGCAGTGCAATGGGCAAAATTTAGACCTAATATAAATGTGTCCAAATCCCTGGGCATTAGGCATGTGCACGCACGCGTGCACACACACAGAGTGTACAGTCACACAGTGAAACTCCTGGGTGATGATTGTGTAGCCCCACTCCTGTAGGGAACTGATCGGGTCATGTGTCATTTGAGGAGGGGCACGGCCCCTGCTCAGCAGTTAGCAAACAGAGGGCACCGTGCTACCCAGAGCAGCCAGGAAAGCGGAATGACGTCAGTGAGGCTGAGGCTTGGGGGGAGAGAGAGGACCAGTGTGTGTAAGCAGCAGGCTGGAGGCTGAAGCCTGGGAGCTGGTTGTGGAGGGAAGGCCATAGGGAGCTCCATGAAAGCTAGAGATTTGCAGCATCCGCTACGATGGGACAACAGAACAATGCAGAGGAGCCTCTAGGGAGACCAGGGATTGCACATCAGGACAAGGGTGGGCTAGAAAGGACACCCCAAATACCAGGTCTGAGAAGGGCCACATGGCAAGGTTACCCCTATACCTCTCTACTGGGCAGCTCCCTGGGGGCAGAGCAAAGTACTGTGTATATCTTTTCTTGTGTCCCACTGAGTCATTGTTGTGCTATGTTCGACAGTGTTAATGGCTAAAATCAAGCAGGCCTTTTATCTATAAGCAATCACAGACCTCTTTAAAGCTGGTGGGCAAACGCTAGCCCTCTCTTATTCAGACTAAGGAGATAAAGCAATTAAGCTCGTTTTTGGAAACCACCACCCAAAGACACGAGGTAGCATGCTTGGCCTATTAGCAGTTAAGACATGTGGGCTGGAGGTTAGAGCCTGCGCAATGATGTGAAGTGGTCCTTGGCATTGTCTCTGAGGGTATGTCTATACTGATGGTGGCAAACTCACCTCCCTCAGATCGACCTTTCTGGATTGATTAAGCGATCAGTGAAGATCCGCTCCATCGATCCAGAAGTCGACGCTGTAAATCCATCCCCTCAAGTGGCGTAGTGCTGTGCCAACAGGAACGCGGTGCAGAAGGGAAGTACAGCAGTCAATGGGAGTTTCGCAAGCTACTCTGTGTAGCTTGTCAGCTCCTGTCGACTGCTGCTGAATTGCCAGGTAAGTGTAGACCAGGGCTGAGACTGGAATGCTGAATTTCTTAAAGGGTATCAGAATGATATCCAGAAGTGACAATGTGGTGCATATGGGGAGAGAGAGATTTACATTAAATTCAGTGGAACTATGCCAATTTACACCTGTTGCAAATCTGGCCCAAGCATATCATACTTTAAAAAGAGCATGCTGTTACATTTTGGTATTTTATAAAGAGACTATGTTGAACTGATTCAACAAAATACCACAGTTTTCAGAAGCAGTTAGCAACAGGGAAAGTTGCTGACTATTAACAAATTCTCTCTACCTGCAAGGTTTTTGATGGAACGATCAGGTCTTTTTAAAGAAACAATCTACGCACAAATTTCTGCATATGGGAAGAAATGGAACAATTGCATCACACAGTATCATACCAGAGGTCTCCAGAATGAGCATTTCAGTGTCATTCTAGAAAAGCCCATAGTGATGTATCCAGAAATCAATATTTGTTTTCATTTGGGGTGGGGGATGGGAGCTTAAACTGAAATAAATGCAGAATGCCACCGCCGAGTGAAATGCTGTATGCTACAAATTTAAAAATAAATTATTTACCAAAAGAGGGGCTTTAAAACCTATCTGTGTAGACTTGAGCCCTTCCAAAATTTGCAATGTCACTGCCTTATACATTTTTCCTTATAAGATACAGTCAATCATTGGCCATTTGGAACTGATACTCTTTTCTCTTTTATTCTGGTGCAGTTTGAATCACTGCCTGGATCATTGCCTTCATTTGGATAAAGTTTACGGTGAGTTGAAATATACCACAACTGATACGTCTGTGTGGTTAAACGCTATAGTAATCCGCCTGAACATTACATCCTACTGGAAGGACAGAGAAGTTTCCATTCTCCATTCCAGTGCACCTCCTCCATGTCGGTGCAATGCCACGGACTTCAAAGAAGTTGTGCTAGGTTAAATTGATCCAACTAGCTGGAGAATCAGGTTCTGTGTGTTTGTGGGTGTATTATGGTGGGAGAGCTCAGCTAGGCATCAGATAGTAGGAATAATAAACAAGAATTATCACTAAGGCCAACCACAAGGGTCTGTCATATATATTTATAGGACTAAATTCTAATCTCACAGTATAATTCTGTTGGCTCCTCCAGATTCATACCTGAGTGAGAGTAAAATCAGCCAAAAACTGTAGAGAAATGTTTCATCCTTAAAAAAAAGAATGAATACTAACGTTATTTTACAGCAATGGTCCAAACCACCGCAGCTTCAGCAATGTTCCTGAAGGTTTGGATCATTACTGTGGAATCCTTTAGTACATCTTGGTAAGACAATGTCTATTGTTTCCAGTGTGGTGACTAGTAAAGTCCCATGAGGTTATGCTAAAAACTCCATCTCACAGTGATATTCTCTGAAGCCCTGCCTTTCAACCAGCCATTGCTTCTCATTATTTAGCAGCCTTCGCGGAAGTAAAATTTCCTGGTCTGCAAAACATATGACAGGTAGATTGTGCTGTGGGTATTTAAATATCAGACTGACTCATGGGCCATCAATCTCCCACTCCTCGCTTTCAGAGGTTCTCAAATTTCAGCCCTGCATCTCTGATCGTAAGTCTACTTAACCATTTTCAATAGAGCTAAATGGACTCTGTGCTACTGCCCTTATCTGCTCCCTATATCTTCTGGGTCATACATGCTTAATTCACTGACAGAAACAAGTTTTTACTGCTGTGAGAAATGTAAAGCCTAGGTAACTGCAGGACAGCATATTGTGTGCTCCATTTGGCCTCATACTTTGTCAAGAAATTACCACCCAAATTTGAATTTTTCTTCTGGGATCTTTACTGTATGTTCAATAAGAGGAAAAAACTAAAAGAAAAAATGGAGATAGTAAAAAAATAAAAGGGATGTTACATATTTACTCTCTCTTTTGTGTAATAATATAGAGCTGCATTTTTTTAAAAATAGGGTTTGATTCTCCTATCACTTACATCTTTTCAGATCAGGAATAATTCCACGGACATCCCTGGGAAACCAGCGTGAAAAGAGAATCAGCCCTGAGTATGCAAAATGCAGGAAATCATACATCTAATTTGCACATGCAATTATCATAGTTATGACACAAATCCAATCATTGCACACACAGTTGACCAGCAGTGTGATTTTGTCATGCAACTACCTAACTTGCATGCACAAGCACGGTGATTACAAATTCAAATTAGACACGTGACGGGGCACTGAAAGTTTTTGAAAATCTGGTCCATTGTCTTCGCAATTATTCAGAACTGAATATTGCAGCCAATGATGATAGAAGAGGCAGGCAGGACAAACACCTGGCTTTATTTTCACGTCCCAGGCTGTTTGCAGATCCGTCAACTAAGAAAAAAACCTTGTCAAAAGAGAAAATGTTATAACAAAGTCATTGGTCAAGATCATGGGCCTGATTCTGATTTCACTTACACTGGTTTTACACCTGTGGAATGCTAGCCATAGTAGAATTACTTTTGATTGATAACAGTGCAAATGAGAAGAGGATCAGGGGCTCTGT
Source organism: Mesoclemmys tuberculata (assembly GCA_007922155.1). Taxonomy (NCBI): domain Eukaryota; kingdom Metazoa; phylum Chordata; order Testudines; family Chelidae; genus Mesoclemmys; species Mesoclemmys tuberculata. The sequence goes on from ML675625.1 coordinate 21,943,989, forward strand.
CTGAAAGAGAAGGCTGAAGTTTCACAGCCTCTCTTTCCTGATCGCAACTTCACACTTTAAAAAATACTTTGCAAGTGTAATGAACAAGGCTGAGGAAACATTTCAATGCCAGAATCGGCATGCCCCACTTCTCTATTAGCAAGTGTTTTATATTCTTTTGCACTAGAAATTCAGTATGTGCAGATTTGTTTGTTGGGGTCAATGATACATTGCTTATGAGCAGATCATTTATTAGTTCCTGTTTGGCAAGAATAATTCCTGCCAGCAAGAAGGTAAAACAAAATTGAAATTAATAATCCCTCTTGAAATGCACAAAGGCCAGAGCGAGAGACCACATTTCCCCGGTTCTCAGTTACTATTTTTAACACAGATACAGTAAATGTATTCCTCTATGAAAACCATTCTCCCTAAAATCCATTTTAATGTGTCTCAGAGGTGGGTTGTATGGAGAGATTGCAGTGCAATTGGATGGCTTTGGCTGTATTATTTGGTTTGTTTCCACTCCAGGATGCATGTGGTATACACAAAGTTATTGTAAACTGAAACCAGTGGAATGGCATTACAGTACATCTGACTGTGATCTGGGATAAATCAGGCCATTGTGACAGCTGTGACTTACTGAAATGGTCACTCCACAGATTTGGAGTTATCTAGTTACAAGCATGTTGATCCTGCTCCATCCAACGCTGGTCCTTAATATAACTTTTAAATCAGAGCTAAATGAACTTTGCATTTTATTTCCCTAGACAGTGAAAAAACCCGACATTGCTGCATCTTATCCTCTGAGAGGGACAGAGACAGCTATGTTGAATTTATGTAATCCCCACAAAAATACAATGCAGGACAATTACTAAATTTGAAACGCTCTGGAAAGCCTATGATTACTGTAGTGACTATGGATCCCTACTGTGCTAGGTGCTGTACATATGCATAATATGCGACAGTGCCCGTCCCAAAGAACTTAAAATCTAAGCAGGGAGGACACAAAGTGGACGGGTTGATTTACATTGAAAACATGCACTGAAATAGCTATGTCTCTCAGGGGTGTGAAAAATTCACACTTCTGAGAGATGTAGCTGTTTTTGTGGACAGTGCTAGGTTGACAGAAGAATTCTTCCGTCAACCTAGTTAGTGCCTCTTGAGGTCAACGGGAGAACCCTTTCTGTTGCTGTAGTGAGTGTGCATTCTGAAGCGCTACAATTGTATCATGGTGGCCTTTCAAGTGTAGACATAGCCTAGGAGAAAGGATATTCTGTGGAAAGTGTGGCATAGGGCAGTTAAGTGGTTTAGGCGAGATCACACAGGGAGTTTGTGGCAGAGCAGGGAGTAACCCCAGATTTCCTGAGTTTCAGTTCAGTGCCTTGGCCACAAACTGGTCCTTCCATCACAGATGATGAGCAGTGTTATTTACACTGTCACAAACCCTCACTAGAACATCACTCAGAGGGCTGTACTAAAAGCAACATGTTTGGAAGTGCCCACACTAGTCACAGGAAATGAACCATTTGCTGAATCAAGCCCTTGTCTTTCTTTGCAAATAGTCTCAGAGTAGGCAGTGAATTTTGTTCATTGTTCACATGGATTCGCTGAAGGTTTTGCAAGCCTATTTCAGCCCAGGAGCTGCTGGTAAATTGCTTGCTGAGAGAATTTACCATTTGCATTTCAGTGTCTGCGTTCTGTGACTGGTCACTTAAACTGAGTTTTGCTCAATTCTTTCATAAACAGTAGGTGGGTCTGAACAAGTGACCGGGGTTTTGATTCTCTCCGGGAATGGATGGGAGCACTTGAGGAAGCAATAGCAGGAGATAAGAAGCTGCACTGGGAGTAATTTTTCGACTAAAGCTTTTTTCAGTGTCGAATACAGGGAGAAGTCAACAATAACATTTCGTGAATTTGTGCTGAATTTGTCAAATTGTTTTAGCTAAACACAGACACAAAGAAACCAAGTGAAACCAGCAAAGGAACCCCCCCTCCCTCCATCAAACTATTTCATTTCAACAGTTTCCAAACAAGCAGTTCAATTTTTTGATTCCACGTGACTCTTCAATTCTCTTCAGTTTCACTTACATAGGCATATTAAAAAAGCTCAAAATCAAAAGGGAGCACTGGAAGTCAAACAAGCCATTCCATCTGGCCCAAACTGAATTTACTTTTTTTATGTTTCGGTCTGCTGAAAATTTCAAAAACTTTCTTTCGAGTCAGCCCAAAACAATTGCTCCAGTCAGTAGGCCTAAGCATTACAGGACATTGGGAAACTTTTTCTTTCTTCTATGCTGGAGGTGCACTAGAGTCTGGCTATGTACATACAACCCAGATGTGAAGATGCCTGGGTACCAACGGCAGCCTCCAAACTCTACACTTGCTTCTCCTCTCTTCCTCACTGTTGCTCATGGTCAAATAATCTCTTTTAAATCTCTTGATAGCAAAGGGTGCAAACATACTCCAGTCAACTGTAGCTTGAATTTACCATTATGTGTGTCCTTATTCAGCTCTACATATTATACCCTGTGATGCTGCATATCCAACTATGAAGATGTCAGAATGAGGGTTGCTGACACTATTTGTATTTTGGCCCATTATCCCATCCTGCAGATTCCCTTATGTTGAGCTTCACTTTCAATTTTTTCAGCTTGTTATAAAAAGAGTGGCCATTTTCAAAATTCAAATTCTGAACCAGGATCTCCAAAGTCCAGGTCCGCAGAAATCTTTTGAAAGTGTCTGCTAACTGATTCTGAATTTTGCTTTCCATGACTAGCTGGGGCAGCATGATGGGACAACTTGAATGGCTGGAGAAAAGGACCACAGGTAAAGGGTGACCACAGCCCAAATGAATTTAGGTAGAAATTCGAGCGAATACTGGCAGGAAATATTTGTGCAGTGTTTCCCAGATCTTCTATCCTCCTCCCCACAGGTGCAGCTGGCATTTTCAGCTCCAGAACTGCTTGACTCCTGTTATCTTCATTAGCAAAGACATATCCCTTCCCTGGTAATCCAAGATGACACAGATGGGAGAAGAGGATGCAGAACGCTTCAAAGTAGGTGGTCCTTTCACTTGAGAAGCCATGCCCTTTAGCACCTGGAAGAAAAAAAAAAAAAAAGACAAGCTGAAGATTCTATGAAATTCACTAGGGACCTTGCTAGTGCTAGTCTACATGTGGGAGGCATTCAGAGACCACAGTGATGGTAGCCAGTACAAAACTTCCAAATAGACAGCTGCTACTAGTAAAGAGGAAAAGAAGAAACAGCCGTAAACTCAGCAAGGGCTGCAATTACAATGGCTCTGAATTAAAAAATCTTTGTCATTCCTTAAAATAGCTATGGATTTTATCCTGCCACCATCATTATGGCATCTGAACATCTTCCATGTAAAATCAATAGCAATAGTTAACCTTAGTGGGCTTCCTGGGGTCTTTCTGGAACTTCTCCATCTTCCTATCTTCCTAGGAGCATCTGGGTACAGTGACTCCTGTAGAAAACACACAACAATAGAGTGGGGATTTCCTGCTGCCTGGTCCTAGATGTGAACTTAATGGTGATGAGTTGATTTTCCTCCCACCCTAACTTCTCTGCGTCCATGGATTTAAGCAGAGTGAGAGGCAATTCACAGCAAACAGCAAAATGTGCTGTACGAACAGGCCCTTGTTTGGCTTTATTTTTAGAGCGTGCAGCAGAAAGGAGAGCTCTTATGTGTGAGATGATGGCAACGGATGAGCTTTTTCCTGAAGGTTTAGGTTTCCTGACAGATGAGCCACAGATAAACCATAAAGACAGAGAACAATTAGCTACTCTGAGCCCCAGACACTACGCTAAAGCATATAGCCCTTTTTCAGTTTGATTGCCAATCAGCACCAACACAAAGGGCTTCTTGTAGGAGATGTTTTGAGGAAATTTTAAAAAGGCACCCAGAAAGATAGGGAACTATATGTAAATTGTATACATACTATATGTAGCTATATGTTTAATCCTCCATAGTATCCCTAACTCCTGAGGGATGAGAAATGAGGTAGAAGAAATCTTTGCTTCTGACAAATTCTTGCATTTGACAAAGTGGGTTGCAGCCCACGAAAGCTTATGCCCAGATAAATTTGTTAGTCTTTAAGGTGCCACAGAACTCTTGTTGTCTCGCTTCTGTGTGCTTCAAAATATGGTTCCAGTCATTTGTCTGACCTCCTGCTTCCTGTGGCTTTCTTGGCAGAGCACCGTCTTTCTGTCTCAGATGCCAAAGGCAAATTGACAAAGAACACACCTCTATTTTATTTGGCCAAGAAGATTTGCTGCTTCAGGGGCACCCCTGCTTTAAAAAGTGGGCCCAGCCCAGGTGAGGTTTCTGGCTAATTTCATTTTGTTTCTCGTCTGATCCTTGTTTGCACTTGGTGAACAGCCTTTTTTTTTTTTTTTTAAAGCAGAAAAATGACAACACTTGTTAAACTGCTCAAAGGAAAGGATTTCAGGAACTCAGGTTTAAAAAAAAATCATGCCAAGTAAAATTTTCATGGAGACTAATGCGCTGCATCCCTTGTGCTTATGAGAGTGCAAAGACAAGCTGTCGTGGAGTCAGCGATGACCAGTGAGCACTCATTGTGATCATCTCTTTGCTAGTCACACTTTGCCATGAGAGCGCCAGTCAGAGGAGGAGAAAATAGAATGAAATGGATTGAGAAAAATAACGTGGCCAAGTCAACGGGGATGTGAAGATGGCACAGGGAGTGAGGAGAGCTTCTCTGCCCATCACATTCTTCCGGAACCACTTGACGGGCTGGCCGTAGTAGTAAAGTGGACCCTTTGCTAAGCCCAGAATGTTCCCCAGGAATTGAAATTAGAGGAGGTGTACAAATTTATGGGGTGGGGGTGGAGGTTGGAAAATCACTCAAAAGGCAACACTACAAACGGGATGACCCCTGAGGGGGAGGGACGGGGAGAAATGAAATTCAGGGGGAGTGTTCACCCTCGCTCCTCCCACACCGTGTGTGCATAGGGAAATCCTTCGTCACCACACTACGCACCGTAGGTAACACAGAAAGCACTCAAGCACACTCTGATTTCATCACTGTCTGGGGGAGAAGCAGCAAGATCTTTAGCCTTAATGAAAACCCAGCCTCCACCCGGAATGTAAGTCACTCCACAGATCCGATTGCACACCACCAGTCTCTGCTGCAGCAAGAAGTTTTGAGACAGCTGAAGCGTAGAGCACAAATGTAGCAGTGTTCCTGACTATGCCTATCCTGCACGTTTAAGAGCCCATGTGCTGGGTACAAGCCATGCACTATTGTTGTGACAGAATTTTGCAGAAGGGCCAAATCAATAACCCTTCTTTGAGCTGTTACAGATCCCTGAACAATTAAAGTGTTGAAATATACTGGGCCCAGCCCGAAAGTCCTGAAGTCAGTGGGAGTTTTGCCAAAGAAAGCATTGTGTACACATTTCAGCTGGGGTTTGGGAAGGACCCTTAATAAGTCGGTTGCTAACTTCCCTCGGTGGCTTTGAAATTCCCAGCCTTTGGTACTGGGGATTTAGGCCCCAATTCAGCAAGATATTTCAGCATGTGCCTAATGTGAAGCAGGCAAATAGTCCCAGTAAAGTCTGTGAGTTAGCAACTGTAGACGCAGGCCCTCGAAAATCAACTATGGCCCCTTCGGGCATCAGAGTCTATGAACTTCTTTCTCCAGTCATCTGTACTTGAAGGCCACGTTCATCAGTGGGACCTAAGTGTCTGATGCACAGCCAATTCTGCACACTTTCAAAGGCCTGGCCTCCCTCGTGTAAATTGCAAGCACACCTGTGTGCCCACAAAACATGTCTGTGGAACCGAGCTGCCAGCAATCTGGTTGGAACTTGCAGTTCTTCTTTATATCATGGCACAGTTTGGCCTAGATGCTTTCATGAGAATATTGCTGGCTGCATTTGGCTGAAGTTACCCTACAGCCTCATGTCTGTTGGGCTTGTAATAACCCCTGAAATGCAGCAGCATGAAGTTCTGCTGCTAGACAATGAAAATTCGTTTTGCTTTTATCTTTCTCTCCATCAGGCTGGAGAAAAACATGTCGCTTTCTGCAGTCCAGCTTGCTGCTCCCAGATCCCAGGAGAAGTGAGGATGTGATACTAGCCTAGCTGCTGTGGCATGCAAGATGGATTCTCCAGTTGAACCTGAGGAGGCAGTTTGGTAGGAGCTCTCACAGCCACAAAAGCATTTTTTATTTTCTAAGTTGGCTAAGGAATAGGGAGCCAGACAGAACATACTGACTGAGTGCTACAGCCCCATGTTTTAATGGGAACAGAAGCACCCCTCTTGGAGCAGGGCTGTAAAATGAAAAGCTGCTCAGGAGAACCAGAGAACATTAGTTTTGAAGTTAAAACAACACCAGGTGGAGGAACTGGAGAGTACTGGATACAAAGCGACCTCTTCACCTTCTTGCCTCTGGCATGTCCAAATTTTGCCTTGAACGCCTGTGCAGGACCATGAAAGGACCTAAACACTGGACTTTGAATTCTCAGTTACATTCAGACTCCTTCGTACTGTTCTGGCAGCATAAAGGAGCCTCAAAGTGGGCGGAAACACCTTTCTGCAGCCAGCGCTGTTCTCAGCCCTTCCTCCTCCCTCCATGGGGGAGGCAGACCAGGGTGTGTCTGGGGCATAATTGGAGTATGCGTGTCTACAGCTGTGATCTGTTTCCAAGCCCCACAGGTGGCCATGGGAAGCACAGCTTAAGTTACAGCAGCCCTGAGGCTGCTCTAATTTTACAGCAAGGGGTGGGGGAGAAGGCCTCAGCAGAACCCCAGAATAGGAGAAGTACAAAGGTGGCCCGAAGCCAGCTCTGAGCCCCACTGCTTTCCATCTCTGCCCAAAGCCCAGGAATGGAGTGGCTGAGTGTATGGCCTACTATTTTCATTGCTCTTCCTATTCAAAAACCATATTAAGTGTCAAGATCATTATTGTTGTTTTTGCCCATGATAAGACATTCCTCCTATTTCAGCATGGCTTCCAAACCCGCAAAGAGACATTTATGGCTCCCCAGTCCTACTTGCACGGTCCACTGTGCAGCTGAGATAGAGCCTCTTCTTTGCCCAAAGGTTATCGTTGCTGCATCAGTGGCATAGGAGGCTGATTGAGGTTCCGTGGTAAATTATCCATGACCTTTTTTGCATAAGAAGTGTGAATTTTGTCAAAATGTAGTGTGGCAGTTTTATTTTGTGTCTTTATCGTCCAATGAGGGAGAACTTTGAGTGCTAAATTAATTTCACTAGAGAGACAGATAAATTCAGGTCTCCTGCTATAAAAGATACATTAATTTAGCTATATTACTTGGGTTTTTTAAGTAGGCACTGAACCACCTCAATAGCTGTAGATTGCCTACGTAGTACTGCAGTAGTTCACGGGAACATAAACCAAAGGCTAAAATAAATAAGTGAAACAGAAAGAACACATTGATTCAGGAGGAATTTTACTTCCTTTTGACTTGTACTTTTCTAGCTGTCATAGAGAACTCTTGGACACATATTTAAATGGAAATGATTTAGGTTTTTCGGCCAAAAATCTGACCTACCTTAAAGATGTAAAAATGGAATGTTCTCTAGCTTTCAAACTCTTTAGGCTTTATAACATTTTATTTTTAAGTGTATCACTCTGTTTTTGAGAATTATTGTAGAACAAATGTTGCTGTTATGGGCCCCCAAAAAATGAAACACACACACAAAAAAAACCCTTGTGCTATTCCTGATGCCTCATTAGTAGTTGTTGACAAACATATGGGTTTGACCATGCCTTCAGTTACCTCAGCTTTACACTGGTGTAATGAACTTCTCTGGAGAGACTTCTGATTTAAGCTCTGATCCAACATACATTGGAGTCTATGGGAGTCTTTCCATTGACCAATAGAATCTGGATAGGAAACCTATATTAATGTGAATGTGAGCAGAATCTGGCCTACTATACGTAGAACCTTGCAAATCCACAGATATCTGCTTCTTAGCCACAGATACCTGCATCTGCGGATGTGGATGCGGATATCCGTGGATCATTTTTGCGGCTAATGGCTCGGATGTGGATACGAATTTTGTATCTGCACGGGCCTCTAACTATGTGCAGCACTGTGATGATGCGATAGGTGACTAGGGTCTGAAGAAACAAGAACTGAACCAAATCTTCAGTTCTGTGTGGAAGTGAGTCTCTGTAGAGGTTCTAAGAAGTTCAGGTAACTCTTTTTCAACATACTATCTCATTTGAGTGCTGGCCAGCACTGGAAGTAGAGGTGCTAGAGGACCACATATGGGAGGGCTCCTCCTATAGCATTCCTTCTTCAGCAGGAAGCAACAAATCTCATTCTCAGGACACGTCTCTCCAAGATTTACAAACTCAAAACAGCTCATTTGGCTGCAATCCTCATAAGCAGCTGATCTTCTGGGTGCTTGTGTCTTGAAGGAATCTTAGCGCTGGCACCATTGTATTGAAAAAACACTTACAAACCGAAGAGGGGAACCTTGACAGATGGTGCTTTGAGCAGCTTTGAGCAGCTCTTTGCATGAATTGCTGGATGATTCTTTAGTTCCAGAGGTTGAAAAATTATTTTTTCCATCTTCCCTTTCTCTTTTATTTTTGACTACTCTTGATGTCTCTGAATAACAGAAATTATGGGCTGGCCCCAAAGTCCACTGAAGACAGCGTAAAGGCCCCCAACAACTTCATGGGCTTATGGGTTTGATTTTCAGAACTGATAAGCATCTGCAACTCCAAACAATGTCAGAAGGTGCTTGGCCCCCTTGAAAACCTTGCAAGCTTTGCCATCCTAACACATTTAAAACTTTTAGACCATCTCTCTGTCCTGAATTATCTAGCTGGCTAATAGATGTTCTGCTAAACTTTGTTTGCTGCGTTGCTCCCTCATCCTTTCAGTGCCCCATTTGTCTGTCTTGTTCACGTCTCATGTCCTGTCTGACATGGAGATGGTGAGTTCCCTGAGGCGGGCAGTGTCTTCTTTGTGATTGGTCTGTACAGCACCTTGAACATTGGGACCCTGAGCCTTGATTGAGGCTCTTCAGTGCTCCTAGGAGCAGCTGTGGTATAAATATAAATAATTACAGGGAATTATTTTTTTGAAGCTGTAGCCCATTGAAATCTTGTCTGGATTCCAAAGAGCTCATCTAGTTCTTTACTGATGCTGTAACTGAGGAAATGTAAAGAAAATGATCAAAAATGCTGGTGCAAACACAATGAGGCTTTGGGGTGTCAAGGTACAACACAAAGAGTAAATCCAGAGGCATCCTACATGCGGGCACCGTCTCCGAACTAATCCTGCACTTGTACAGCTGGGGGGGTTGGAAAGCAGGCAGCAGGAAGCCTGCCTCTGGAGACTGCAACCCACGCTCACCAAAGAGCACAAAGCTCTACTGCTTCCGTTCCCTGCAGTTCATGCGTGTGTGTGTGTGCAGCAGCAGGGGTGGCCCAGGGTTATGGCGGGGGTGCAGTTATGGAGAGTGAGGACCAACACAAAATCAATACATGACTTCAGTCCTACTTGAGCCTTAGCTCCCCTTCTGCAATGGTGTGAATGTCAGCTAATGTGAATCCATCGGCTCAGAATACCATGTAGGGAGGGAGCAGGGGTCCATATCTGCTACTGCTTCCAGGCCCTCCAGCATGTCCATGGACTGGCTGCACAAACACCAAATGGTGCAAATGTTTTCTCCTGCAGTGAAACTCTGTCATTTAGGCTTGGCTCTGTTAAGATGGGTTTTTCTCTGAAGCTGTCAAACAAAACAGCCATCACGGTTTCATCTGTTTGCAATCTTCTGGAAGGCGCCGAGGGGTGGGGGTTGGGGGGAAGGAGAAGAAACAAACGGAATAAAATAACATTAAAAAAACTAAAATTAAAAAAAAAATCAATGTTTGTCAGGTGGAAAAGAACAAAATCAGTAACAGCAAAGATCGGTTCAGGCTTCCATGAAGCTAATAATGTGTTGCAAACAAACGGCAAAGAAAAACAAATTGAGAACTCTAAGCAAAAGCCCCCAAACCCACCAGTGTTTGTGCAGCAAAGTGTTCTAACCAGAAAGGTCAGTGCAAAGCAACAGAGGAAATTCATGCAAATCACCATGCAAATCAGGCTGACAAAGCTTTAACAACAGAAAGATACCCAAAAGCTTTGCAATTCAGCCCAAGGCTAGGGACGTGTATTTCATTCTCCTTGAGAATCCTGAGCACGCCTGCAAGCCGCACTCCCAAGACACAGGATGAAAGGCACAATTTAAAGCGTTGTGTGTAAATATAGGAGTGGAAAACGCATGAAAGACGTTTCTCATGTGTGAGGATCCATTCACTTCAAAGGTCCTACATTAATGTGATACAATAACATAAAATTTGTAATGGGCACTAATTGAGCCAATTATAGAATTACCATAATAAATTAAGGACTCACCTTTCCTTTGAAGTTGAGTAAATCTGTAAATATTTTCCTTATCAGCATTTTGAGGGAAAATTGCCAAAAATGATTTGTGAGAAGGATATCGACATTGGCTAGCTCAATAAAATGATGGACCCCCTTCTCATATTAAAATTAGTGATCCCCTAAGCGCTTGTGTCTGAAGCGCTTTTACTTGCTGCTTTGGTACTAGCAGGTAAATAAAATTTAATTAGTTGCTAATTAAAGCTTAAAATCAATCAGAGGCTTTTTGATCACTTTGGAGTTTTAGTGTTTACGTAAATGAGGGAATGCAGGCCAAAATTAAATGACGTGTCTCTTTCTGCTGGTGATGATGTACATTATCTGTTCAGCTGTCTGTAAATGTCTTGCAAATTTAGGGCTCAGTTCTGCATGTGGCTGAGCACCATGAGACACTGGGTGCTGTTGACTCCCATCTCTCCAAATGCACTAGGCACACATGATTAGAACCAGAGCAGATAAATAAACCTAGATATCCAGAATGCTGGCAAAGGCCTACATTCATCTGTCTCCAAGGAGCAAGCAACCAATTACCCAGTGCAAGATTACAGGTTACTGGCCATCAAAAGAACAACACTGGTACACGCAAGGAAGAAAGCTGCCTCTGCCTTTTAAGCTCCAGAAAGAGGAGGAGGAGTAAAAGGTTGTCAGGGTAGCCTGCTTCTGAAATGACAAGCTGCACACAGATCTTTTGCTTGCAAGGTTGATGTATAACACTTTGCAAGCGATTCGGACTTCTCCAATATGGCATGACTTATTGGTTTCAGCAATACAGATGCAAACCCATCCATTTATCTCAGGAAAAACCAAAACCAAACCAAAATACCCATAAACATTCACTGGTTTTTTCCCAGTTGTTCAAGTAATTACACGTATCCTTGAGTCCACAATGTCCTATAATGAGATTAATTAAGCAGTCTCTACATATTCTTTTTTGTTGATGATCAAGTATTTCTCAGCTTGGTTATGGACTAGAATTCTCCCTGCTAAGGGGAAACTTGGGAACATGTACACAGGAGGAAAATAAATATTAAAAAGGAGAAAAGTCATTAAATAGTGTGTGTTTAACGGAGAAAAAGCCACGGGACTATTTTGATAGAAATGTACCCTTCAGAAATTGCTGACTTACCTTTTAATATATTTAATAATACAGATAGTTGAAGACTCTGTTTGTGCCTATTGCAGATAAAGTGCTGGAAAGACAGTTATAAAATGAAGGGACATTATTTCTCTTACTACGATCTGCTCTGTGCTGGTGAATCTTATCTCTAAGGCCGTTCTTGGGAATAAAGCATTTAGACTTTCGTAACTAAAGCTTGTTACAAAGAGGCGAACAGTGGATTCAATTATACGTCGAGGCATGAGGGGGGAAAAGTGAACGGCAGCAGAGTGTGCACGCAAGTGAAAGGACACCTGCATTCTACTCCAGGCTCTCCCATTGCCCCGCTATGTAACCGAAGGCAATGCACTTCTCTTCAAGGCTCTCCATCTTGCCTATTTAAATTGCAAGCTCTTCAAGGCAAGGATTCTCTCTGGCTAGGTGTCCCTGCAGTGCCTAGCGCAATGGGGGTTCCAGGTTCTGCCACTATAAAAATAACCACCTAACAATCTGTAGTGCCAGATTGATCCCTGGTGCAACTTCATGTGTTTCAAGAATGAATCTGGCCCCTTCAGCTGGGGAGCAGAATGATTTTTAGGACAAGAGTTGAATCACGAACATCGGTAAAGACAGTCATTCTTTATTGCCCTGGCTTACTTGTGGCTAGTGCAGATATCTCGGTGAAAATTCAAGCAACTCCAAACACCAGTGTCTCTGCCAGCAACTGGCCTGTTACTTTTTCATGTCTAGTGCAGGCCTGACAGCTCTCCTGACATCCCTGCCTCTGACACTGATTCATTGGGTGACCTGGGGCATGTCACTTTACACCTCTACACCTCAGTTTCCCCCATCTGTCAATGTATATAACAATAGGAATGTAGTCATACTTACCACCCGCAATGGAGGTTGTGAGGATAATGTGTGTAAAGCACTTGGAGAGCTTTAAATGAAAGGCAACATATAATTGTAATGGACAGATTCATCATGCTGAGTTCAAGGGGGTGAAAACTGTAAACACCCTAGTGCCTGAAGGGCCATGTGCCCCAGGAATTCACACGGGGAGAGGGCAGGTGGTGGGAATAAAGCTAATCCCATCCACTCACAGATTTCATTAGGAGATGGAAGCTTTAAAAACTAGCTCAATGAGTCAAGTGGTGGAAAGGCTATTGCTACAGGCTTTGGATTGATTATTGTTAATCATGGTAGTACCCAGGAACCAAGCATTGTGCCAAGGGCTGTACAAAGAAAGTCATGGGCAGTCCCCACCCCAAGGGTTTACACACTAAATATTCTGCAAGTCAGTCTACCTGTAGGAAACCTTGGATTCTTCCAAGCAGACCTGGCCACTGGCTTTATTCCAAGTGAGCAGACAGTCCTGAGACTCTGGTTCAGTATCCATGCACCATTCCAGCAGCAGCAGCATTGGTACCTAAAAGCAGGGGAAGGAGGAGGTACCTGCTGTTTTGATATAAAAGGCTCATTTATTAGCCATGAAAGTACACGAGGTATCAAGTGCCTCATCTTGATTAATGATTCTAATTAAACTAATGGGTTCAAGTAATTTTACAGTTGATATTTTTTATATAGTTTTGTTTTGTTTTGCAAACGGCAGCAAGGATACACTAGCCTCTCAGCTTCCATCAGTCATGTTACATTGCTCCAGAGGAGTCATCTTGTCAGGTCATATAAATAAATAAAGCGCCTCATTCTCCCTCATCCCCCACCCCATTTTCCACTGCATGTCACAGGTCATGTTTTCAAACCTATGGAGTGTAGAGGGCACAAGCAAAATTACGGCTGAGAAGAAGGATGGTCCTGTGGTTAAGGCTGTGGCCTGCATCTCAAGCAATCGGAGTTCTCGTGCATGTCTCTCCTAAGTTTCTTGTATAACCTTGGGCAAGTCACTTCATCTTTCTCTGTAAAATGGGGGAACTAACACTTTGTTTGTCTTGTCTAATTTCATTATAAGTTCTTTGGGGCAGGAGCAAATACAGTGTCTAACATACTGGGGCCCCAAACTCCACTGGTTCCTGTAGATGATGCTACGATAATCATAGTAATATCAGGCAATTGCACACCTAATTTATGCATACAGGTATGGTGACTAAACATGCAGATTAGAGAATTGCACAGTTAATAGAAAAGCTATTTGCACAAGGCCAATTGTCCACAATTTGCATTGCATGACCATGATAACTGAGTTGAAATTAGGCATGGAGCTGTGTGCAGACTATCCTAGGCTCTGGAGGTTTCGGAAGGCTTGTCCTCTGTATTTGGTATCTGAATGCTTGCCGGTAGAATTTGTTGGCCTTATTTTTTGTTTACAGGGCACCATCAACCGTAAAGCAATGTAACTACTGACCATGTAATTACATTGTAAGGCAAGTTTCACAGGGTGACAAGGTAAATAAAATACAAGGTTATGTTTTTCCCTCTCTGTAAAGGAGAGGGTTATCATGACATCTTACTGCTGCACATTATGTAGTAATTATGATTGCAATAACTTGGTAACTTCCAGGATTATTACCTAGTGCCAAGGAATAGGAAAGTACTGTACATGGTGGCTATGTGTGCAGGGAATCATGGAAACCAAGGATCAAAAAAGCAACTGACCAGACTGTTCCCTGTAGTATATTTTTCAGCGGTTTGTCGAGTCTAATTTTTAATGTCTTTAACTATGGCTTCCACTACTTACCAGGGCAGATTATTTCATACTCTAACATCTCACTATCAGGAACATTTTCATGCTATTCCGCCTATATTTTCCATTTCTAAATTTTATCCTGTTACCCCTAATTATACGTGTCTGCACCAGACTAATAAGACCCCGCTTTCCTTAGTGTTTATACTCACAATTCCGTTCATTTTTTGAAATGGGGCCATTTTTGCTTTATTTGTCAGAATATTTCACAAATTTTCTTTTCAGTACTGCCCCCCTCCCAACATTTTGGAACTGAGTATTTGAAATGAAATAGTTTAATACAAATATTTGAGATACATTGATAATAGACAGCTCTTTGTGAAAAGAAATGAAAAAAATTGGCAGTTTACTATTTAAAAAAAGCTTCCTCCCAAAAAGCCATTTCTCAATTTGAAAAAAGTTTGTTAAAATATAATTTCAGCTGGCTCTAGTAAGAATGAATGATCAGATGTGTTGCGGTCACATATTTACATGCCTCTATGGTTCTAGATTTCTTCTCTTTACATAAAATCATCAGACTGAATTCTGATCTTGTTTACACTACTTTAACTCTCTAACTTCACTGGAGTCACTCAGATTTATATTGGGGTAAATGGAATCAGAATCTGACCCATTTTCTTCAAGTGACAACCACTTGGGCCTTAAAAATTCAGTAAGCAGCAGAATTTCTTAGTGATAGCTGTGCTACAGGCACAATTTAGGGTAAAAAAAGATGACATGGACTGTACGTTTGGAGAAAAGATTTGGTCGTGGATTAATGAAGATAAATATGAGACCTCAGGAACAAACAGGGGGGAAGATTGAACATGCAGACCGGTGCTTCAGCCTCATTCTTATAGCAGAAATGCGCAACATTAGATGCAGTTGGTGCTGCCTTTAGAATGTGATGCTATGTGAACTGACCAGGACGAGGGCTGTCTAGCCTAGTGGTCAAAGCAGGCAGCAGGCATTTACGATCAGGGTCAAAGTCAGACTCCGCGTCGGTGGTCAGAAGCAGAAGCCAAGGGTCAAGCCAAAGGCTGGGAGCTGAAGCGAGCAGGGTAGGAGGCAAGGAGGGGTCCAAGGCAGAGGCAGGATGGAGGCAAAGCAGAGGGCAGCAGGAATACAATAACCCAAGAAAAGGCACACACGAGCATAGAACAGCCAGCAAGCAACCGCTGCTGGCTCAAAGCCGACTTGCTGGCCTTGTAGACAATCAGGTGGCGTGGCCAATCAGGCAGCCAGCTGTAGGCCAGCTATATTGATAAGGCTGCCTGAGGACTAGCTCTACTCAAGCTCCTGATGTCTGATGTGCTGCCTGTGTATGTTAATAGCTGGAACCCAGGTGTCCGAACAAAAGTTTCCAGGAACAATAAGCCTCTTTACCCTTTTTGAGCCAAACTTGCAAAGAAGCCTTGCGAACAGCATTTCATCCATGTTGCATTTGCACGCTTTTCTATTTTCACTAATTTGTGCATGTAAGAAGGCATTTAACTAGGCAGTTGGGCAGTTACTCTCTGCCTACCCATTCTGAGCATGCAAACAGGAACACATGCAAATACTGTGACCCCTATTTAAGACACTCTCTTGAAAATGTGGCCCTATGGGTGTTTACATAACCCTGCTCTCATTAATGTCACCCAACCATAGCCACTTAGTGTGACAGTTATAGAGGAATAGAGATGCAAGAAGTAGGAAACTCCTGATTCTTCATCATTTGGATTTCTGTTGAAGAAGCTAAATATATAGGGCTAGATCCTCAGCTGGTGTTACGTTGAAGTCAGTGGAGCTATGCCAATTTACATTGGCTAAAGATTTGGGCCATAATATATTCGACCTCACATTTCATGAATATGTAGAGCTTGATATAAAACAACATACGTTTTCTTATCCTCTCTAGCCCTTCAATTCAATTTTTAATTATTATTCTGTGTAATTTTCAATGTGTTTCTGCTGCACTTATGAAATGAAATGGTCCATCTCTGGTGGTTAATTTAATACCTGCAAATTCTCAAGGCTGAGTCTAGCGAATGAAATCTTTGCCATATGGTTAAAAGATTATGAGCTCCAATCTAGTTTGGGCTGACTTTTTGTTGAAATGTATACACTGCATCTGTTTTCCTTTCACTATAGAATAGACCATCGTAGTCTTGCTACTTAATTATCATCCACGACATTCTGCAGGAGACTAAAATGCTATTCATCAAAACAAAAAATATCTCACAAGTGAGTACGTGACACATTTCTAGGTGCATTTCTTTACCACACTCTATTTGTGCAAGATAACTATTGATGCATTGACTTCGGGTATATTGATTATTGTTTTAAAGAAAGCACGAGAGTATAAATAAATCTTGGAATCTTGATCTGTGCATGTGCCAGGAGAGCATCTTCTCAGCACAGTCATATACTGGATAACTAACTTGGGCTTATTTTATTGTTTTAGATTGTTTTCCCCCTCAGGGACTGATACACAGCTATAGAAATCAATGGAAGTTTTTCCACTGACTTCAGTGAGCTTTGGATGAGGCCCTAAAAACCTAACCTTCACTCTCAGCGTATGTACAATATAAAATCCTTCATAAATCTTACACCATAAACCAGTATCAAATGGCAAACTCTTACCCAGACTATCAGGACTAGCAATCAATTTCCCCTTTAAGCCCTTTTACCCAAACCTTGTCTTCAAAGCCACGGAGAAAAGGAAAACCTTACCACGTGACCTGAAAGTTAACAGGTCCTGGCTCTCTGGGATCCAAAGGGAAGTAAGTTCCAGAGTCAAAGGTAACTTAGCAAAAATACCCTAATGTCAGCCCCTTTTTTAAACCAGGGTGTTGTGAGCCTGACCTTGCCATGGTAACACACGAGGAGACGGATCATATTTAAGGCAGACAGGGCTCAAACATTTTAATGGTTTCCTACGTCAAACTCAACACCTTGAATTGCATTCAGAGGCAAAATGGGAGTCAGTGGAGATCACAGAGCTCAGATGTAATATTCTCCCTCTGAAAAACTAGTGGGTCACTCTATCCTGCAGTGAAGTCACTGAATGGCTATCAGGTTTGTCTCCATGTTGAGCTCTGTGACAGAAAGGAACAGAGGCGCGCAAGAATTACTGTAATCCACTGCCACTAGGCTCCAAAGCCATGCCAAAGGTACCTCCCAGTCAAAGGTATTGAAAGCAGATGACAGATCTAAAAGAAACAGAACGGAAGCTTGGACATCATTGTGACTATGGCCCAGACTGAGCAGCCAGGCAACGAAGGCCATTTCCCTCAAATGAAGAGCAAGGGGAAAACTAACACGATCGCAAATTACGCTGCTCTCTTTGAGCAAGAAAAGAAATCCTTTAGCAAACATTCCTGGCCCTGAAAGATCAATGACAGGTCAAATACCACTTAGAAACGTGTATGATATTGATGCTCTCTTGGCACAGTGCTCAGAAAGAAGAAAGCCGGTTGATTCATTCTGGACAGGAGGCAGCTAATTCTGAGCTCATAAATCACAGGTTGTGGGGAATACTGGGCCCTGGAGTTCATTCTTACCAGTGGTTTCCAGGTCATTGGTTGCTGTCAATAGCTCCCCGTTGGCTAGGGGAAGACACATTATTCATAGATAGATACACGCACGTTATCTATATTTACAATTCTCTCATTTTGAAGAAGATGCCAGACTAGATCCCAGCTATTATAAATGAGCATTTGCGTGAAATGATTGGTGCTGATTTACCCTAACTGAAGAGCTGCACCCCAGTTTTTAAAGGCTAGCTATTAATTTACTTCAGCCCTTTTTCTGCAGGAAAACAATATTTAAAAGATATGTTTAAAATGTTCATCAAGCAGCTGGAAATAATTGTGTGGCATTTTCCCCCCAGTGCTAACATATTCAACCAAGTATATTGTGCTATATACACAGCATACACCTACATGAAGGCTGTAATGGATGCACACATCATAATCTGATCATACAAGAGCATGCCAATTTTGCTGTCTTCTTCATATAAATCAGATTCCAAAATTTAAGGTGATATATAATAATAACCAGCTCTTATGTAGCACTTTTTCATGCAAAAGAGTGCAATCTCATTACCCCCATTTTACAGGTGGGGAGACTGAGGTACAGAGAGAGGTAATGACTTGCCCAAGGTCACCCAGCAGACCAGTGGCAGAGCTGGGAATAGAAACCAGTGATCTACCTACCAGAGGCTACACTGCCTCCCACATACCTATAGCAAAATGACTTCTGTCATTGACTGCCATGCAATACAGCCCACGTCCCTCCGCAAAAGCTTCCGTTCTTCTCCCACCACCATCCGAGCACCCAGAGACTCCTTTCCTTCCCCCTCTCAAGGCTTGGGAGGACTGGTAGTAAATTGGTAATTGGCCACACCTCCTTTCAGCTCTAAGAGCACAGATCGTAGCCTAGTCCAGGGCAGCGGTCACTGAATGCTCTCCCACCTCGACGCTCGTAGGTGGCTGCGTGAAACTGCTTTGCTTAGTCTAGTTCCTCCTGTATCACGTGCCAGCCTCAGCCGACCCACCATCGCGATTGGCTTGACTTGGCCACCTGGCCGTGGTTTCAGCAGGAAGGCCCGCAGCTGAATGAATTGGGAGACTTGTCTGGGGAGGCGTGAGCCATCGGGCAGGGTGGGAGAAGATTGCTGTGTGATACAGCACCCTGTTGTGTGACTAGATAGAGCACTTCTGTCTCCAGGAACATCGCTGGCGCTCCTGTCACTACCGTGGTGAGCACGCAGCTACGGTCCTGTTAAAGAAAATCCTGAATAGCCTGAAAATGTGGAGGACAACTGACAGACCTAAATGCTGGGGTAACTGAATGATGTCATGAGAGGCCCACCGGCAGGGAAGTTAATATCAGAACCACTAGCTCAAAATCAGCCAATCAACTTGACGGTAAAGATGCCACCCATAGCCCTCTTTGCTATCCGCCCCACACTCCCCTTTATCAAGAAACCTGAGAGCACTTTCTGGTGACAGCAGCAAGCTTGACAGGCCCCAGAATACCGCACAGTGTACCCTTGTCCTTCTGTCATTGGAATATATTTAAACCTCTAACAGCAAAGTCTGACACTGGAGAAGCATTTGATCACGTTGGGTTTGTGCCATTTTATGGCTTATTTGAATGAGCTGTAGTGGAGAGATGAAGGGTGCTGCAGAGACAGTGGGAATTTCACAGGTCCCAGCAGAGTAGTCTAGGGAGAGAAAGGGCAGCCGG
The DNA here is from genome assembly GCA_007922155.1 of Mesoclemmys tuberculata. Classification (NCBI taxonomy): domain Eukaryota; kingdom Metazoa; phylum Chordata; order Testudines; family Chelidae; genus Mesoclemmys; species Mesoclemmys tuberculata. The sequence continues at coordinate 21,963,436 of ML675625.1, forward strand.
GCCAGGAATGACATATCAATGTCTCCATCTGTCAGGTCAGCTAAAACCAGCTCAGGATCACTGAGCTTAAGATAGAACGGCACTAAACAGGGCTGGCAATAGCAATGTGATAATGCTGAGAGAATCCAACAGAGGTGGGCTGGAAGTGGCTGAGGAGACGTGCTGAGGTGGAGGTCTGACCCCACAGACTCCCGCACTAGTAATTATAATGAACGGGTCAAATATGGTGGGTGAGTCAAACTTCAACGGCCACACGTGGGGCTGAGTTCAGCTCTCTGCCATACCTGTGTAACTTAAGTGGGAATGTGTCTACATGCTGACCTGCACCGTTTGGCATGTGATGGGTGTGCAAAGCGAGTGTAATTCTCACACCAGCAGGGGTGGAAGTGGCGGGGTGAGGGGGCAAGCCACAGGAAAAGCAACCAACCAGAGTCTGAGGGCTGCTTTATCTCTTCTTATGTAGCTTTCTTGCTACAGTCCTCACTGGCTTCCCCTTACTGTGTAAGTTACACTCGTTTCACTGATCCATTAACCCCAGGTCTGTGGGAATCACACTGCTTCACCACATACATCCACCTACACCTTTTTCCATGGTACCTGCGAGGCGTGTGTAATTTAAACTAGCACATGACACACGGGAGTCATGCCTGCTTGCATTGGGGTGGATTTGGCCCTGAGGGCCTATGGCATTCAAAGACAGCGACAGCACAAATGATTTCATCCAACATGCACATGCCTCATTGCAGTTACTCTTTCACTAAAAGCAATTGTGCAAAACTCTCACTTTCACTGAACAGTACCATGTACCCCAAGGGATACTCAGGAAGTCAATGGGAGTTCTTGTGGAATAAGGTACTTCTCACCTTTAAATGAAACTCCCGTCATCACTGCTCCATGCAACATCTTTCTGTTACCCCAATCCATAGCATATCTAGGGTACCAATGGCTCTAGCAGATAACAGCCTTGCATTGGCAAACTAGTAACAGGGTTTTTGTAAAACTTGTGTGCGGAGCTTGTAGAAAAATATATCTAATTATTTTTTACAGAATTTTTTTCCACCAAAATGGATATTTTTGCAAGGGAATTTCTGTTTCCATCAAAAATGTTCAGGGTTTTTGTCGAAAAACTGAAAATGTGTTGATCTTCAGGGAATGAAGACCAACTTTTTCAGTTTTAAGCTGAAAATATTTGTCAAACACCCCCCCCCCCAAAAAAAAAAAAAGACAAAAAAAAAAAACCAAACCAGTAACAATTTCAGGAAAAACACCAGCAAAATGTTTTCATTAAAATTTTTTTAAGGAAAAAAAAATTTCCAACCATCTTCACTTGTGTGTTTCAATCACTCTATTGTTATTTCATTAGGAAGACTTCTTGACTTCATTCGTTCCATCTTCTCTGCTATGCTTAGAACCATCTCCCACTTCCTGTTTGCCAATGTCTCACTTCAAAATGACCTCTTCCGGAAATGCTTCTTATCCTGTTCTCCCTACTAAAATCTCCTTGCCCTCCCTTGCCTAAATTGTTCACTTTGTCATGTCTTGGTTTAGTTGGTCTTTCGCAGGGCTCAAAACTGTTCCAGCTAAAGTCAGTAGAAAGTTTTGTCATTGACTTCAACAGGCGCAGAAGTTGGCCCTTGGAATTGGCCAAAATTTCAAAAGTAATTAGTGACTCTGAATGCCTCAAGTTTGGCGTGCCTAAATTGAAGTGTTGTAGTGGGGCCAGATTTTCAGAAACAGGTGAGCGATCACACTTTGAAACTCAGCTTTAAGGCATCTCAGAACTTTGAGTGGGAACTCAGAAATGGAGGCAATCAAAATCATGAGTCACTTTTCAAAACCTTGGTCTCAGCTCTTCAAGGCTTTGAACATTGGCAAACATTGGAACAGACCCAGATCCAAATTTTGAGGCTTGCCCTCATTCATATGATGAGTGAACATAGTAAAAAACCGTAAACTATTGTTTACAAAAATGCTTGAAATTCCCAAGCTGTTTTCATTTTGAAGTGTTTGAAACAACTCCATTTTACATTTAAAAAAATACGATTTAAAAAAATTAAAACTGTTTCTTGGTAAAGAAAAATGTCCATAATCATGTTGGTAATGTTTCGATGACATTATTGATAAATGTATTAAAAACAATATATGGGGGGGAGGGGAGAGGCAGGGAGGTACAAAACTTTTCATGAAAAGAATTTCCACATGGTCAACAATTTTTTGCTATTAATTTCATATTTGAAAAAAGCCCTTTTCTAGATGAAAACTCTTCATTCAAAAAGTCAGATCAGTCCCAATAACGAAACAAAATCAGATCAAGCCCCCAGGTCTGATTACCCCCTGAACTTGGCGGTTCTTAAGTCCAGCTTCAAATTTTAGGACTTGAGTCCATCTTTGGTTGGGATGGGAAGCAATCCCATTCCCCTTGAAGTTTTGCCCTAAGGTGTAGGCCCTACGTTTGTAAAGTGCTGTGTAAATCTATGGTGCTGTATATTAGAGTATAACTGACTTTTTGTGTTGAGCCCTTGCTTTTTTTACAGCTCCTGTGAACGAAACACAGAGAAACCTGAAAGCTTTTATTAAGTAAGAAGGAAGGTACCCAGAGAATGATCAGTTGTGTGTGTTGCACTGATGTTGCAAGTGGTTGACGTCAATGGAGCTCTGATCATGTAAACCAGCTGATGAGCTACTCCCACGGGGGATTTCTAAGTTGCACTCCGGTGGAACTGCTGGGGGTGCAGATTACGTTTCAGGCAAAGGGTGTCCACTAGCATTATCTCCGCTCTAGACCAAGTGAGGATTGATTTTTTTTTATGGTTGATTGCTTGTCGCATGAATGCAGAGTCATTGATTCTCTCTGTCTACAGTGACCATTCCCTTATTCCTGGGTGTGGAGAGACTTGATCTGAGCAATAGACCAGAATGCACGCAGGTGTAAACCCACCACCAGGCCAGCAGTTCGCAATGGTACATTTTATTCTCACCTATTGAAAGGGAACTCACCCAGAAGGCACGGGTCTGATTCTGGTCTCCCTTTCATCTGTGTAAATCAGGAGCAGCTCCACTGAACTCACGGGGAGTTACACTAGTGTAAAATAAGGGAAAGTAAGATCAAAATTAGTAAGATCTGTGATCTTGTGTGCTAACTACATCAGACACCTGAGTTGCAAACCCTGACTGTATGTGTGAATATTACCAGCCTAAGCTTCTAGCATGTTTTTTTTGTTTACTCTGTTGTCTTCTGTTTAATGAGCTTGTTCCTATAAAGAAAACCTCTTTTTTTCAATTACATGAAAATCTCTGGCAGCCAGATTCTGCTGCCTGTTGATCTGGTGTAAATCTGGAGTAAATCCCTTGATTTCAGCAGGATTATTCCAGATTGATGCCATTGTAACCGAGAGCAGAATTCAATCCAGAGGCTTTAAAAATGACAGGTTAGTATTTTTCTTGGCACGAAGGCCATTCTCTGGGCCTGGGTCTGAATTAGGGTCCAGCCTCCCTGCTTCATTGTGATGTAACACGACTATATGTAAATCAGACGCTTTCTTGGCTGACGCAGCTCAATGCATAGAGCAGGTTTTAATTACCTACCAAAGGAGTGTTCTCCTCTGCGCTCCCATCATAATGCCAGAGCTGTGTCGCTTTCCTGTTGTTATCCCCTTCAAATGTCTTTTTTAATTTGCATCCACAAGATTTTATCCAGTGTTATCTGATGAGAAGGTTTCATCCCTTGACATTCTCCATGGGCGCCACTGCTCTCTCACCACAATTGCCTTTTCCTGGGGAATGTCTCAATTGTTATCGAATGAGATTGCTGTTCCATTGGGCTAGCAAAAGGCCTCTCTACTTCCACATCAGGAATGCTGCACAGAGTTTGTGCTTGCACTTTGGGGGAGGGGAATCTATTGACTCTTCTCGCTGAAGGCTGCCTCTGACAGGATAATGATTCCTTCGGAAAACGTATGGTCCATTAAAAGAGACCCTCCCAGACAAAAAGAGAGAAAAACAACAACAATCGTGGAATATGTATATTTAACAACTGAATTATTATTGCCAGCATCACCACTATCAAAGTGCTTTTCACTGATAGATCTCAAAACCTTTTGCAAAATTTGGCAAGCATGATTTACCCTATCTTTCTTATCGGGAAACTGAGGCGCAGATTGATGGAACAACTCTCCCAGGCTGCACAGTGAGTGAGTGGCAGAGTCAGGAACAGCACTCCAGATTACCATTGTGATGAGCATGGCATAAAATAGAATAGAGTAGAACCCAGGTTCCCAACCCTAGGCCAGTGTGTGATATGCTGGACTGCATTCTTTTCTTGCCTAGGGAAGCTCCATCCATACTCTCTTCCTGATATATCTATCGTCCAGCCAGCTGTATATATTTGTTTCTCTGTGGCTTTTGCATTATCACTTGCTAAATATATTACAACTTATTATTTACTTCAGTCTGCAGCTCCAAGACCTTTGTGTGGGTTCCTTCCACACAAATAAATCACTGGATCAAATAGCTCTGATTCAAAAAAATACCAGTTGTACAGTACACAAGCAATTTGTCATCACCATGGGCAGACGAGGTGGAGAGGGAGTTCACTAAGCCAAATTTTATGTACAGCTACTATGTAAAATTGCCTAATTCCCAAGGGTGGCAGTGTTGGTATTAATGTTAATAGCATTTCTAATATGGCATATTTCCAATATTTTGTCCTTAATGAGGATTTTGATCAGAGAACAGTTTTGTTTCTTCCTTTCTCTGCCTGAAGCATAGCTGGCTTTTGTACAAAGAAAAAAGTGAATGACCACCGTGTGGGGTGGACCTGCTGTGCTGTGCTGGGGGCAGACGGAGTGTGTCTCTTTCTTCTGTGTCACTGTTTTGTTACTGCAGTGGAAGCCATCAACACGATGGCAAGTGCTAACGTTTTACTGACCATGTCATCAGTTCTTTTTAGGGCAAGCGATGGGTTGTTTGCATCTCTTTCCTATGTGATGTTCACATGCAGTTGTAGGTTTGCAGAGACCTACCATAGTTTGTATGTCTCCAGCTACATTAGGTTAACCATGAGATTTTAATGAACCGAATACACATTGCTATTTAAGTATACATAACAGACACATTGTTATAGTGCAAATGGGGTGTGTGTGACCAAACAGAAAGAGAAAAGGAGAGATTTATATTCAAATAGACCCCAGTGATTTGAACATCCTTGAACATGATTGTGATGGATTTGTGACAATTTTTTATCTCTATCTTCTATCATAAATGACAGAACATGTGGAAACTGGTTCATGAATTTCAAGTGTAAATGTTACAGGCCCAATTTTTCATTAAGTTTGTGCAAAATGCATGTGCAGTGCAACTATGTACTTAAAATGTATGTGTAAAATACCATAATTAACTTTTGGTATATGCATTGCCTGGTTGGGACATTCAACTCCATGTCTAACTTGTTCTGGACCTATATGTTTCTAAAATCTGCCCCTAGGTGTCATGCCGATCTTGGTGTGGTTCACACATGTTTCACTCTTCGTCACGGGAAACTCGAAGACACATCACTTTGGAAACGTGTGCCAGTGAGACAAATAAAATCCTTATGCAAAGTTCATGGAAGCCACATGTGGATTCCTGTCTCCAGAGTCACATGTGGAATACAGCTGTTGCTTTTAGCACCATGGAAGACCTTCTTTTCATGGGAAACACAAGCTGGTCAATGAACAAGCTCTCAGATCAAAAGAGAGCCACGGGCAGCAAGCCATTACCCAGATTAGCTGAAGCATTCAAAGGGTTAAAAAGGAAAAAAGACAGTTGGGTTCATTTGAAGAAACATTGCCGGCGTTATTGGAATATGTTATTTTCCCCTGTGGGCTTTTCGTAATTAAATTGCTGAGCCCCTGACTCTGCCACTAACTTGCTCTGTCACCTTGACCAAGACACTTATCCATCCATCCGTCAGTTTTCCCAAGCACAAAACGAGGATAGCAGCCCGCCCAATCTTTGTAATATGCCTTGAGCAATAAGGAGAAAGGACACGAGACATCACGCATGCACGCATCAACCAGCACAGCCTCATTCACTTCAATGGAGCACTGATGATTTACACCAGCTAAGGATTTGGCCCCATTCTTTCATGTGTTGTGTTCCACCCTCATAGAAATTATAGCAAGTGGATCACCTCAGATGGCTTAAATCAGTTAAGCTGCGGATCTGGGCCCAGAGTGTGTGTGTATATAGTGGTGCTGGGGATGGTAGAGGGGTTAAAATCAGTCCTAAGTGTAGAACAGTTAAACATTTTCTTTCCCCTGTTCAAACATCCATAGTTGAAACAGACAGAGCACTTTCGGGGGGGGAGGGGGAACCAAATATTTTCTTCCTCAGGATTTTTATTTCAATATTTTCTCCCCTCAGGTAACCCACAATAAAAATAATATTTGGGGTCCTCCATCTGAATAGGGTGCAGCACTGTCATCACTATTCCACGCAGCATCTCTTTGTCTGTTTCATGGCTCCCAGTGTGCAGTAAATAAATAGCTATTTGCTGTATGTCTCTTTTTTTATGAAAACATTTTTACGTGTTTTGCGCTTCCTTAATTAAAAACACATCAGGCCATGGATAAAGCATCGTGAAATGGCTTGTCGTGGCATCGCATTTATAGCTGGCAAGCAAATTTCTAATAAAATGGGTTTTGAGGGGAATATTGCCTTCATTCAAATCTCCTATAAAAACTACCCATCCATTAATTCCAATTAATGATCACTCCAGCATTTCCGTTAATGCTGGTAGTAATTCTTGGCTAATGGCTGATTTTCAACAAAATCAGAATCAATGTAAGTTTAGACAGGACCCTTGCAGAATTAATTTACTGCCTTGATGCTAGTTGAACCAAAGCGCTGTGGTCCTTTCAAGCATGCAAATCATAGCAGTTTGAAATGTTTTCCCATATTTACTGTATTCAGCCTCTGTTAGGAGTTTCTTGTGTGCTTTGGAGAGAAGAAAAAAAATGGAGGCTTGATCCTGCAAACCTATCACACATAAGCGGGCCTGTACTCACCTGAGTTGTTTTATTCAGTGGGTAAGGGCCCAAAGCCAGTAGGATCAGGCATTGGAAGAATAAAGCAAAGCAAAACAAATGAAGAAAGAAGGGTGAAATCTTGGCCCTACTGAAGTCAATGGAAAAACTGTTAACTTTATGATGCCAGGATGTCACTCCATGGCTATGTCTACACTGCAATTAAAAACCCACGGCTGGCCTGCGCAGGCTGACTCAGGTTTGCGGGGCCTGGGCTGAGGGGCTGTTTAATTTTGGTGTAGACGTTCAGGCTTAGGCTGCAACCCGAGCTCTGGGACCCGCCCACCTCGCAGAGCCTTTATCGAACGATAAAATGTACTACAGAATCTCGGGCTGAATCTTCACTGAATACATCAATATTGTAGCTTGCCTCTATTTTTCACTGTGGTGATATGCTTGACCCAGTGAGTTTAGGAAGAAAAGAGGAAACACTTTCCTGACCTTCCCATTGCTCTGAATTGCCAGCCTTCACCTTAAAGTGCCTGAGGCCACATTTATCGGAAAACCATGACCAACCGAAGACTCCCAGTTCTTCACAAAAGGAAGCCGTGAATGCTAGCAGCAGCTGCAGGAGAAAGGGCCAACCGCATAGACAGATTGCTCTGGGCTTGCATGTGGCTGTTCTTTTCAATCCGTCAAAGTGATAATTCAATGCGGAGAAGTGATGGAGAGCACTGGACAGTGCATGAGAGGCTTGTTCCAAGGAACCACTTTAAAGCCAAAGTGAAACATACAGCAGCCCACAAAAATGTCGCTGTTTTACCATGTGGCCCATGGCCCCGGCCACATACACCTGCACCATTTATCAGAAGAATGGAATTTGGTACTAGCAGGGGCTTATGTAAAACCAAAGCCCTGATCACAGTGGTTCTTAAAGATCACACAGAACTTTAAGAAAGAGTTGGGGTCTTAAGCCATGTGTCCTGGGTGAGCTCCAGCTTGTGCAATTATATTTTACCTGCTTAAAAGCTGAAGCTTTCAGATGTGCCTATGGTATTTAGAAGTCCAATTCCCCATTAAAACAAAAGGGATTTGGGTGTTCAGATCCCTTAAACAGCTTTGAAAATCTCAGCCCAAATTCCCCACACAGCTTCATTTGCACATAGTGTCCTTCTGTGCTTCCTGTCCATGAGACGCTCTATAGTCCCAGCTGCAGTTTTCTCAGATCTGACCTAAAAACAGATGAAATCAGGGAGCTGTTAAGCAAACACAACCAACTACATGCAGAGCAGCAAAAAATGAACAGCAAGCTCAACATTCTTCCAGGAAAACGACTGACATAACTGGGGAGCAAAGAGTGAAGTCAGTGAAGCTGCCCTGGTTTACACCAGCTGAGGGTCTGGCCCTTTGTCTAGTTTACTTTCACCAGGGCTGAAGGCACAGAAGTCAATCTGACTGAGGAAGCAGTTTCAGGTTCTGGGCTGTGGGCATCTGGGAGATAAAAATGAGAGCGAGAGGGGCATCATTTCTGTTTAAGGGAGTCAATAGAAGGAACGCTGAATGGGCTTGTGTCTCTTTGCTCCTCCAGTTTTATTTAGGGTTTTGGGGTGGTTTTTTTTGTTTGTTTTTAACATTAGTTGCAATGTTTGCTGTTCAGTGGCCAAAAGGGAAGTAGAAAGCCAATTACACACTGAACTGCACAGGGACTATCGAGTAAAAATGAAGTTTCTGCCTGATAACTTCTAACAAAGACTGCACTGGGAGCAGAGGGAACGAGCTGCTTGTGTCAAGAGTGCACTGGAATAAGAGGATGTTACTGCGTTCTAAAGGAACAAGCCTCCCAGCCCAATGATGGGATGCGGAGGTTGCAAAAACACGGTTCAGTGCAGTGGGGAGTCAAGAGTCTTCTTCTTGACCCCTTACATAGTCTGGGGCTATGCCATAGGGAGGCTCCCATTTACAGCAGCACAGAGGGTTCAGGTAGGTGTGGTGGAAAGGGACAGACGGGAATTGCAAACACATGGGTGCAGTCTTTGGCACTCATACACAAAAGGGAAAAAGGATCCCAGCAGCTGGAGAGGTTGCAGCAATCCCGAGCCAGGCGCACGGGGCTGTAGAACAAGCAGCTCCCCTGTCATTCTATGACCATGGTGATGGTCAGGGGCAGCGGGGGGAGTTCAGTTAGGGAAACCCTGCCAGGATTAAAACGCACAGAGCGGATGTTCAGTTAGGGCCTTTAAACTCTGTGATTCTATGGCGTGCAGTAAAAGTTCCACACACCATATCAGGAAGGGCTGCAAGCGCTCTGCCACAGGTTAGAGGATCAAGAATAAAAAAGAAATGGTGTTTCTGTTTTGTTTCAAGTCTCTCTACTCTAAGAAAAATTCACAGAGTGCAGCAGCACAAGAGATTTCCATCAGAGAACTTGCACAAAAGACAAGCTAGCATATATTTAATGTCATTCTTTGCTTCCTCTCCTCCCCCCCACAAAAAATGATTCGGCCATGCAATACGGGTTCATGCTCCCTCTGGTGACCTCCCCTTTTGTGTTGTATGTTTGGATAGAAAACTCCAAAGGATGTTTCTTTTGCAAAGTATTAAGCAAATTGGTATTAACATTCAAGGCCACATGGCTCATGGAAGAGCTGGCATTAGTCAGTCTTCCAGTTTCACGCATGAGCGCCTAGTCGGGAAAGCTCAATTGGGTCCTGATGTAAAGTACAACAGAGGATGCACAGCAACATCTCTGCCACTGGCAAAGGACAGTAAGTCAACTCAAGAAAAATCAGTTTCCAAATCATACAGCCTTGTAACCTGTCATTTTCTGAATGGCTTTATTATAGCTTTCCCTTAGCTCTCAGTCTAGAGATAGAGACTAAAGAGCTAAACTCCTTACTGACTTTCCCCTGAAATTGGTTAAACAGATTACTGGCTTTATTCACTGATGCTAACAAAAAGCCAAGCTCTAGCAGGGAAAGGCCAATAATATTTCAGTTCATATTATTAAACAAACAGTTGCCTCAAAGGGCCAGATTTTTCTCTGTTGTATCAGGGCTTCTCCAGAGCGAATCAACTGAGGCCACTGGATTTACGCTGTTGTAACTGAGCAATGACCAGAAATAGGCTAAATAAACATAGCACTACATGCATGGCCTCTTGCTGTCTGGCACAATGGAATCCAAGCCTATGGTAGCAACCCCTAAATTCTGTGGCAACATTAATTCTATCCTCGGGAAATTGCCATGCAAGTATACAGCTTATGGCTCACAGATGAAAGTATACAGTGCTGTAAATTCATCAATGATCATCTCGGATAATGATTATTTTCAAAGGTGGGTTTTCTCGCTCAGCTCTCCTGGTGAACCATTGCAACATCTCTCCCTTCTCCCATGCGGATTTCAGGTCTGAGTTAATGTTGACAATGCCAACATCAGTAGCTTCTGATTTCCCTTGCATCTAGTAAAGGCCTCCACTGCCACCACAACAACCCCTTGAAATGGTGTTTGGGCAGAAACAAATGGGATCACCACTCTTGTAGAAGCAGTGTTGTTAATGAATTAGGGGGCACTGTTGTTACTCAAAGCTTCCATGCAGAAGGGCTGTCTTGCTCTGGTTTCGAAAGGGTGCTTAACATTAGGCCCTGGAATAAGTCTTTATGTAAAGCACGTGCTTAGGGATTCATTCCTGAATCAGAGCCATACCGCTTTTTAAATTGACTGATATATTTGGAATAAATTCATATTAATAATCACATAAATTCAAATCTGGAAGAAATCCAACTTTTTAAAAGCTTCCTCCCCCGTTGTAGCTATGTTTAAATTGACTTTGTGTTTCAAATGCACCTTAGATGGAAATACATTTTCCCTCACCAATATTTTGGGTACGGGGTTGCCTCTTAAGTTCCAGTGATCACTGTGGTGAGGTGATTGTTAGGTTCATCTGGCATGAAGACCAATTTTCAATATTGTTAAAAATAACCCAAGCATGACAGTCATTAAATCACTGTTGACTTAGTAAACCCTGTTTAAAAAAAAATCCACATCCTTTAATTACTCCAACGATTCTTTCCTCTTTTTTGTAACAAAATGACATGATGCAAAACTCTGAGCAGAGGGGGACCAGTGTGTTGCTGGAAAATTATTCAGGAAAATAGACTTGGGAAAAAACTGACGTTTAAAAAAATGGGTGTCTTAGAAATTCCACACTATATATTGATTCTCTTTGAAAAATAATCAAAAACTTTTTGCTTATTACTGTTTTATATATGAGAAAAGCACTCTTCCTTGTATAGAGAGACAGCTCAAGGAGATGAATGGCCAGGTAAGCATTATTCCAGTATAGCAGGTTTGGCTATGGGAAGGATGTGAAGCCAGAAGGTATGGCTCGGTGATTAGTGATGAAGGCACAGGAAACTCTACTCTACATTGGAGAGGGGAAGGCAATGGTTGCTTCACATACTTTTTATTTGTAATGGTAAGACCCAGCAGCTCATGGTTAATGGAATGATGAACTAATTGTTCCCCTCAGATTGGTGTGGTGAGGGCTGTATCAGGCAGCAGGGTTTGGCCAAGACTATCCCTTTTCCTGGTCTTCACACTCCATACACTGCTCCACAATACATCAAGTGCTCATGGAAAATGCTTATTTTCATCTACACAGTGAGTCATTTCTCACTCACTCACCTTGCTGTGCATGAATGTGTATATGCTACTGGAGCAGCCGGTTTGAAAATTTGTCCCTAACTCCTACAGAATCTGGGATTATATTTGTTAACTACACAGGGAACCTCGGCGCACGAAAACCACTCCAGCTTATTAGCTTGGGTTCATTATTCAACCCTACACACAGACACAGAACCTCTCTTATGTCTTAAAATGGATGCAAATTAATTAGCCTTCATAAGAGCCTAATAGTGGATTATGAAATCATCTCACCAATGCAAGAAGCCTGGTTTTGGATTGGTAGAGCTTCTTTCCAGAATAAACCAGGGATGGTGGTATTTATCATTCTGTACTGAATGAGTTTTCTGTAGAACACATGTGTGATCCAAGGTCTTGATATTACATATTCTAGATACTTAAGCATGGGATAAAGCAACATTTAGCCTACTTCCTGTTACAGAACCAGATCTTATCCCTTGTCTTGTCAGTGATCCCTGAGAAATTAACGACAAAAGTGATTGGTTGCTTACAAAATCTTGTTTACTGGTGACTGAGTATGTTTCAGGTTTCATCTTTCATCCAATCAATGTGTAGTTTGCATGGAACTAGCCAATCAGGGGCAAATTTTTAGTTCTGCCCTCTCTTTCTCTAAAAAGAAAAAGGTAAAAAGAAGATAATATGGGAAATGGGTTAGATTGAGGGATAGGATGGTCCATGTGCAATGAGCCAGTGATATCTTTTCATTTCCCTGTGGAGGGGTACCATGATAATGGATTAAATAAACAGCCTTTATCACAATTGGTTCCAAGTGCCAACCTTGCCAGCAGCCTCAGCAGAGAGAGCCAGGCTGGAATGGGTCTGAAGACTGAATTACCAAGAGAAGGTCTCTCCAGAACAAGACTGAGGCAAACTGGTAAGGCAGTATGGTCAGATTCACCCTGCTGCCATGGGGCGATGAGGAGGTAGGACTGCTGCCATTGGTTTCAATGAGGTCAGCGTTTCAGCCCAGGCCCTCAGCCTGACACCTGTCACGGTTTCGCCATTCATTTACAGAGCTGGCCCCTCGCCACACTGATTTACGCCAGCTGAGGACCTGGCATATGGATTTTTTTTCCCAAAGAAGAGAAAGTCTAAGCCAAAAAGTTGGCCTCTTATTAAAGTGTAATTGAATGGTTGCAATGCCAGTATTTTGCAATATTTTATAATCTGGGTTATAAAAATAATAAGTTTACCCTGGAAACTTTCATAGGCATGCTCTTACCTATGGGACTGCGGGTCTCAGAGATCCTTTTGACCTTCCTCACTCATGCCAGGTTACTAAATAATAGTTTTGGGTCTCTCTTGACTTTTTAATTTGGATTAAATGCCTGTCTTTATACACCACTGAAATACATAAAGGAATATAAAGAAAGGCAGAAAATATTACAAATACCTGGCCAAGGTCGGTGACCAAGATGATGGTTGCACAGTGGGATTTATAAGCACAACAAATCTTTCCTCTCAATGAACTCTGACAGTCTATTATAAACAATGCTAAAAATGCACGCACATTCCGTTTCCACCAGGGCTGACCATGAGTCAGTTACATTGAATTATTTTTATGCTCGTTTTTCACTTGGTGTGAAAAGCAAACAATCTAAATATGTTAAAATGCCTTTGCAAGATGGATGTCAACCAGATCCTGCTAAGGCAGGTACATTTTTACCCCTCTGAGGATAAGTACAAATACTTTTCTAACAAATGAAGAACTGCAAGTCCACATTAAGTCAGTAGTTGGCATGGGGAGAGTGAGCTGCAAAGAGTTTAAGAGGGGGAAGGTCTAGGAAAAAGGAGTACAGTAGAGAAATCTATCATCAATGTACTGAAATAAAGAAATTTTAGAGTCAAAGGAAGCTGTTTTTCTGCCTCTATTGCTAATCCACTTGTTCCAATGTCACAGGTTCCTTTCCAGAAGTTGAATAGAAGATGAAAGATTTTCTTGGCATGGATTGTCTGGGAAATCTGAATGCAGTTGGAATGGTGCAATATAGGGCTTCTTTTTGACAATGTTTTATTAAAAGGATAATGAACTGTGGCTGTTGACAGGTAGCCAGGCTGATCCTGTAGAGGACTGAGAGATGAGTTGGCTTGTGTTTCAAATGCAGTAGCTGACAAGTTAAGGTGAGAGATCTTCAAATATTATTTATATATTTATTAATTAAACATTCTAAACCAAGCAGACCCTGATTTTCACTGATGCCAGTGGGAACGGTGAGTGCTCAGCTCCTCTGAAAACCAGGCCATAAGTATGTGAGCAGAAAAGGCAATAACTGAACAACAGGACACAGTGGACATGGCCAGAGAGCAGGGAAATAGCAAGGCTTGGAACAGGATGGAGCGCAATAAGCTTCAGAGACAATGGTGCAGCATTGGGTAGAGACTAGATTCCTGCATCTCCAGGATGTGGTGCTGGAAATGGTGACTGTGTCATTCCAGAGAGAAGGCTGCTTTCTCCTAAGTCTCAGATCTTTTATCTCCTGCACCATGTCCATCTTCTCCTCAACTCTTCTTAAAAGAAAGCCAGAATGTGGTCTGTGTTACTCGTTCACTAGTGCTCCTGGGTTTGCCAGTAGCGCAGCAGCCGTCCAGTTTGCCTTTGGGGGTAATGACAGAGCTACGTGCCAGCTCATGGGAAGCAAGACCATGTTAAAAAGCCAAACACAATAAACCAGCACCGTTAAGTTTTTGCATCATCACTGTCCTTCAGTGATGTCTCCTTCATTTCAGTTAGAGAGCAACTCCAAGTAAACACTATAAGAGATCTCAGTGCCGCTTTATATACTAATCTTGTAAGCACCACTCATTTTTGCCCAGGCTATCAATGTAAAATGTTTCTACAGTGAAGTTCATTTATTAAAATCCTAATGGAATTAGAGTCCTCCCACCAAAAAGCCAGATGGTTGGTGTTTTTATGTTATTAGTTAATGTAATTTAGTATTAAAGTTTTGAGCTAAAAAACAGGCTTCTTGTTTTCTTTATGACATCTACTTATTTTTGACAGGGAGATACATTTTTGTTTAAATGGAGCCATTCCATATATTATTGGCATTAATTAAAAGAATGCCCCCCTTCCCCAAAAAGAGGAATTTCAGTTTTGGAAACGTTCCCCTTTAATTACTGCAGACAGGTCTGGGCGCAGTCTAGCTGCAAAACTGAACATCTGAATAGAAGAAATCTTCACCTTTTGTTTAACTTCCAGGAAATATACTGATTGCCCCCCTGAAAACAGACAAACAAAAAATACCCAACCCCAAAAGACTTCAGATTTATCACTGAAAAATATCTTCTATCAGTGATTTGTTCCCACCAAGTGCTTGTGTGTGTAAAATGACAGGGATTTGAAGAAAGATGTCCTTGGTGAGGAACGCTATGATAACCTCACAGTTTTCTCAATCCTGAACTTTCATTTCAGGGTTTACCTTAGGAAATATAAGCCCTGACTTACCCAATGAGCTCTGTGACATCTCTGTCCCGCTACGTACAAAGGCAACTCAAAGAGTATTTCTCAGGCACTATGAAAGAGACTCACAAAAAGCATCAGGAAAGGCAGTGACTCCACATTGCTGAATGTCCTCCTTTCATTCTTTTTTCTTCCTCCCTTCTCCATTTGGTGTCATGATCACATTAACAATGACAGGGCCGTCTGACCGAGTTTCGTACAGTACTGGGAATTGAGTGGTATCTTAGAAGAATACAACATCAAGGACTTCCCCAAAACTGGACAAGCAGCTTCTCTTTAACAGGAGACAGCAACACAGCACAATAATCTGGGTCAGGAAGTGAAGAAAGCTGTGTATCTAGGCAAGCTGCATGGGGATCTAAAGCCCATTGAAGTCAATGGGCATCTCTCCATTGATTTCAAAGGGGTTTGGATCAGGCCATTAGCTATAGTGTAATGGCCTCTTGAGGTCCCTTTCAGCCCTACATGTTTATGATTTTATGATTCTATTTATGTTAGAATTTGGATTTTATGTAAAACTGCTGCAGTTTGCTGACACTCTTTTATACCCAAATCCATGAACTTTTCCCGTTCATAGTATAGCATCACTTCTGACCTTTACCACTTAGCAGAACAGAAGATAAAATCCCTTTCCAGTTAAGGTAGGTTTCCATATAATTTACATTGGTTTTGTACGTTTTTGAAAACACACAAGAATCCTTTATAAACAGATGTTGCTGTGAGACACGACGGACAGTATCTAAGCAGTTTGTGGCTCTGTAAATATTTGTAGCAATCAGCCAGGACATGAAAGGCGCACAGTTTTACACCAAACATATTATCATAGTGTATATGGCCAGACACAGTTTGCACTACAGCTGTGCACCAGATCCTCAGATGGTGTAAATCTGCATAGCCCCACTGAAATCAATGGAGCTATACCAATTAAGGCAAGCTGAGGATCTGACCTTGTAACTATCTTCCCTACACAGAGAGTTCCAGGGAGGGAACCCACAGCAAAAGGATAATTTCTGCTCATCAATCTAGCAACATTTATAATGCTTCTCCACCACCCACTAATTAGGAAACACACAAAGGACCCAAGGTCCGCCAATGAATGTCCTAATGAAATGATGCCAGATGAAATAATACTTTTGCTCAATCTGTCTCTCGATTGGAATCTGCAGCAGATCCCCATACTCACAGCCCTTGAAATAAAATTCTAGGATGTCTTATCAATGGAAATCTGGGAGCCATATTTATATGACTGTTCAGAGCAATAACACGTGAAGAAATAATCATTTAAAATAACACCCTTCTATTTGACATAGGTTCTTATACCGTCCTAATCACTGTCATATCTATCAGACAGGCGTTAAGCAATGTGACTAACATCTGTCATATGTGGTTCATTCACTCGCTCATGCTCCACTTTTGGGATGAGATGGGGGATCTGAAAGCACTTTATTCTGTTAAGCCACATGATTCCCTAGTGAGGGGGAGCAACAGAGCAGGAATTATCGTCATCTGCAGACTATAAAAAGTCTTCCGCCCGTGTTTACATATTCAGCAATGAATTTGGTAGCAAGTGATTCTATGCAGCAAGACCCCGAGAATTGCAACTCGCAGAAGGACTTCCAGGAAGACTGCCACCCTTCCAGGGGAAGTTGTTATATATCTGGTTAGAGCAGGGGCATGGTCTGATAGTGATCAGTGTGTTAAAGGGCAGTCAACATTTAGGCTATGCTTGAACTTTCCTGAGAAGATAGCCAATAATTAGAATGCATTGCTCTGTTCATTTTAGGACCTGAACCAATGCCCAATGAAGTTGATGGAAAGACTCCCTTTGACTTCAGTGTGTGCTGCATCAGGCCCTTACTGAGTAAGTGATGTGATTTGGATCCTCAATTTTCCTGGGCTGCTAAGCTCCCCAGTATTAATCCTAGAGCCTACTCCTGATTATTGAGCAACTCTGTGGCACTCACCTGTGGCCTTTGAAAAGCCCACAGAAAGCTGCTTGAGATGCCAGAAAGTTGTAGATCAAGCTGGTACAGCAAGGATCTCAGGATTTGTCTTTTGGCATATATCTCAGTAGAAGATAGTGTGACAGTTGTGAGACCCAGGAATTGTAAAGCGTTCAAATGATTATACTGAAATTGCCAGACAAGCATGGACTTGTGGGACAATACATATTAAATTGATTTCCTGGGGAATCGCTGGTGGGAGGTTAATGCCACAACTCTGCTAATGAATAAATCCAGTCTTTTGCAGCTATATGCTGAGAACAGGGCCATCAGCTACTGAATGTCCCTGAGACTGGAGATCAAAGACCTGAGCCATATAAAGAAAGGGCTGATCCACCCAGCCTTTACTGTACTTCCTGATCTCAAGGCTGCTATGAACTTGTAACTGCAGGGAAAACCCAGTTGTGTGATTTGAAGGACTGATACCCACCAGACCCCTATGCTGGAGTTGGGGTGAGCAAGTTTTTTAGCATGCATGTAGTTCTTTTGTTGTTTTCAGATGCTTTCTCTGTAATGCTTTTCTCTTAAGAATAAAAGTGCTTGCTTAGAAGGAGCTCTGCTGTAACTTGCAACTGCAGGCAATACAGTGGTCATAGCCCGTGGACAGAAGCAAGGTGTATGGGTAGGGTTTTGTGGCCTGCCTTGTGCGGGAGGTCAGACTAGATGATCATATTGGTCCCTTCTGACCTATGAGTCTATGAGTCTATAAGGTGCAAGCATTGACCTTTTAGGTGGACTGGCTTGCTGGGGATATCACAGTGTAAGGGAGAGAGTTGTCCAGCCTTAAAAACGCCAGCCAGAAGGGAGGGAGATGCAGGTCTCCGCCCAGGATAGGTGACGGTTGGGAGACAGAAATCTGGAGGAGAAATACAGGTGCAGTTACCCTGAAACTGTGACTGGCAGCTTCGCAGCCACAGCTCCCAAACCAAAGTGTGGCTCATTTAAGGAACTAGAACCTGGCCAGACACGGTGCATCGAGATAAATCATTCTCCTCTTCACTGCTTTGCTCTGAGGAAAAGTTACTCCTAAGAAATTATATTTTCCTTCACTTGAAGCACTTCCTGTAAACCAGAATATATATGACTGCTTCAAAGAGTTTTGATACTTTTCCCAGTAACTCTTCGGCACAGTTATGAAGAAGTGTACCACTATGGGTGAAGAAGTGCATGGCCATTTAGAAGATTTAATAGAAGTCGATTTTACACTTACACGCATTAACATTCACTTGAGCTTGGTAAGAAAAAAGCACTATTCAGTGCTCTCCCAGATACATGGTGATGTTTGCCAAAGCCTTTCGTTGTAATTAGTCAGATTAAACTCTATCCATAGATAGCTTCAACTCGATTCAGAAAAGCTACCTCACTTTCTATTTTTATGAACCACACTGACAATAAGTACTCTCATGTCTAACAGGATATATGGTCTTTGCCCATTGCCACTTATAACCTGACAGTGAAAAATGAACACTTCACCATCCAGGGAGTAATTTGTTACCTCTCCGCTTCCTTCTAATTAATGAAAACATAAGGGAAGAAACAATAACTAGGTCTACTGTTCAGACAGAAAATGATTATTGCTGAGATGAAATAAAAAATTTTCTTTGGCACTTGATTGACTCGGCAATGACATAATCAGCAGGGATTTTTACTGACTGTGCAATAAAACTACATATAACTATAAATGCAAAATACTTAAAGGGCTATTTCCCCCCGGGCATGCTGTTAGAGTTTCCAGAAAGACGGTCTTAAAGATCACAGAAAAGAGGTGTTCTTTGTAGACAAAAGATGTTATAGAAACTAAACATGAGAGGTTGAACTCAAAACGTGGTCCAGGCTCACTTCACTGGTGAAGATGTGTTCTCTGGACAAAGTTCTCTGAAGCCAATGGCTCATCGAGCTGATGTGGCTAATGCACATCAGTTTCATAACCAACAATACACAGGGAAGTGATGGGACCAGTATCACGTCCAACGGTCTCAACCCAGTTGGGTGAACCGGAGGTGACCTTTCAGCATGAGATCAAGCAAGGTGCAAACCCACACACTTCAGACCAGATCTGAGCACCTTAACCACTTCTCTGGGTCAGAGAAATGTAATCACCATGCTTAGTACTGGTGGCTCTACTTCTAAATTTGTACATATTGATTCTCTGAATATGAATATGAATTCTAGCAAAGAGATGAAGAGAAAGAGCAACCCTTTCTTATCCTAATGCTTGACACCAGAGGGGTCCAAATGGAATTTCAGCCAAGATGGGACAGAGTCAACTAAAAGCATGTAACTTAGACACAGGCTACGTCTACATTACCAACTAGGGGTGTGACTCCCTTGCTCATCTACACCGACTTGCAGTAGGTCTCATTGAGCTAGCACAAGAATAATAGTAGTGTAGTCACAGCAGCACAGATATGAGCACCGGAGGCACAGCTTAGCCACTTCAAGAACAAACCTGATGGGTACATACTCGGCACGGCAAAGCTGTGCTTCTGCTGCCGGTACAGCAGCTATGTTTCTATCTATGCTCACGCTCGCTTGATGAGAGCTAGCACAAGTATGTGTATACAAGAAGAGGAATCACTCCCTAAGAATGTAATATGGACCTAACCACGAGGGTTGGGGGGCAAAATCCTGGTTCTGTTGAAATGAATAAGAGTTTTGCCATGGATTTTGATGAGGCCAGGGTTTCACTCAAGGGTGCCTGAGGGACTACAAAGCTACTTTGGTATGCATGACAGACCTTTCTCCAAGGGCTGCCATTTTTATTTTCATTAGCCAATTTCCCTTGGTGATCCCCAATTTCCCTTGGCCAATTTCCCAATTTCCCTTGGGCCAATTGCCCTTGGTGATCCCCAAATGTGGTGACAGGTCTACATCTTAAATGACAATGCACTTTGGTAGCCATCGTCCGTCACTGAAATGAATCGGAAAGGAACTCCTCAGCATTAGTCTAATATTTGTTGGGGCTGGTGACACATTTTAACAGCAGCTGTTATTGGTGGCTGTTGACCTTGCACCATCATTGTGGCCTGCACAGCATCTCCACCCAATAAATAGGGATATGACCAGCAATTAAATGTGACATGTGGAAATGTTTGCAACTTTAAATTATTGCAATAAGTAATACATAAAGTGCAATGTCGTGCCACTGGGCCCATCTTACTGTCCTATATAGGGGTCTGTGAGAGGAGGTTTTCTGGTTGATCCAAATCACTGATGATGCAGTTCTATCTCCCAGGACCCAGTGATATAGGGCTTTATGGAACAGAGCCAGTGTTTTGAATAACTTCCAAAAGCAAATTGGACACCATTGCAATCTACGGAAAAGAGGAAAATGAGCTCCAGGAGCCTGATTTTGATACCCTTGCTCATATGGAGTAACATTTTACTCCATGTGTATTCCTCTTGATTTCAGTAGGACTAGTCATGGAGCAAAGTATTATTCAACCTGAAGGAAAGTGACAAAATCTGGCTCCGAGCAAGCTGGCAGCTGTGTTTGGTGCTAGTCTTTTTCACTGCACTTAGTTTAAATCCTGCTGTTTGTCTTACACCAATAATAAATAAATGGGAAAGTGCCATTATTCATTAGTCACTGTGGCTTTCAAGTGGGGATACATGGCGACATATGAGTGACTCATCCATAAAGGGTTGAATGCCTTTCATTCTGTTATATAAAGGGTGGGATTCTTGGGTTAATAATTGTGGTACACAGCCACAAATAATTAGAGACTTCAGGACTGACAATCATAAATTACTTCTTTTTAAACAACATACTGAAGGCAGAGTTGCAGAGGTAATAGAAAAGTGCAGCTCAGCAGAGAAGTTCAAATGAAAGGATCAAGGCCAAATCCATTTCTTCAATTCCTTTTCTGCAAAGAGGACCATATAATATTCAAGGTTTCCAATGGACTGGCTTTAATTGTGTGTGATTTCATCCCCTGTTAACTCCTTTAAGTGAGAGGGAGAAGTGGGAAACCCGGAGCTCTCTACTGTGTGCGTAGGAACCACAAAACAGACTCGTCATTTGGGGGCAAGGTTTCTTCCCTGTGTGCTGGGGGGGAAGCACTCTGTTCTGGTGGTGGTTAGGGGATACCAAGATTCGGCACTTCCAGGAGGAACTTTGGCAGAGAGTAGGTAGGCTGACGGAAATTCTGCTAGCCGGAATTCCTCCTAGGGACGCAGGGTGCACATACCCTGCCACCCCTGCTACAGGCCCAACCAGCTCTATAGTCTGGTAAAGCAGGGTTTGCCCTATATCTCTCTGCTTTCAACTTGCCCCTCCCTTTCTTCAGTCAGACAGTTCCTGCGGCAGGGGTGAGGGAGGCAGACAGGAGGGAAGGGTCTTTCCTCAATGGGATTCTAGTTGGTACCTACCTGGGGTGGCTAGAAGCTGGACTTAGTCTAGTTGTGACAAAGCGACAGCAAATCTTATGGAATTAAGGTAGACTTTACCAAATTCAGTTAAACTTTATTGAATAAGGGTTACTATCGTCGGGGTACATTGTATTAAAAATACAGTTGTGTATGTGTCATCGTGGCATTGCATGTACCTGCTCTAGTAGGAATGGGGATGCTAATGTTCTTCCTTCATTAATGGCCTTTGAAGACACCTCCCTCCTCCTCAGAGATGCTCATAGACTGCTTCAAACGGGAGTCTCCAGAAAGCAATAGACAGACAAAGGACTTTTGGATAAACAGCCTGAGTTTAAACTGATTTGGGGCCTTTGTTCTCTGCCAGTCGAAGGACAGAACCTCTGGCCCATGGAGGTCTCCAATCCTTCGGAAAGGGTTGGAAGGACTTGGTCTACTGAGATCCCATAAGACTGGGTGCTTATCCTGAGCTCAAGCTGTGATGACGTTGTAACCACAAGCAAACCCTTGGGGTTGGGGGTGGTGTTGAAAGACAGCTCTTGCCAGAGCTCAGGTGAGAGCTGGGATGAAAGCTGGAGAGCTTAGTAGCATGCAGGTAGGTTCTTTTTTTTTTTTTAATATGGTGTCTCGGTCATGCTTTTTACCGTAAAAATAAAGTCAGCTTGCTTAGAAAGATGGGTGGTAACTTATATCTGTTGCAACCATACTATTATCAGTAGCTGAAGAGAAAGCGAACAGGTTTACTTAGGCAGACCATCTTTGCTGACAATAACACATTGAAGGCAGGGATCTGTTCAGAAGGGAGAGAGACATGGATTTCCACCCAGGAGAGACAACAGCTGGAGAGCTGGAAGCCTGAGAGGGGGTGTCCTGGCCAGACCACAGAGGGGAAATACAGGTGCCATTGCCCTGAACTATGACACTAGTAAGATGTTAGAGCAAGTTACTCTGAATCCAGATGACACCACTTTGCCCTTTTCCAGCTTTTATCATGAACGTCTGGTTGCTGGTGAGTGAATCTCAGAAGGTTTGGCCTTCAGGTTCAGTTCTGAAAATCCCCCAGAGCATTTCTGAATATGTTGAATAGCACTGGTCCCCGTACGGATTCTTAGGGGACCCTGCGATTTACCTTTCTCCACTGTGAAAACTGACCATTTATTCCTACCCTTTGTTTTCTATCTTTTAACCAGTTACTGACCCATGAGAGGACCTTCCCTCTTTTCCCAGGACTCTTTACTTTGCTTAAAAGTCTTCACTGAGAGACCTTGTCAAAGGCTTTCTGAAAGACCAGGTGCACTATATCCATTGGATCAATCATGTCCACCTTTGTTGACACCTCAACGAATTCTAATAGATTAGTGAGGCACGATTTCCCATTATAAAATCTGTGTTAACTCTTCCCCCATCATGTTGTATTCATATATGTGTTTGATAATTCTGCTCTTTGCTATAGTTTCAACCAATCTGCTTGTTATTAAAGTTAGACTTGCCAGTCTATAATTGCCAGGATTGACTCTGGAGCCTTTTTGAAAAATCAGCATCTCATCAGCTACCTACCAGTCATCTGGTACAGAAGCTGATTTAAGTGATAGATTATAAACCACAGTTGCACAATTCCATATTTGACTTCCTTCAGAACTCTTGAGTGAATACCATCTGGTCCTGGTGACTTATTGCTGTTTAATTTATCAATTTGCTTCAAAAACTCCTCCACTGACACCTCAGGCTGAGAAAGTTCCTCAGATCTGTCACCTAAAAATAATGGCTTAGGTGTAGGAATCTCCCTCACACCCTTTGCAGTGAAGACCGACTTGAATAATTCATTAAGGTCTTGTCTAGACCACCACTTTTGCTGGTATAACTTATGCCACTCTGGGGTGTGAAAAAACACCCTCCTGAGCAACATAAGTCACACCAACAGACGCGTCGATGTGGACAATGCTATGTCAGTGGGAGAGCTTCTCCTACCAACACAGATACCACTGCTTGTGGAGCACAGAGTGTAGCATAGAGCGGCCACAAAAGCGATTGTACAGAGGCGCAGGTGCATCGGTACAGCTGTGCTGCTGTAAGCTCTCTTGCATAGACATGGACTTAGCTTCTCCACAATGGTCTTGTTTTCCTTGGGTGCTCCTTTAGCACCTTGATTGTCCAGTGACCCCACTGATTGTTTGGCAGGCTTCCTGCTTCTGATGTACTTAAAGAAAATTTGCTGTTCGTTTGTGTGTCTTTTGCTAGTTGCTCTTCAAATTCTTTTTTGGCCTGCCTAATTATACTTTTACACTTGACTTGCCAGAGTTTGTGTTCCTTTCTATTTTCCTCAGGTGTTATTCTTTACAATGATTTCCTGTAATTACTATTGACTGTAGTGAAGCTAACTATCCTTTCACTTGGAGAATACGGCATCTTTGTTACGATACCTAGCAAAACTTAAAATGAAATGTAATAAAGGGAAGCAAAGAGTGAAAAATGTTTCCTAATTCTGAGTGACCTTATTGGAAAGAAGGAAGAACATTCCTCACACCCCCCTACCTCAAAGTCCCAGAAAAGAACATTACTGCGAGCATAATATTTGTATTACAGTAGCATCTACAAGAGATCAAGGCTCTGTTGTGCTTGGCACAATTTACAGACTGATGGACAAGACAGACAAAAGCTGGGGAAAGAAAGTATTATTCCTATTTTACGAATGGGAAATTGAGGTACAGAGACATTAAATGATTTTCCCAGTGTCACAGTGGGAATGTATAATAGTGGACTGGATTCAGTACATCTATGCCTGGTTCTATTTTAACTATTTCTAACGACGGAGGGGATCACTTTCACAACACCCTGGGCTGTCGCAGATCTGGGGGGACAACTCTTACAATTCAGAACCTTGCCACAAGTGACCTTTGTACTTCCTCCAGTGGGGGAATTGTCTGATCCCCAGGGCAGCTTCTACGTGTTTTTCCTGCACAACAGTTTCCTCTGGAGAGAGCGGAGCTGAGACTGCGTGGTCCACTTCTTCACGCACTAAACATGGGCTCCCTCACATGGAAGTGACTGGTGAGAGGTATACCAGGATGTGGAAAGGGAAACAAGTGAAGAGTTGAAAAGTGTGTAAATCCAGGGAGCAAGGGAAGGAAAACAACTCTCTGCTATTGCTTCTCCACTGTTTCCTGCTGCCAGATTGCCCAAACACACCCAGTGGCACCTACATACACGCTGGTCCCAGCGACAGAGAGGGACTGTCTAGTGGTTAGAGCAGGGGGCTTCAAAGTCAGAACTGCAGACTGGGCAAACATGTACTTGGCTTTGTGGGGTTAGAGCTCGGGGGGAGCTCTGTCTCACCTGATATTGCCCGATAACCATTAATGGCTATTATTCAGATGGCCAAGAAAACAAATTTGATTTTCCTTTCAAGTCTGGCCCTTAGCTTATTCCTGTACCTGGAAAATGACTTGATTTTCTAGGGTCCTGTCCTGTGCACATTATTGTTATACAGGAAGTAAAACCAGCAGTCGTGTGCTGGGTGAGACCCCAGAGAATTCGATATCTATTTATGGCAACTGGCAGTTTGCTTCCAGGCCTTTTATGACACAGAGCCTTCTAGCCTCACCCAACAGCAGCCAGCAAGGGCCAGATTTTTAAAACGACCCAATAGCTGAGCTCTTTTGAAAATCTGGAGGCTTATTCTGGGGCCTAAATTGGGACCTGCACGCCTTCGAAAATCAAGCTCCACATTACTGATCACCTTGGATCTGAGTCAAGGCCCAATGAAGCCAAAGGAAAGACATTTGCTGACTTCTGCTGCCTTGGGCATAGACTCATTAGATGTAATGGCAAGTGCACGTGTAGGTATAGTCCCAGCAGCTGGAACAACTGACTGGCAGCATGTGTGCACATTTCAAATTGCTAGCTATGCCCTTCTGCCCATTGAGCACTTGTTGATTGTGCTTAAGCCAATTTTGTACAAGTATAAAATCATATTGTATCAGATATTCCATTCCATACCACTGCTAAGCAGTAGGCCTTCGTCAGAGCATTTCTGCTCAATGCCTCAACCTCCAGCTAAAGGTAATGTGATAGAAGTCCTTCAACAAAACAAGATTATCAGCTGTCACAATCCAGTTTGCTGTTTTAAAAGATATATGTCAGTTTACATCAAACCATTTATTGGATAATAGAATATATTAAAGGGACACTGTCAAGGATTTTAGGCCACAATTTGACCTACCTTAAAATAGTTATTTGTAGATGCGGGCATTTATTTGGCGTTCCCAAACTTTATTTTTTAATAAGAAAAAAGGGCTTTCACCCTTGCAGAGAAATTTTAAAAACGACAAGAAAAAAAAAAAGACAAAACCAATAGCCTTTTATTTTTTATAGGACCTACACAAACACATCGTGGTTCTCCACATTCTCTATAGTTTCTTGCCATAGTTCACCAACGAATTCTGTGGCGAGAGCCGTGTTGTCATCACTGATGATGCTGAAGAGCACACAAAGATGTTTTGTCCTGAGACACCACCAGATAATAGGTTTTAACATGTTTTTTTTCTTGTAAAAATAATTGAAAGTCACGGAGAGTGGAGTCCTCTTTTCACAGAACATCATGGTCAGGATCCGCACGGCGTGAAAAATGATCTAGAGGAACCACTGCTCAGGGAAGTAAGGGAGTTTATTCCTTGTGGCTCATTCAGTCTTCGGAGTCACTGCTGAAAACGTCAACAAGGTTAACTTCCTTTGTCAGCATAAGTGCTGATCCTTAAGATAAGGGGAACTGTCCAGAGACAACATTGTACAATTTGAAGGTGTTATTAAAACCTGTCGCCCTCCAGAATGGAGGGAGAAAAAATAACTAGACTTGCTAAATGACATAGGGCAAAATCCTTCAGTGAAAAATGTACTTGAGAGAGTTCTGACAAAAATATCGCTCACCTGCACTGATTGTCTGGGCAAGGACAGGAACAAACACGGCTGTCCAAGAACCTACAGTGATTTAGCCTGGAGGCCAAGTCTTCTCTTTTATGGGTGTAATTTGCACCCTGCAAAACTGGTACCTCCATTTTTGTGCCTGCAAAACAACTTGCTTGGCAAAGCTTAGTATTAGTGCCCCAACCCAATGATCTAGGCCTGCAATCAGGCAGGCAGGTATAAACATTCAAGGCTGTGCCCACAATTGTATTCTGACCAAAACTGTCTTTGCAAAAGGAAGCCTTCCTTCTGAAAACGCACCTTACCGGTGCAGAACTGAAGGCTCAAGCTGCAATTTCAAAGAGTAACCTTTCTCATGTATATGTAACGACCCTGAGTTTGTTATCAGACATTGAGCCAGTTAACAGAGACTTAAACACCCAAGATGTTCCAACAAACAGCCATATTGTTGCTTGATCAGAGATCACTTTGCCTGCATTACTACTGGGTCCAGCCAGTTTCATTTCCTAGCGTATGTCACTACCATGCCCCTTAAGGTCACAGCCCACTACGGTACAGCAGTGATTTATTTTTTGTTCATATTTTCATTTTGATTGGGATACCTTCATTACACTCACTCCAGTTCTTCTGGGACCATATGATCGTGGAAGAACTGGCTCCCATTTCATTCTTTCTCTGGGTGGGGACAAGTTAATTCATTGATTGCATGGTAGGACTGCCACTTTTTATTGTTGGAATGAGTCCAATTCAATTTCCCATCCTTTGTCCTATGGCCAGGCACACCAAACATAGGTGTTGGAACTAGGGGTACTGTTGCACTCCCTGGCTTGAAGTGGCTTCCATCATATTCAGGGTTTACAGTTTGGTTCAGTGGCTCTCAGCACCCTCACTATACAAATTGTTCCAGCATCCCTGGCGCCAAATGCAGTTGCATGATACAAATCATCTAATAATCCTGTGTACTCTTTTAATTTCAAATACATTAACAGCATACACAAAAGTTCCATTTCAGAATGTATCCAATAAAAATGAATTAACTGAAGTCATTAGGATATAATGTGGGAGCGTTAAGGTGAATCATAATATAATTACCATTATTTCTAATGGAATCACCACGCAGTTACTGCAGAAAAACACATATAGCCCACGTTTCCAATCAGGTGCATGCCTCACTGCACATGCACTTTTGTGCACACTCAGCTCCTGTACAAAAATTATTGATCAATCCAGTGCATGCTTGCACTGAAGAACTGCAGACCTAAGTCAGATATGTGCAAAAGCACTTGTATACTTAGTGGCTGAACATGTTTGAAAATTGGGACCTGTGCTCCTCCTGGGCCTGATCCAAAAGCCCACTGTATTATACGAGAGTGTTTTCTCTGACTTATACAGGCTTTGGAGAAGCCTTATAGGCCATGAGTTAACCTTGACTAGACTCATTTTCAGCTGGGCTAGGAAGCAGTCTGCTGAGATCTGCAAGGTTCTCTCACAGACAGATGTTTGAGAACAGATCAGGGAATGTGATATAAATCTATCCTGGGAATGCAGTAAATTAGTCATCTCAGGTATATGTTTAATATCATATTTAAAAGACAGCTACTATATGTAAAATGGAACTGATGGCAGTTACAATGAGGATTAATACACATGCGCTTTCTACAGGCTTGTTCAACTTCTGTAAATATCTGTTATAGTCAATTGGTTTTTAAGTAACAATTTAATAAATCAGTTTATAGTTAGAATAGACTTCCAAAGAAGGCTGCAAAATCCCTATCATTGGAGGTTTTTAAGACAGATTAGACAAAACACTTGTAAGGGATGGTCTAAGTTTACTTGGTCCTGCTGCAACACAGGTGGTTGGACTAGATGACTTCTTCAGGTCCCTTCCAGCTCTACGTTTCTATGAGTCTGTGATTCTATACACAAAATTAGTCCCTTCCATGGGCCCCCCGTTTATAATGTCAGGCTACAGAGTGCCTGGCTGAACTTAAGGATAACAAAGCACTACCAAATATATTGTAGGAAACAATCGGACACTGGCAGAGGAGGGACATCTCTACTTTATATGTGATGCCATGATAAGGCAAGTAGTGTTTTCCCTGTGTGGTTTCTTCTGATCAAGAAAGTTGAGATCCCTTTTGCATGTGAATAGCTGTGGGGGAGACAGTAGTTCTCGCCTAGAGACACAGCCAGTTCTGACAGCAGGAATGAGTTCCTATTGCCTGCAGTTGTGTGATCACATTAAAGACTCTTCAAACATTTACGCCATGGGCAATATGAAAATATCTCATTTGCTTCTATGATTTTGACAGCAAATTTTAGCCTTTGTGCAAAATTAAAGACAGAAATAATAGCTGTCTTTTCTGTGGTTCATCATACTAAGAAGCGCGCATTTTGTTTCATTAAATCATTTTTTCCTCCTCAAAACATCCTTCTACTGACTTTTTCTTTACATTATCAAAGGCTTTATAGATCTTTAAAGAGGACTTTTACCCATATCAAGTGATAAATTACAATCTGCTAGAAATGCTATGCAGTGCATACACTGTTGGCTTGCAATGCTGCTCATTCCCATCTTTCATGGATCATATTGTTGGCTTCCTTTACCACCATCATCTCTTTGCCCTATAATCTCCTTGACACTGGCTTACAGATATTTTCTTAGCCCTCCTGGCCCCCTTCCTACAGCTTTCACTCACGAGGCTCACCATGAATATTTCTCTGAGCCCATATGACAGATAATAATGTTTTTCTTAATTGCTAATCACATCTATTAGTGAGTTACTTGCAAGAGAACAGTTAATTCCAGACCACTTAGAAGTTCTGCAGAATGGCTTATGGGACGTGTGGAACTTTTTGCAGGGCCAATCCCGGACAGTATAGTCCAGGTGAGCTGGCAATCAAAGGGAATTGCAAAGCTGGAGCAAAGATTCAAAATTAAATAAGCAAGTTTTGTTCTCAGCCTTGGACAGAAGGTGCATAAAGGACTATGGCCAAGCGTTCATGTAAATATTGTACTGAAAGGTCCTTGGTGCTGGGAACCTTGTCCACAGGTGAATTTGGTGTGCCTGAATGCACTCAGCCCATTCAGAACCATGCACAAAGTCATGCACGTTTCCAACCCTCTGACAATGCAACTTTGTCTGGAGATGCTCATATTGCTGCCAATGAAGTGAAGGGGAGATTTGTTATTGACTTCAGGGGCTGCAGTGCCAGACTGCTTGCCTGCAGCAGTCCTGGCATTCCTGTCCTCTTTTGATCAGAGATTGCCAGACACGTCAAACCATTTCATGGCTTTGGCGGCGGGATGATGATAAATTCTGTCCTCAAAACCAGATCGGTCCATTGGCTTCAACGATGCTGCAGGAGCTTAGAGGAGGACAAAGGTGACCCTGTGGGTTGGTAAACCAAAGCATTAAGAGAAAGTTGTCTGAGTGGAATAGTAGACATGTTGCCTACAGTAGCAGGAGCTTTGTTTTGGAGACACTGAAGCCAGTTATGTTGACTCTAATTGAGGACAAACTGAAATTCCAAGGGAGAAAAGAATTAGAAAGATGGACTAAACAGAAGAAACAGCATTTTAAAAAAAAGAGAGAGAGAGAGAGAGAGAGAGAGAGAAAATAAAGCTATGGGTGTTTTGTTTGTACATGGAAGACCCTGGGAATTGAATACAATCTTCTAAAATATCCCTCACTTCCTCTGAACAACTGCTTTCTCTGTGCTAAATAAATCATTCTTCTTGTTACCTTGTACTGTACGTGCAGAAAAGATGTGTCCATGCAAAAAATGCCCAGAGTCCCTTCTAGTGCTTAGTCTTTTCCATCAAGCTCTGCATCTGTTAGTCCAGTTCATGGAGTGAGCAGCCACTCCTTACCCCTTCAAAAGAAAGAAAGAAAGAAAGAATCCTTGCTATGGTCAATTATCAGCTGTGCCCCCAAATGTTCCCTTCTTGAGAGTTTCAGTATAGAAGCCTGATAAGAAGCCTGCCAGTACATCGGTGCTCAGTGGAGCAGTGCAGAAGGACCCAAGGGGAGCTCTCTGTGCCTGCTATCTCCACGGATCTTCCGGACGCAGTGGTGTAATTGACCACAAGGATACCAAGTGCTTTCTTATTGTTCTTAGAAACATTGTTATGGCCTGGTAGTCTATATCAAGCTGCATTTAGAAGGTGGAAAGGGCATCACTGTATTTCTGATATGGATTTATTCTAGGTAGTTGATCTTTGCAGTGAAACATTGCAGTGCTCCATTAACTACAAAAGATATTTCTGTACTATTTGCTAAGGCACAAGCATCCTCTGCCTGTTAATGGCACTGATGTTAAAGTGAATGAAAAGAACCTTTTCTGAGTGAAGACACAGGAAGCCAATTAAGAGTTCTTGTACGAATCCAAATGCTTCTTCCCAAACACACGGCCTTTCAAAATAAGGTGGAGATTTAGCATGTACAATGTGTCTGAACCCTGAACTTTTTAATTTGCCCCTGATTTAAGAAAATCTAACTTGCTCTATTGGGGAAATGGCTGCTTTTTTAAAACTACTCTTTGCTTGTTTCTTTATTCCAACACCAAAGTAATTTATGTACTCGTTTAATTTTTTTCTTCCACAAACAAAAGCCACAATATATAATGTGATCTCTATTGCTGGAGTGCTTATTGTTGGAAGAGCATTGGAAAATACATAAATATCTCACCACAAAAAAAGATCCAGGTTTCAGAAAGATCATGCAGATTGGAAAACACTTTTTTTTCAGTTATATTTATGAAGTGGTCCTTTGTTCACAGTTTTATAGTATGATGGTGTAATAATATTTTAAATCTATAGTAAGAGGTAGGTGATTGATACCTTATAAATGCCTAAATAGATAGACTGCTGTGAAAATCTTTTGTTGTGCTCAATTTTTGCCCAAAGTTAAAACTGTTTGTATAATGCAGAACTCCTCCCCTCCCCCCCCAAACAATACAAAAAATAAACCAGACAACCAGCAAACCAAGCAAGCAACCAACCAAAGAATCCTGTAAAACATTTCTGTTCAGATTTGAGGTGGCTAGTGTCTTAAGAGAAATATCTTCTAAAGAAAAGAAAATTATATTACATATGCAGGAACAACATGCTATTTGCATATATACAGAGACACTGAAAATCTTTTCCAGCTAGCTAGTGAAGAAGTCTGATTTCACCAGTATGCGATCATCAGAAGGCTGAATTTAATGACTTTTGAAATGTAAAGAAAAAACCCTCAGAATACCTCTTTCAGCATATTAACTAAAATGATTGCAACATGTGAATGAACTAAAGTCAGCTGTTCAGTAATAGACTAAGTTATCTCTAATGTCACAATTCCAGTAGCCAACAATCTTGAAAATCTATAAAACATATTTTAAAAAGATGCAGAGAGGCAGCATGATCTAATGGCCTGAACATTGGCTTGAAAGCCAGGAACAGCTGAGTTCTAATCCCAGCTTTGACACTGGTTTACTGTGATGTCTTGGACAAAGCAATCACCTATCTTGCCTCTGTTTCTTCAGCTGTAAAATGCGTTTTATAATAGTGTTACTTACTGCCCTGTGTTTTTGTGAGGATGAGTTAGTGTTTGTGCAGCCCTTTGAAGTGCTAAGCACCATTAATATGATTACTAATAATTGTGATTAGTATTAACAAATGTTTAACTGTTGTTTTATCTTTTTTGAAAAACACCAAGCTCATGCTAATCCAGAAGGGTGCACTCAACAGCTTTGGCTCTCCAGTTCCATGTGATTCGAACCCAAAGAGTTTCACACAGCCCTGATATATGTAAACACTTCTGAAGGTGCATCCTGGAAGTGAAGAGAAACTTCCAAGATGTGTTTCATAGGCACAGTTGCATGGACCCCTTGGTTTTCACCTGGTGGAATGCCCTGAAAGAGTCAGCATATGGCTGTTTTTAGTCCATTTCTGGCTGATAATCCTATTAGCAGAGATCCTTGCAAATTGTCTGGAGTTTTGCAGGGTGTCCAGTGCACACAGAGATGGGACGCGGGGAGTTTGGAATATTTCTACATGACAGTTGTGAGCAACAGGGTGAAAATTTTCAAAAATGCCTATGTGATTTAGAGCCTAAATCCCCTTTTCAAAGTGATTTAAGCGTTTAGGAGCACTGAAGTGTCATTCAAAAGCAGCATTAGGCTCCTAAATCACGTCTGAAAATATTACCCCAAAACTCACTCTTACACACCTGACTGTCAAGTCTCAGTGTCTTAATTTAAGCTCCTGCATGATACAACAGAAGCAGTTCAGTGATCACTCATTGCTTCAGGAGCTTGTAGGAGATCTGTTTTATTCTGAGCCTGGCTCCAACTGGCTGTGCACGAGCACTTTGCAGCACCGCACCCCGACTCTGTCTGGAAATGTCAGCCCTTAAAGGCATAGTGCCTAATACTGTATTTTCTCTTCCAAGCCAAAGCTTAGTAACAATAGCACTTAACTTTAATATAACACCCAATTCCAAAAACGTATAACAAATCAATAACTGAACATACCGAGAACGTTCCATCAGTCTTTGCAATGACCTGTATGGTCACTTGGACCTGCAGAGCTCAAAGTTAGAGTCCAGAAAAAACAGCAGATGGAGATGCATATGCTCTGGCAACCGACACACAAACCATGACAATGTCTGACACCTGGGAGAAGATGCAAGAAATGCAATGGATCACATTATTTTGCAGGAGTTTGCAAGCCCTAGCAGCCCAGACAAATAGGGCTACCATCTCCTTACTGAATACCACGAAGTCTACTTAGCAAAGCTGTTTCCTTCTCTACTTAATAAAACAGGCAGGCACTTTTGATCGTCTTTTCTACGTGTTCTTGTTCAGCCATCTTTGGATGGACATGGATTGCCCATGGCAACTGAGGGAGAGAGCAGAATAAGGGACCAAGTTATGACAGTCCTGATTTGTCCCTCAGTGTCAATTTTTTGGCTATGTCCATGATATAGCATAATCTTGAATGCCTTCTGCCAGTGTAGGAAAGGAGCATGAGTTCACATCTGGGGCACCACTATCGGGGATGACATTAGAGCCAATTATAGTTGGGATTCTAGAAGCTTATCCCAGCAGGAAAGCTTGTGGTTGCAGTTCCCATCTAATGCCAGCCCTTCTGTATCAGTGGACAGCTCTCCAGAGTTGGGCAGTTAGCAGGCAGTCCCACTGCCATTCTGCCCCCACACATGGGAGCGACACCGTGAAATGACGACATTTTGTCCTGGGATGGAATAAGAAAGCCATCTTTTGATTGTGCTATAACCATGATCAAAGCCACAATGTGAGATTAAAGCCACAGCTATGCAGTCGTGCACCCAATTTGTACTTGCAGTTATTGTGACTGCCTGCAAACCGAAGAGCTCCATGTGCAAATGACGCGGCAGGTACAATGCCCTGATTTGCTCATGGAAGTGTGTTAACTGCAAGCACAGGCTAGGTGTTCATTTTGCATACAGTTGTGCACCTAAGCCTGGCCGATATTATTTCAGGTGACCTCTGTACAGGACTCCAAAGCCAAAATGTAGCCTCTCTTTTTCATTAAAAAGAACAAAACCAATACAAGTTTTTCTCTTTCATAAAATGAAGAATAATTCATTTTTCCCTGCTTTGACAGATGCTAAAATTTTGACCCATAGATTTCAGAATCAGAAATGTTTGCTTCCATTGGGTCAACTCTCTGCATTGTTAGATGATTATCATACAGAATATTTATATTACAGTAGCTTAGTATTTTAGAAGGCTATAAATGCTTTTTTATATAATCAGCATTTTAAAAAGTCTATAAACATCCCCCATGTTTGCCTAATGTACTATAAAAGCTTCCAGAGGAGCTGTTATTACCTGGCTTGTCACTTCACACACACTTCGAGGAGAGATCTTTTTTAATTCTTGTCTTTTTTTCCAATCTGCCATTAAGAAAAGGAAGCAAACCATTAACAGCTTTGGAGCAGCAAGGAGAAATAAAGAGGATTGTAAACTTGGATTCCAAAGGAAATGTTTGCAGTTTTTTTACTAGGTTCTTTTAGATTCTCCCCACCCAACAACAGTTTCAAACAGACAAAATCAGTTTAGGTGACATCCATTCAAAAAGGCCAAGCTCTGCTTCTTTCAAAGTAACGTCTTGCATTTTTTGTTTAGAATGTGGCGATGTCTCACATAATGTCCTGAATTTGTTCACTTTTACATTCTGCTGTATATCTCCCAGAGGCTTCTTTGGTTAGTGAAGTTTTAATGCATATATATAAATGTGAAAGTGTTTAATTCTTTTATAATGTACCACAGTGATCGTATATTGCACATTCAGGTTCTGTCTCTGGTGGCATGCTTTGCACACAATTCTGCTCATTATCTATGCATGGACAAGATGGATGAGATGGTCTCATGCTGCCAAGTTTGGTTCTGGATCCAGACGTTAAACACTTTAATGTTCCGGGTAATTGGATCTGTGATGTGGTTCTGCCATTATACACAATAAGAGGGCCCTGGGCAGATCCTGAAGAAGGTTTGTATTTTGTATACTCCAAAAGTTCAGGTATCTTTTGCTCTGAGGATTTGGTAGAAGCCCACCTCTATTAAAAAATTGCTGTGGTTCATGGGATGAGGGTGGGTTCTCATCTTCAGAAGTCTGTTAGTGACATGTCCAGAGCTCATTCAAGCCAACAGATGGTATTACTGAGCCACAAGTACCAAGCAAGCATTACTCTTCAAGAAAGCTCAACAGCTCAGATCCTATCTTTTAGTGGAGAATACACAGAACTCGTAATAGTCGGGCCTGCAAAATTAGGATATTTATCTGATGAAAGCAGTCTCTCTCATGGGATGCTGTCTATTTTATGCTTCTGGACCAGGCTGAAAACAGCATGAGAACATCCTGTCTTGTGACACCGATTACCTATGACACCTACCATAGCTCCCGAAACAGCAGAGCTGCACAGAAATGAATGATACCAGATGGCAAAAATGACCTGTGAGTTTACAATCTTTGTAGCCATTTGAGTTGGAGTTTTGGACAAAAGTCTCTTTGGTTCTGAAGTTTATAATTGTGAATAACAAGGAATCCTTGGAGGAATGGCTTTCAGTCATATAAGGCCATGACTGGGAAATCATTCTTTAGACCCAGCTGGTCAGTGATAGGCTGCCAGGCTGTGGATGATACGATGTGATAATGGAAGGGGCAGGAGAAAGAGAACAGATTTAGCTCTTTTCCTCGCCCTCCTTCTGACAAACCCATGAGTTTTGGCCTAGTGGTCCCCATCACTGGACTGCCCACATCCTCTCTCCCTAACAACCTCTGGAGAGGCACCAGGAGATTTCTACTGCTCTCAGAGCGGTGTTGGGTGCTCCTTTGCAAGCTCTACTCTGGTTTTGCCCCTCAAAGCAGACACCATACAGCTCCCAAGAGGCTTTTGAATCTTGTGTGTAGTGCGGGACATCTAAACATGTCTCTCCAAATTAAGAGCTACCCACTTATTGTCGTGTGTTTTGTACGTGGGCGTGTTAAGGGGAGGATGGAAGGTTTGGGAATCCCTCATTTCTCAGTATTGTTAGCCATTCTTCAGTGAAATGAGCACTGTGTTGAGACTGGTGGAATCTTTACTATACATACAGAGAATTTAGACTTTTGGCATCATATCCTCACAGCCTCTGGCCCCTGGTATAACTTAGAGCAGCCTCTGGGTTGTTCTATAGTACTCCCATCTCTGGATCATCAGCGTGCAGCATGCTGTGGTCATGTTCTCTTCCTTCTCTATCTTGGGGAGCCTGGAAGCAGGTGGTGATGAGCGAGCTATACCAGCTTTATACCACACAGGGATAGTCTAATGCCAGGGCAATTCTCAGCTGCCCCATTAGGGCAGTTTTCAGGCTGGCAGCCAGAGGGTGGGCCTTAGGCTCTGAAGAGTGAGAGACCGGGGTCATATGTTATTTATCAGCCACTCACGTTAGTCTTGGCCTCTCTCATATTACCTCACCTCCATGGCGCAAGCCATTTGAAGGCAATGAGGCTGCATTAATGTGACTTAGAGAAGAATTTGACCCTGTATAACTCATCACTGAAATCCAAACTAGGAATTCATCTGTCAATGAAATGTGCTGTGTTCCTCAGGAAGAAATGCTTTGGAGCCTGCTATCAAGCTTTGAAATCAATAGGAATGGAGACCTGCTTTGGACCGCTGAGAAGATGCTCTGCACGTCCTATCATTTCTTGTGAGTACAGGTCAGCATATTCTATTGTCAGAGAAAAAGCTATCAGCTACCAACAAGTATGACAACCTCTAAATCGTATTTTCTTATAGCCTTTCATCAATAACATCAATTGGAGATATCCAATAGGATCAGTAACATAAAGCACTATGCAATTGCTGCATAACCTTTTGGGTTTCTGCTGTTTCTATTAAATGGGTTTTTAAACAACCTGATTTAGATCATTAAGGGGTACTATTAATTGGGCATATTTTTATTTACCGGTCAGTTAGAAATCTCCACTGATACCATTATGATAATGAATAAAAGATAGTATAAG
The DNA here is from genome assembly GCA_007922155.1 of Mesoclemmys tuberculata. Lineage (NCBI taxonomy): Eukaryota > Metazoa > Chordata > Testudines > Chelidae > Mesoclemmys > Mesoclemmys tuberculata. Next base: position 22,000,428 of record ML675625.1, read on the forward strand.
TCACCTCAGCCTTTTTCCATTTTTCCCTTGGCAGGATATGGAGCCTGATGTTGCATGGAGCCAGCCGTCTCTCTGCCCTGGGAACTGAGGAAGTTCAGCGTCTTGCAGGATCGAGCCCATCATACTGCATGTAAATTTCTTCCCCACCCACCCAATGGATTGTTTTCAGAATCAGCCCACATGTTCCCATCAGGGTTCAAATGTGAGATGTTATCAAATTTGATCCTAAATCACACAAAGGAGAGTGATCCTCTAGGAATCTGTATGGTCCATTCTGGGTGTGAAGAAGTGACATTTTCTTTATGGCCGCCTCTGAATTAAAGAGAGCTGCTAAGTGAAATATAAGGGGGAGGAGGGAAAAGGGGGAGGATCATTAGATGAGTGAAAAGCCCAGATTTGGGGCTTTGCTTGCAAACAAACGAGGCAGATTCATCAGGAACCGGCAGAGTCACATTTATCATTATTTATATTTTCTCCCCAAGGTGACCTGGTGCTATCCTCACACTGATCTTTTTTTAAGCTGGATTTTGTAAAAAGCCCTGAAAACTAAGATCACCCGCTTGCTTTCTTCACTCTAAGCATGCAAGTCAATGCAGCTTGCTCACATTTTGCGTAAGTACCTCACGTTAAATTAACGAGGCTGGTAACTTTTCACTGGGGACTAAAAACTAACCTGAACAAAAACCCTGAGAGACAGTGGCATGCTCAGTTGTTATATACATTAATAGGGCGACCATTGGGGGGTGACTTTGCATGGCTTGAAGTTGGGCTTACTCACATTCCCCATCAAAAGGAATAAATAGCGCATGCTCCCCGTGAGCCAGCAACTGGAAAGCGGCAAAGTGTCTGGGATCTGGGTGACTAGATAGCAAGGGGGAAAAATCAGGACAGGAGGTGGGGGAGGGGGAATAGGCACCTATATAAGCAAAGCCCCAAAAATCAGGACTGTCCCTATAAAATCGGGACATCTAGTCACTCTAGTGGGATCTCACAGCTAGAGAGACTGTCACAACGTGGTGCTTTTGAATCACGGCTCTTCTCTCTTTAAGGTAAAAATCAATAGCCTTTCAACTTCTTTCTCCCACCTCCTCTTCCGGATACATTTTCACCATGGAGGGGGAAAAAAAGAAACAAAAGAGAGATAGGTAATCCCTCCCCACTCCCCTAAAAAACCCCAAAACTGACCACTGCCAAAAACTCTGAGGGGAGACAAAGGTCTTCCGGAATGGACACGGTCTCTGTCTCTGTCTCTCAACAACAGCACTTACCATACATAGTCTGGGCCTGGTGAAACCTTGGGACAGGCAGAGAGTGGTAAGATGAGATGGCTCTGTATGTGGCCTAGCTAAAAATAGCTGAGGGTTATAAAAAAAAAAAAAAAAAAGGCAGAGTCAGGACCCTGCAGGACTAGTAGTCAATGGGCTGAGAGAAGTGATTGAACTCCAAATAGTCCCTGCTCGGCCGGCTCCAGCTGACAGGCTATTTTTTGCCATGGTTGACTAAATATGGTCAGGGAGGCAATGGCATGAAAAGGGGCCACTTGCCTGGGAGTGCATGTTTCAGATGCTTAGCTGGGTATATAAGCACTGGAAAGGTGGACTCGTTTTCTGATCAGAGGTTTCCCCCCGCCCCCCAGAGTCTGTGCAGCCCCCCCCTTTTTTGTTTTTGCATGCGTGCTCTTTGTTGTAGCCTGACCTCTACCTCAGGCTGACCCTTCGGAGGGGGGGCAGGGAGGTGGCTGGGAAGGGAGAGAAGCAAGGAAGGACGGGAGATGGGAGACTTCTGCAGACACAGCCCTTATGCATCAAGGTGTGCGGCAATCCAAGCATGGAAGGTTGCCTCTCCTTAACTCCTGCTTCACCCTTCCATTCTGCCGGTGCTCTTCAGTGCTCGCTTTCTCTCGCTCTGTCTCTTAGCTTCAGCTGTAAGCTTTAAAGCTCTCCCTCCTTTCCTTTTCTGCCCCCACCCCACTAAGCCTGCGATGCAGCAGGAGGGATTGAGTTGTAGTGATGCTTCGTGGTGGTGGTGGGGGGTTTGCCTCGTTTTTTTTCTCCAAGTGAGGACTAATACTATTACCGGGCCTGCTCTCTTTTTCCCTTCCTGCATTAGAGATTGGCTATAAGGAGAAGGCTGACGGCTGCAGCATGAAGCGCATTATTACCTTGTGATTCCATGACCCTCCTCTATGCATCCCTAACTCTCGAAAGCTGATTCAGCTTTCAGCTAGTGCTCTGGCGACTCCACTGCTGCAACAGAATCTTCTAACTGGTATGTCTTTTTCCCCCCTCTCCTATCTGTCTTTCTTTTAACAGCACCAGCTCAGCTTGGTTTTAAACACTCCCCTGGCTAATGCAGGACTCTGTGCCCGTCAAACTTGCCCAGGGACTTAAATGTGTGCCTCTGCTCTGTTGACTGTGTGTTTGTGTACAGATTGTGTGTTTTAATATGTGGGTGGGTTAGGAGACCTTTTATTTTTCGTGTTCTGCTGTGGCATAGTCTGCATTAAAAAAAAAACAAACTGCAGAGCAAGCACTGGACTAGAATAATCTGAACTGAAATGTCAGAACTTTGACATGCAATCATTTTGCAAGGTTAAACCAGCCTTTAAATGCCTAATACTGATATGGGCTGGCTAATGACACCTGGGAGATTGTTTTTTTTAATAACTAGTAGCTGTGAGATGAAATAATACCAACAAGAGCAAAGGCTGAAATGTGGTTAAACTTAGACTAACTTGCAATGATCTCAACACTGCGGTGATTAACCATTGAAATGCTGAGAAGTGAGTATTAATTACAGACGGGTAGTTTATGGACAATCAAAAAAGGAACATCAGAAGGAAGAGAAGTTAAATTTCCACTGCAAGGAATGTAAAATGCAGGTTACACGTCGTGTGCCATTTGACTATTCTTGCTTCTGAAGCACAGAGCTGACTGTGGTCATTACATTTTTTATTATAGTGGTGTTTATATGCACACACATATACACACGTATAATGATCGAAATTGTGTATATATACACATATATAGCACAGTAGCAATATATTGCACAATGTGTATATATTACATATACAAGTTATATAAATATATGCAATATATAATATATATTATGTTAATATGGGTATATAGTATGCCTGTGTGTATGTGTGTGTGTATTAGAGATTCAATCATGTGTAATTGTATAATCAGAAATCCTTGATTTGTGCTGTCATTTTAATTGCTTGGTTTCTCCAGAACTGGTGATGTTGTCTATGCCTCAGAAATTTTTTGTGAAGGGACTCAATTAAATCGAAACTGTGCAGAACAGGTCATGGGCGGGCTTGGTGGGAACTAACACAAACTTCCACCTCACTTCAGCTTCCTTTCTCACTTCTCTCTGCTGCCCTCAGGACTAAAGACCTTCTCTTGCATTTCCCATTCTTTGCAGCTCCAAAAAGTTTTGTGCTGTCCAGCTGCAGATAGAATTCTGTAATATGACGAGGCAAATGCATAGAGGCTGGGGTGAAGGAGCAAAGCCCTGTGAACTTGAACACACGTCATCCCCCCACATCCCCATATTCCCGCCTCCTACATTTAACTTCAGTTCCATTAGCTCAGCCTGTGTTCCTTGCTTTCATCTGCTCCTTGTCTCTGCACTCCTCGTTTGTCAAATGACACCAAAAATGTAGGATTTCCCTTTCCCAAGATTTCTGTGCCCCCAATTATCATGCAACATTTTCCACTCTGAATGAATCTTCAGACATCTAAGCCAGCCCAGAAGAGTGAGGGAAAGTTGGTTAAAACTGTAGCCCAACACGACCTGATGAAATGTAAAAGCAGGCTGCCTTTTACTCTGTCAAAAAAAAATTAAAAAGGGGCATTTTTGGAAAACATGAATTTCCATGCAGCCCCTCAAAGTGAATTAACAAAAATTAAATACACTTTACCCCACATGTTACAACGAGAAAAGCAATTGCCACTTGCTGTTTTCAGCAAGACTGGAGAAACTTTCCACAGCTTTTACAAATCGTGAAATAGTGGCTCTTTTCCTAATTTTTAGTTTTAATAAAAGTTTAAGCCCTTTAGTTTTAAAATACTTAATAGAATAGTTTCCTTAGGATCCTTTAGTTGGTGTCCCATTCAGCTGCAAAAGTTTGGGACAATACAGGAGAGCAGACATCAAAATTTATTTAGGGAAAGCTAATGCTGTGTCAGTTAGAAATGTTTTAAAAGTCGAAGAAATAAAGCAACCATCCTTCTTCCCACACTTACATTTACTGTTGTTGGAAAAGGGGAACCAAAATTCAACAGAATGTCTCGACCATGCCTAAGCATCTGACTTTTCCTGAAATCAGAGCAATCAGGCTTTCGTTCATACTATTGGTGTGTTTATTTAAACCCTCAGTTCTCCCCGTCTTGCCTTAATTTCACTGCAGCCATGCATTTTGATGGCATCACAGCTCCACCTCTCTTCTCTTTAGTCCCAAAAGGTTGAAATTAGGCTTTAAATTAGATAAATAATAGTAGGTGATAAAGTCAAACAAAACAGGAATAAAAAAAAGATGTTGAATAAAATCGGAGCTGAAGCATCCGAGCAGCGTGACATGGCTGGAGTCAAGTCACTTTCAGGGCTTCACAGTAACTAACCTTCTGAAACACCGGCTTAGTGAGGCCTCTCTTTTTCATTTTGGTGGTGGGCGATAGAAGTTGATTGGGAACCGGGAAATATTTACTTCCCAGTTTGCAGTTATATTTTAAAATGCAGTGGAAAAACATCGATACAATTAAGTATTCCAAAGTGCTTAGTTTGCCACTTGCTAAGTTTACTTAAACCCTGTTTAAAGGGTTCATTAGAAGACTGTGAGAAACGGGAAAATTCATTAACACTAAGGCAGCCATTCTGCATTTGCCTGTAAATTGGTATTGATCTGCAGGAGCGGGCTAGGGGTAGCAGTCAAATGAAGTAGGTGAGTGGACAAGCTAAGCATACCATTACAGCAATGCTGAATGAGCATTAAGCGCCCCGTGTGACCTCCTGGTTTGCTTGATGCCTAAATCCTGCCCATAATAGTCTCGTATTCAGTACAATCATCATTTTCAGCAGTGCCACTCGGACCACATTGTTAGGGGAGCTTTAAAGCTCAGAGTGGCTGTGAGGCAATGAGTGAGAAGAGAGAGCGAGAGAGAGGGAGGGAGAGAGAGAGGAAGAAAAAAAAAGAAAGAGACTGACTGACTAATGCAAACAGGAGAAAAAGCCATGCACCCACACACATCCCACACGCATGCAAAGGGGTGCTTGAGGAGTAACTCACAGACTTCCACTCTGGCCTATGCTTCCTGGCATCTATCGTTGGCTGCCCTGTTCTGTCTTTTATTTTGCATATCTGCAGGTATGTCACAGGCATCCTCAGCTGTCATGGAGTTCCACTGAATGACATTTTAAAAATAATTAAAAAAAAAAACCAAAACAACCCCCAGAGCCCCAAAGGCATGTCTTTTCTTTTTGGGGTTTCGTCTCATCTCTGCCAGGTAGTGTTTCTCTTACAATGAGCTGCAAAGAAAAAATCTCTGGACTCACTAGGTAAGATCCTTTCTTCTTCTTATGCTTTAACCCCAGCTAATTGATAAAAGCAATTCTTTGTCTGTAACTGATGACTTTTCTAACCTGGCATATGGAACAGTCAAGCTTGGTGCTGATTTGTGAGTTACCCACTGGACATTTGATTTTTGGGGGGTCGTATATACACCAAATTTTCAGAAAAGTGTTGGCTATGTTTGTTTCTAAACCAGGGGGTGGAAACAATTCCGATGTTCTTTTTTTTCCCCTAGTGGCTTTGGAGGCAAAAGAGAAGAAGTCGCTTCAGTAAAACATATATATTTGTCCAATTTTTTTTTTCATAGTTGAAAGTTTCAGATTTCAGATGAAATATCTACTTTGCAAGTGAACTGGAGGGTTTTTTTTTTTTTTTTTTGGTTTTGGTTTGTTTTTTGTCTTCTTTTGCTTTCCCACTCCCCACATCCCATTTATGTGAAAATGAAGCATTGTTCAGGGGCAAATTGCCAGATTGCTCGGACTTTTTGTCCAATGTGGTGTCCATTTCTATTCTCGGTGACAAAAATCAGAAACCTGAAGCAGAGCAGCTATGGATTATTGGAGATTAGTCTGAGGTGGGGTGTGTGTGTGTGTCTGTGTGTTGCTGTGTAGGGGCTGGAGGAAAGAGAAACTCTGCTATTTTAAATTGAGCCTTAATTGTACACGCTTGGGATGTGAATTCTGAATCAGCGCTATTTTCTACTGTGAACATATAAATGCACATATTGAAACTACCTGCTTGAGAGACATACTTCTTTATATGCCCATATGAACCTGGCAAGCTATGGAATGTAAAGAAGTATGTATTTCAGGTGGGGATCATTCTCAGTGGAGCAATGTGTGACCCAATGAAAAAAAGGGGAGAAAGACAGACAGAAATTTTTTTAAATGCCTGACATGGCAGACTGACCGGGGAGTCAATTGATGATCTTGTTCCAGTGCGTGTATTGTTCTGTCACTTTGCCTGTGTCAGCAGGTGGAAATGCTCATCAGGACATTAAATATTCAATATACTGACTGCGGCATGGACTCTGAAAGGCAATGCCAGAAGAAAGCTTGCTGTCCACTTGTGTTTTTTAACAAGGGCAGAGAGGCCAATTGCTCTTTTTTGTTTGTGCACCCCCTCTCCCCTTGCCTTCCCCAAAAAGTATACTAGATGCCAGTAAAGCAAATTGAGCTTTAAACTGAGGGGAAAAAAGAGAGGGATTGGGTAGGAGAATGGAGGGGAATGGGTGGTGATGGGGGGAGAGAGGGAGAGAGAGAAAAAATAAAATGATTCTGTCTTAGCTATGCAGAATTTTAACTCTAAATTAATGTACAAAACTTAGGCTTTTTGAGTCTTTCCCATGTTAAAAGTTCTTATGTTTAAAAGCAGCAAGAAAAGATATTCTAATGGTTTTACAATGAGTCCTAGTAACAGCTATCAAAACAGTTTAAGCATAGCTAAAGCACAAGGAACCCTAAATATGTGTATATATTTTCCCCTAAAGAATAATAAAATTAGCATGCTTGAATTCGGGAAGTCTTGTGAGGCTTTTAAACATTGGTTTTTTTTACACTGTACAACAAAAATGCATTTGGTTATTTTTCTGCTCTTCCAAAATAATGGTTTAAGAAGTGAATCAGAACGAAGGAAAATAGCGCTATATGTTGGATATTGGACATTCGTAGAAGTAATCCCTTATTTGTCAAAAGACTTCATTCTAAAAGTGTCTTTGCACTTACAAATCCAACCCGCCCCTCTCAAAAGTGCCTAAAACAGATTTTTTTCAAACCAATTTAAACTTCATCAGCGGTGTTGCTACTCCCCAAAAGTTAAACAAATCGCAACTTTTCCATCAGTGGTGCTTCAGGAAATGGACCTGAAACATTTTGCTTTAGTAGAATTATTTGCCTCCAGCTTAACACCACCTTCTATTTGCTTTGCAAAAGTACTGCTAACATCTTATTTGGTAGAGTCCTGACAACTTGATCTCCATTGCTGAGGCTAATCAAGCAACAAACAGCCATTTAGTACAGCATTGCTTATTCTAATTGACCAGAAGAGTAAGCAAGATACTGAATTTGGATTTTGCAAAAGTCCTGATTCTCCTCTATTCAAGGCAAGCCCCATTTTCACTTGTTATGTTTATGCCAAAGGGGATTTAATTATAAGCAGGGGCTCATGAATAACTGGTTAGAAAAGGCAGGCTAAATACAACTGAGGTTTTATACCCTGTATTATTCAGTAGACTTTTAAAAGGTAAATGCTATAGCTGATGGAAACGCAAAAAGGCTTTAGCTGCAGCTGACTGGAACAAGTGAACACCTTTTTATTTACCAAATTGCATTGAAAAAAGGACTTTACGTTGAACGAAAGTGAAACTAAGCTAACTTCAGTACCACCATGTAGGACTGCGAGTGCATTGAAAGGACCAGAAAAACCCGTTATAGTTCAAGGGGGCGTGGTCCTTTTGATGCTGGGGGTTTTTTTAATCATGTGATCTTTGCTCTTTAGGAGAATCCCACTCATGACAGGCCCTTGGGAGCCTACAACAGGTGCAAGACCCCACAATAAATTGTTATGGTTTTGCTGCCAAAAGGGATGACCTTTTGGCATGAATGACAGATTCCCCATATGGGAGGAGGGATTGAGGTGTCTCATGTTCTTCACCTGCTGATATGCATTTAGCTCATCTGAGCTTTCTCAGCTGCTGGGGCCCTCAAGATGCAGTGTGCCACTTAACCATGCATTTAAAAAAATATTTCCCTTGTTGCAGTAGATGGGGGTGGAAATAAACCAACCCCACATGCTCCTCGCACCAAATCATTTGGTAAGAAGGGAAGCAATGTCCTAACCAAAGTTTGCTTAGTCTTTATGAAGCCAGTGACTGTTGGTGGAATTGAACAGGGAAGACACCCAAACCTGCTAAGTCCATAAGTCCATAGGATAAGTCCATAAGCTTGGTTGCAGCTTTCCCTTATTGTAAAATCACCTACATTTGCCTGATCCACTGGATTAAAAATGAGAGATTCTCAATGTCGTAGACAGGAAACGTATTTTCCCTTTTTGTTATTAACATTTTCCTCCCAGCTCAGGTTGCACTGAAACTTTTCTGATATTTCGTGTTGCTCTTGCTCAGGGACACTAGTTCTGATTTACAATAGGTACCTACATTCCTAATGCCATTTTGATCTACTTTTTCCCTCTCTGAATTAATATGCTTGTTAATCAAATGGAATTACTAACTTTAGGAAGTAACTGCATTCAGATTTATTTTTATGTAAATATTTTGGAAGCTATCATTTTAAGTGCTGCGCTTGTGACATTTTAATAAGTTGGCAGAAGCAAAATGAGTGGAGGGGAGATAAAGGCATGGGGTGATGTGCTTTAGCGAGCAGCATAGGTACAGCTCAGCAATGAGGTCTTCTGCTGTAGCTCTGCTAGATGTCCATGTCTGGATCTTAGCTTTGCTGACATCCATTACAATCTTCTTTTGTCCCCACCCGCTTCCCTTTAACAGTGCATATTTCTGTGATTCTTAAACGAGCCTCATGGAGAGTACATGCTAGGATGAGAATGAAAAGCGTATGGTACTGAGTGAACATCCGAAGTTGAGCTCTGGTCCTGTGAAGTCTGCCATTGACTTCAGTGGGAGATGGACTGAGCCCTAGGTCTTTGTAAAAAAAAACGAAGATGCTCTCACTGCCTGGTTGATTGTTCTTTCTTTAATTAAAACTGTAACAGGCCTCATCCCTGCAGACCTCATCAATTGAAATGACGATTCAAGTTTTTTCCATTTTGTGTTCCATACAAGTGAGATTTACTCCTATTTTTCAGCCCAATCATAAGTTTGCTCCTCAGGAATTCCTTCGCAGTTCATGTTAGGCAAGTAATTCTGTTGGAACAGGTTGGGAAATTCAGGTGTCGTCATCCAAATAGCAAACTGAGGATTGTGAAATGCTCGCTGTGGAAACAGTAGCTTTGAGAATTAGTTAAAATTTTCCTATATTATGTCTCACAAAATCCAGCCATTTTAGAAAGGAATTTTCCACATGTAAGCGAAACCATCCCCAGGTATAAAGCAGCTATTTTGTACTCACTCAAAACAGCACAAGGCAATTTGTGACGTAATTTTCCCAGTAGGTGTTCAATTTTTATTATTCGTTCATGTTGATGGCAAGTTATTATTTAATAATAATAATTATTGTATATATTTAGAGCAGGTGGTCAAATAAATTTCAGTACCCCCTTCTAAAAAAAGTCTGTTTGCACTTGAAGTTTAATAGTGCTTTCATCAAGAGCAATAAAGCATTTTATTGCACAAGTATATCAAAGCATATGCTGGCCCTGGTAAAAGCATTAGTAAAGGGGTGCATCAGCAATCTCATTTAAAACTGTCGACCCAATGTGAAAAATGTTGTGTTGAAGAATAAACTGCTATTAAGCATGATTAGATTGACCTGCAGGACAGATATTTTAGCTGCTGCAGCACAAGTCGATCAAAGTGAGCATCGCTTGGATTGCAATTTTTTTTTTAATGCCCTAAATTAAAAATGAAAGAACCTTAGAATTTTTAGGACCAGGGAGTGACTTTGGGGATGAGATTTGTGCATTTGATTCAAAGATATTTTGCAAGGCAGGAAAAGGTGGGAGGGGAGGGAAATGTATTAATTGCTGCCACTTTAGCATAAATTGAAAGTATGTTACTCAGATCAACCAATCAAAAAAGAAATTGTGCTGACTCAGGATTTGGACTAGTCTGCACGTCTGATTGCAGAAAAGATCAGTACTGCACTGCAGTCTCTCTCTCTGCCTTTGACACCAGCCTAGCTGGGCAGGGCTTCCCTTGTGTTTCCCAGGACTGGTTTAGGCCCAGAGTAAGAGAAGGTCCTGGAAAGAAAGAAAGAAAGAAAGAAAGAAAGAGCCAAGCCTTTGTGAACTCCAAAGAGAAAATTATTCTTTTCAAGTCAGTTAGCAGGACCATCCATCATGGGTTTGAGGATATATGCAAATGGCATAAATTGCTTAGGATATATTAGAAAAAAAAAGTTCCACCACATTATATATCTAATGATGACCAAGGGTGCTCTGCTGGGATAAATATATGTGCTTATTTTTGACACCCCCCCCAGAGCTTAGTTGCATCAGTTACTGTTCGCTTTTAGTGAATGATAGTAGGGGTAATCTTTGCAGTCTGGTGTTACAGTGGTTCTCAAAGTGGAGCTACATTTTAAAAAAGTATTTCTATTGTTACGTACAAGGTAATTGAGAAATGGAGTCCAGCAGTTAATGGAGGGCACTGGAAATTTAGGAGTTTTGACTTTTACTACTGGCTCTAACACTGACTCGCATATGTGGTCTTTGTCAAGTCATTTAAACTTCCTGCCTTAGTTTCCCCATCAGCAAAATGAGGAGAGTAATATTTATGCACTTTTTTCTGTAGAATTGTTGAAGGTGTTTTTCAGATAATTTGTTTGTGAGGATAAACACCATTTGAGTTAACGAAGTTGTTAGTAAAGTGCTAAAAATGCCTGCTCAATACTAGAGAGACAAGGTGAGTGAGGTAGTAACTCTTATTGGACCAATTTCTGTTGGTGAGAGAGACGAGGCTGTCTCTCTCATCAACGGAAGTGGGGCCAATAAATGATATTATCTCACCCACCTTTTCTCTCTGATATCCTGGGACCAACGTGGCTACAGCAGCACTGCTTAGTAAATGCTAAGTATTATTATGCAAAATATCACTCACTGCTCCTGCAAATCTATGCATACGAATATATCCATGATGTATATGATATAGCGACTCGTCCAGCTTGCAGTTTACCATTGCACTGCATATTAAACAGAGAGTGAAATCCTGGCACCACCTGAAATCAACAGCAAAACTTCTACCGACTTCAGTGGGGTCAGGATTTCATCCAGAATAGTATTAGCTATACACAGGCATTACACGACACTAGGTTTTTTAAAGATAAGCCCAAACCCTAGCGTGTAGTGATTTTACAAAGCCATTTATAGAACATCTGACTCACTTCTACTGGTACTACCCGCTGTAGCTCAGGTATGAAGTCTGGCATGGCTCCTAGAAATGGCTCAGCCTGCGTAGCAAGAAGAGAAGGTCCAACATGGCGTAGGTTGTTCAAAATGATACAAAGAGTCTGGCTTGACTTAGGCGTCTAATGAAAGAATTCCATCGCTGAAAGGGAAAGAGAACCCAAAGAGCATCACCCACTTTGCAAAGCAGCTGGGCTATTCAAATAGTGAGAAATGATTTTTGCCGTAAAGCTTGTGCACTTGGAGTTGTGGTGTTGGCTGTCCCTAATTTTCAGATTCTCAAGTCACACTTGCCAGTTGGTGTGCAACAAAGCAGAGTGGCTTTTGTACTGTGACTTTTATGAAGTTAAGGACTCTGTGTAATGCAAGAGTTTTCTTTCCATGGCTGTGCAGCACATAACTTACAGTGCATTTATACAGACATAGATGCATATGCAGATAAATTCACGTCTTCTTTTATCTTGTGTTCAATCTAATCATATGTTGTTTTAAAAGCATACTTTCAAAATGTTTTTTTGCATGTCCTATTAATCTACACTTTTAGTCCTGTCGTTAGTAGTATTTACTATGTAGAGCTTCATCACCCACTCTGATATGTACATGAATAGTAAGCATAGATCCATGGCAAATGATAGATGTGTGTTGTGTATATAATTTTTATACATACGCACAAATGGAGCCTATTCAGAGAACAAATGTATTTTTAATAATGAAGAAATTACTACTTTCAAGGGGAACTCAATAGCACAAGTTTTCAGCAATCAGATCATTCACCCACAGCGTTCTGAGGAAGGAGATACGTAATATTTTGTCAGGCCAATTGACATCCTGAACAGATGCAGCGTTTTTTTTATTGTTGTTGAATTTTTTAATAAAGCACAGTGCTGGGTTTGCAAGTTGTTTGCCATGCCCAGATATGGCCAGTTTTTGAAAGTGTGCCGCTATCTAAAAAAGCCTGGAGGCAGTCTGATGAGTCCAAGGGGACTACAGAACAGCTGATATAAATAGTCCTCATTCTCAGCTGCTCTGCTGGTGAAACTGTATTCAGATGGCATCTGGGCAGTCAAGTAGTGCAGGCCTCCTCGTGATAACCAAACGCAGAAGCGCAACGCGATCGGTGAGCAAACAGCTGTAAGAACATGAGCCACTCCTGGGAAGGCCTTACATAGGCAAGGAAACAGAGGCATTTCAGGAGGCGGATAAAGCTACAGGAACAGGAATCTGGTGACCTAACAGCAACCAAGAACAAAGTTCATTTCAAAGGCTAGGACACCAACGTCCAATCTCAAAAAGTCACTCTTTCTACTTCGGAGGCATGACTTTGCCTTTCCCTATTTAACCCATTCCGTTCAGGGAGTGAGCAAGGGACAAACCTCACCGAGCAGAAACTGAGACAGTGCAAGGGATTACTGAAGTGAACCAAATAATTCACTTGATCCTGTAAAAAGGCCCAGTCCTGCTCCCTTTAAAGTTTATGGGAGTTTTGAATTAAATCTTAAATTTAGCCCTGGTAGGCAAAATTTTGAAACTCCTCATCGCAAAGAAGAAATAATTTTATTATTATTATTAATAATAATGTAGAGGCATCCAATTGATCAAGATCACTGTAAACTAATGAATAGCATATGTTGATTTGATGAATAATATTAGATCTAAATCTATACAGGATGTATGTATCAGGCAGGCTGATTGCTTTGTATACATCTAGGCTCCAGGTCCCTTAACATCAGTGGAATCACGACCTTTTGCGTGAATTGGGCTTGGGTTGGACTACATAGCCTTGTTTGTCTGAATGGAATGGGGACATGGAATTTATGAGGATGCACAGCAGGCTGGCTGAGAGGGTGAGATTTTCATGGAGATAACGCATGAGGCGGACACAACTGAAATGTACTGCAGTCTGTACATGTCTAATTCTGTTGAAGGATGAGTTCTGGGAATGTCAGGGCAGAGTAAGGGTGGATGGAGGGGGCGGGGGGATAGTAGGATTTCTGACCCTTCTTTTCTTTAGACTATATCATTATATCAGTGAAATAACCGGCAAAGAACGGCATGCCCTTGTTTTTGATCTGAAATATTTAGCACATGAAAAAAGACGGTCAGAGAGTGCACTGGTGACGATAGACCAAAATTAACACCTCTTAGTAGAACACATTGTATAACACTAAGCGGCCAGTAAGGGAAAGGGGGGAAATATCCCTGCATTCTCATTTGATGTGAAATGGCATTTTCTTATCTAGGAATGTGTTAGTCATTCATTTAATACGTGGTGTTTGTCCCTTTTCTTTTTCTTCACTGGTGAAGTGCTCTGATGCACTTGTGAGCAGAAACATCTTTCTTTCTTTAAATCGAACCAGCTTTTTCCTGAGGTCCTGTCTTTGAGGTACTAAAACACACAAAAAAATCTCTCTTGCCATTTTTGCAAAGAACAGCAAAAGTAGCCCTTGCCTGGCTGTTCTTGCCGCATCCAGCCCCCCACGTTCATTTGGTCTATTTGAAACCGAATTTATTCCTAGGAAAGTCCCCATCAATTTCCTTTACTCTTTTGTTGACAAGTTTATTAAAAACCTGGGCAACTATGTATTAAACTTTTATCAGTGTTGAGAAAGAATGCGTTCTTTGAATAGACACTAGCGTTATGGATTGAGCCTTAGCATTTCTTGTTCTAGAGTTTGGCTGAGTCAGCGCTTCAAGTTCAAGCTACTATCTATTTATTTTTTCTGAAGAAGCCTTTTCTGAAATGACATAAGGAACAGTGTCTGATGATGGTAAATGGTTTAGGGGGTGGATAAATGCAAACCTGTTTCCTTGATGGGCTGTAATTCTTTGCTATTTATTTGAATAGTTAACTAAAAGTTTGAACTGAACATCCATTTTGCAATGTATGATCACTTCCTGGCAGTTGAAGTAATACTGTTGGGACAAGAAATATTAAGTTATTTATGTTCAGACAATAAATGCAAGTGAGTAAAAGGAGAATTGTGATACCCCACGATATCTGAATTGGGTCTCTGTTAAAGGCATTAGTAATGCAGTGAAGCTTCTTAGACCAATTTCACCAGGTTTGGCTTGATGTCTCTGCTGTTTTGTATTTGGGGGTATGTTATGGGAGTATGTAGCTGTGTGATATAGGAGCTTATCTCATTTTCGTTAGTCATAAGACTAAAAGAGGAAGGGCCCAGTATGTTGTTAAAAATAAAACGCTAGAATCAAATAATCTAATTTCTATTTGGTCATGCAACCGAGCATTTAAATGTGGAAACAGCCCTGAAAAATAGTCGGCATAAAGATTTTTGAATTGACATAACAAAGAGACGAGGAAAAGCAGCAAATGTGTGGTTTAAAACCAGAATTTTTGAACCCACAAACAATCCCTCCGATCTCACAAACAACATATTTCTTTACCTGTCACAGCGTTCAAGGATTTTTTAGTTCTCAAACAGGTTTGCTGGCATAATTTGTCAAGTGCAACAGGGAGTTTTCGGTGTGGCGGAGAATCATTTTTCACAACACACAGTAGTGCACCAAAGCAATCCTAACAACTCTGTGCAACTCCATAATTAGATAAGAGTTACCATATGTGTATTAGATAGATCGTCATTCATGTTATAGGATACAGCAGACCAGGGGACTGCCAATGTTGTGCTGTGCATGAACTAGACAGTGAGTATTCTGGGCAAATACATCTTACTCTGGGAGTTTATCTACACCACCATTTGCTCCAATTATAACTAATTGGACACATATTGCATTTTCATAGCATCTAATTTTCTATTGATTTTAATAGGACTGCTGGTGTTTTGTAGTATATAGCAGGATGCGGTATCAGGTGCTGTTTAAAAATGCTGAGTACACTCCCCTGGATGGGATTATGCAATCAGCAGATGTTTTAAAACCTATTTAATTATTTGATTCATAAAATGCACAAACTGTATTAGGGAACAGCTTCATTCTCTTTTAGTAGCCTAGTTTAAAAAATAGTATTGCAATTGTGGCATTCAAAAGATGCAGCTTCAGGAAGCACATACATATTGCTGCATTTCAGATCAATGGCTTTAGAGCTTTCTCCATTACATTTCTAGGACCTATGTATTTAGGCTCAAGAACAACTCAAAGATATATGGCCTTTGTAGAATGGGCACTGCTGCTAATCTCTCTCTTATATTAGAGATGTAATGTAGCTACAGCATTTGCATCCAGGTCCAAATTCTGAACTCTAAGCATTTTTGGGGAGGATTAGCTCTTCATCTGAATTTGGTTCTTTATCTATATTGGGCCCAGTAGCAAAATTTGAATCCCGATCTGGATGTTCAGATCCAAGATTTTGATTCAGGGCTGTGGCTGTCTTAAACATTAATAAGGGACAAACTGGCTAATAATTTTGCCATAGTAGGTTTTATTTGCTTTATTCTTCATGGTGGAAATTGAGATATAACAGAGTAAACTAGTGTAAACATCCAAATAAACATGGAATCTCAAATTATCAGTTGCATTTAAGCAAATGACCACTGCAGCAGGATCGAAGCAATTGTCCTTTGTTTGGCATCATTGCAGAAATAGGATTTAAAAGCTATCTCTAGCCCAAAGAATAGAAAAGGAAAGGAGATGGCATCTCAGTACAGTATTTTCAGTGTTATACATTTGTACATTTTAGGCACAAAATAAGCATGTTTGTATATTGGTACCAATTACTGGGACATAAGGCAGCTCAAACTTGATGGTGATTGAGTTTTGGAGATACAGTGTTACACACGGGGTTGTGGTAGGTATGCTATTGGTTTTCTGTCTTTCTTAGCCATTAGCAGAACCCTCATTGTGTATATGGAAGACTGGTGAGTTCTACAGAGGTGTGTAAGTTAAATATACACGTTATTAACTTCAGGTAATGGTTTTGGTTTGAAAGAATCAGTAGCCAGTGAAATGCCTGCAACTACTCTAGTCCCTATTGCATACTAAAGAAATCAAGCGCTTTTTAATAAGGATAAATAAAATCAAGCAGAAGATTCATGGGCCCTATCTGTGCTGTACTTTTGGGGTTGAATACCCACAATTTTAAAACAGACATTAGGAAAATGCAGTGCAATCTTTCTATTATATTTAAATCTATTATAATACGATTAATATGTGACAGCTCTAAGAAAAAAAATGACCAGTTAGTTTATATTTTATGGCTTACAAATGACACTCTTTGCAGAACACAGCAATTGGGGCATAGATTTAAACATCATTGCAAAGACACAAAGCAATCAAATTGAATCATCTGCAGTACAGGTATGGGCCATTTGGTGAATAACCAACGAAGTGAGAGATAAGAGGCTTGCTGTGTTATCAAAAGGGCATTTCATTTTTGGGAAATTCCTTCAAATTTAGCAACATTTGGATGGAAATCAAATAACACATTAACTTGTTGGAGGGGAAAAAAATCTTCTAAAGCTAATTACTAAGGGAACGTGCACTTCATTAAGATAAAGCTGTGGAAAATCAATGTTCAGTATTGTTGTTTTTTCCTTTTGATTGGATTTTAGGATGATAAATTGTTAATGCATTTGATCTAAAAATGATTTGTTTATTCAGATGAAGACCAACAGTACTTTGTCTCATTTGGCCTTTTAGCTTGTAATGATAATAGCTACAAGCGCTGTTCATTTTTCAAAAGGGTTTTGCATTGGAATATCTAGTACAGTAGCCAGACCTATTCCTAGATTCAGAAGGATGGGCCCAGTGCAATGGTTCAATGCAGGCTAATTCTATTGCATGTCAAATCTTCTGCTTCATTAGGAATATTGACAATTTGTGATAAATTCTTTGGTTTCCCTGTGCTGTCAATAATATGTCTTTATTAGAATACCAAGACAAAGGCAGAAAGCTCTTCAAGATAGAAGATTCTCTTGTATTACCTTCTAGCAACACTCACTTCAATATCCAAGATTCTGTAACTCGGTACATTTGTCTTCCCTCATGAGCATAAGTATTAACAGAGGAGCCAATGCCTGGGTTTACAGTAAAATGGATGCACTATCCAGTGGTCTAAAGAGAGAGAAAAGGAATGCGCAGATGGGTTTTGTATGTGTTGCTCACTGAACACTCTTTGGTCACCTGGATACTGTGTCCAATGCAGTCCTGTCTATACTTGAAATTTTATCTGACAAATTAGGTGCCAGTATGCTAGACGAGCCTATAAGGTGGGAGATTCTGGCTGGAGGAAGGCAGGGAACGGCACTCTAAGTCCCAGCAGAGGGAACAGAAAGGGTTAATCCTTGGTGCTCAGAAAAATGGTAATTCCTAATGCAAGTACCCTCTCCAAGAAGCACTATGATGAAATTATTAGCGCTTGGCTGAAGTGTAGATGACAAATCCTTGTTTTGATATAATTTGGCAATTTTGGAGTCAGCTAAACATTACATTAAAACATCTCACACATATAGTTGCATTAGTGCATCCATGAAAGTCACATGGGGTAGATTTATCAAAATTTTGGTATTTCACCTGAAGATTGGACAGACGAGCTTTGGATAAGGGGCAACAAAATGAAAATAGGGACATTATCTGAAAATCGACACACTGCCGTGTTGCGCACCTGATGCCAACAACGTGCCAGCTTGCACAGACAGTACATTAAACTGAGGCGGCACTGCCATTGCCAATAAGTAAAAGCTCAGGTATGAAAATACAGATCCTGATCGTGTGAGGTACTGAGGAACTCGAGGAGGTGCTCTCTGCGTGCCTTCATCTCCCACTGACTTCTAAGGAAGCTGAGAGAGCTGACTGCTCCAGATGACGAACTGAACCCCTGTAATTCTCCAGCCCAACATATATTATGCAGGTCTGGAGTCTTCTCCATAAACAGAGGGGATAAATCTTACCCAGGCTAACAGCTCCTCAGAGCGCAGAACTGCCCAGCCGTGAGGCCAATGACACTTGTTGCTGTGTAACCCTGTTTAGGAGTCCCCCATGCCTGAGGGGGCTGTTTCTCGGTTGCTGCTGAGATCTCTCCACCGGTTTTGATTAATGGCATTCAGAAGAGAAAAACTAATTTTCTAAAAAGGAAACCTCCAACCATAACTCACTGCCGATTATTTAAACAAATGTTACACCACACGCACACACACACATTGATTTCAAATATTTTACATGGGCTCTTCCCAAAGCAAAGCGTGGGAGCTCAAGCAACCCCCCTCTTCAAAGAGGCGATGTAGAATTAACCCCTTTGTTGCTGGCATTGCTGCCCGCCTCCCTGTGCTACTGCTGGCAGGTGACATTTCCATAAAATCAATGGAATGTCAGGATGGACCAGGTGCATCCGGTAGCACAGCAGGTCTTAAATGTGCTGACATCAACAGTTCACACAGCTTGTTGCATGCTGAAACAAAACCCAGGTGTCTGTCGTGATTTAGGTTGCATGCTCCTTGCAGCATTGTTAACTGAAGGCATTTCCTCCCCCTCTAGCACCAGTAAATAATTACTTTTTTCCTTACAACTAGCCAAAGGATGACTTTAATACTTCCAGATCTTCTCTGTTTATATTTCTATCTATCTCCTTGACTTGATTGTCTCTTGAAATGGTACCTAGAGATAACTTGATTAAATTAATTGTGGAGCTCTTCTTTAAAAGCTATTCTCTCTCTCCTCTTCCCTCTCTCTTTTTCTCTCTCTCCCCCATCCCATTTATTTATAGGAAGCTTGTAATAACCGTTTTGAGCAGTTAAGTGATCTGTGATACTTACAGAAAGAACCCAAAGCCTGTATTGGTGAGCTGTAACGCTGGTCCATTTGTTATATTTCTACACGCAGTAGTTCTAAGCACAGGTGGTTATTTTCCTGTTATCATTTTACGCAGTGGGTAGACTGTTGCAAAGAGGGAAACATCACCTTTCCCTTACTGAGCTTAAAATTCTTTACATAGGTTATGCTTAAAGATATATGCAATATTCATGTGTGGCTCCAGATAAAACAGCACAGCACAAATGATCAAAACTGATATTATATATAAACTTATTTCTAGCAGCAGTATTATTTCTGCAGGACCTTGTGAGAGAAATCTCTCTCTCCGGTAGCTGAAACATAACTGCCCTGCTTGCAATGTGGGCAAAGGGAGTTTATTGTATACAGAGTTTTCTACAGTCCTCATGCTTGCTTTATCTGTGGTCTTCTACCCGTTTTCAAACAGCAAATGAAAGAAAATAGGAGGTTGCCATGAAACAATAGCCATTTTCCTTTTTGCCCCTCTTTTTTCCTTCACTTTTCATTGCTCTCCTTTAGTTGGTTGCAGGGGGCCACCCCCCTTAGAACCCTCAAAATCACTTGTCTCAAGCAGATCTGAAACGTGTTGAAAATCCTGGCTTTAATGGCAGGTTAGAGGCTAATGTGGGTTGGTGAGTACAGAGACAGAGCTTGCTAACCCCTAGAGATGTTTAAGATGATATGACTTGTCCCATCCCATCTGCTCAGGAAAACCACAGAGTTCACTCACAGGATGTCTTACGACAGCGAGCGACATCGCACATGGTCTAGCACCCTCTGGAGCCAGTACCTATGGGTTATCCTTGTGAGCAACGAAGCATAAGACATAAAGGAGAACAGCAACCAATAAAACATTTAAAGGAAGAAAGCGTGAAGTGGGGGATTAAAGTACCCAAATTAGGCCCAGGGCCTTTACTTATGTGATAGCGTTTTAACTCTTGAAGTAGAAGAAATTAAATAATGGGTTTAAAAGTGCTACGGCCCACTAGGTTACTGTGGCAGAGTAGGAAGTCCACTGATCCCAACTATCTATTAAATTCAGCCTCACCAGTCAGACCTGGCAGCTAAGAAGGTTAAATGAATCCTGACTGCCTGAAAATGAAGCTGTTTGAACCAGGGCAACATAAGGCAGCAAATCCAGGAGAGGTCCAGGTTGCTGTGAAGGAAAGACCCCTGAGGAATCACCCCTTTTGCTTTCCATGAGCCATGAGACCAAATGCTTTGCTAAAGCTGGTAAAATGGAACCAAATCAACTGTTCAATGGATTTGGTCCCCTTCAACCAGCTGTAGCTGTGCATTGATCACTCAGACGCAGCTTGAAGGATTAAGTACTTGAGCTGGACCAAGACAACTAAGGTAGCAGAAGACAAATGGCCCACATGGACCCTGTCGATAAGGAAATTATGATGACTGGCACTACAGATCTATCACCCTGACTCTAAACTGGTGGGCTGAACTGGAGTCATTATGTGGTTGCCAGTCAATTCCAGGTAACTGAGTCCCCTCAAGATTGATAATCTCAATCTTCCTACTGTATTGATCTGAGCTGTAATTCAGAACTGTGTTTTTTAACTGCAAATGCTGCATTTTCATATGTATGCACTAAAGCCTTTCAAAAAGCCCCATGCCGCAATGTTCCATCTATTGTGATGACAAATAAACATTTTGATGCAAAGTTCCCTTCTCGATATTTTGTACTGCGTGACAAAATGATCATTCGGTAGGCGCACGTGAAAAATGTATGTTATATGGCCAATGCAGCTAGATGCAGGAAATGAGCTACAAATAAAAGATACTTTCTAAATGTGCCCAGACTGGTAAATATCCACAGCTTACACAATCAGTGCAGCAATGGATAGGTTTGGTTTGCGAGTCTATGCTCCAGAAATGGTCCTTTGTGTCTCTTTGTTCTTTACATTGACCTCATGGTCTTAAAGATTTGGTGTGAAGGTATAAAGCCCAATCTGGCCACAATAAGCATTGATGTTATGCTAATAATGTAAAGAAAATCACTCACTTTCTCATATAATAATGATGTGTGGGAAAGTAAGCCAAGTGTAATTTTTTTCCTAACTTTATCATAAATTTAAAGAACGACCACAAGTTACAGGTGCTGCTGGTGTAAGACCCAAATTCTGATGTGAGATTATATATTTCCATCATTTAGAGATCCTTAGGTCAAATTCTCTGTTGTTGTGACTGAGTGCATCGCTGTTGATTCAAATGGAGTTTTGACTGTTTTGACCAGGTGAGAATTTGGCTCGCAGGAGCCCAGATTTAGGGCCAGATACTGGAATTTACAGGAATGATGTCATGGAAACCAGTGGGATTACTTACATGCTTCGAGACAAATGAGTGGTGTTTGCTGAGTCTCACCTTAATTTGTAAATTATGTTCAAACTAATGTGTGTTTTGATAGGATGAGAAATTAGGAGCAATATTATTAAATTGGAGCCCCCACCTCAAGTGAAAAAGCAAAATTTTGTTTCTGTCATTATTAAAAGACCCACTTTGTTAGCATTTTGGAGGTGTTCAAAGATACTGGGGGCAATCCTGATCCTACTGAACTCAATGAGATTTTTGCGCTCAACTTCAATAGGGTCAGGATTTGACCCACTGTTCTTTGAAAGCCAGTTAAACTGAAGTACCACTCACAGCAGGCAGAGAAAACTAAAACCTCTCAACTAAGCCTCTTGGAAAATAGCAGCAGATTGACTTGCATTCTGAAAAGCCCGTTCAAAAGGCAAATAACAAATTTCACTAAACATGAATAGTGACAATACAGCTGCTACACAGTGAAAACATGTTCTGCGATAAGGTAATATTTTGTTAGAGATGATTTCTGTATAATGGAAATTACTATGGTGTCAACGGATATCGTGCGACTAAATTCCCATGGAAACCCTTTGAAAATTTAGGTATTAAGTTGTTTATTTTTCCTGCCTCCTCCCCCACAATTAGCTGGTAATTAATAGTAAACATGCCAGCAGGGATAACACATTGCATCAGAGCTGATTAGAAATATTTACACTTATTTTTAAGAAATGAAAAGGAATAAAGCAATGCATCAAAATAGGGACCATTTTTATCCTCATAAAATGAGCTAAGTTTTTTAAAGGCACAAAAAAGAGGCTTTTTCGTTGTTCAACAAATTGCAGAACACCAAGATCACGTATCATGAAAATGCTTCAGAAAAGGATTTCCCTAGGGACTAATGAAAAACAGCCAACTCCTTATGCATCCTAATACTGGTGGCTGGAGACATCACACATATACCAGGAGGTAAGCAGTTTGCTACACTGGGGAGAGACCTGGCTATATCAGATTATAAACTGAGTTAAGCAATGCAGGCTCGATTCTAGGCAAAATATTCAGGCACCAGCCTTCATCTTTGTACTGTCAGTTTGAAAACACAAAAAATTGTGGACGGAGATTTTCTACCAGTAATTGCTCGCATTGCAATTTATAACAATGTCAATGTCCAAGTATCTGAGTGAGCCCTGAAATTGGGCCTCAGATAATTTTGCAGGTGCAGCAATGAAACCTGGTTAAGGCTGGTTGAAAATATAGCTCTCTTAAGTCTCAACATCCCAGAGACTCTAAGTGAGGGTATCCACTGAAACAGTAATTTAACCCTGCTTCAAAGTCTACTAGCGTCATCACCTTAAGGCTGTGTTGCTGCCAAGCAAGGATCACAGCTTCATAATCAGGAAGGATGGGAAGAAAAGTAACAAGGAATATTGATGGGAAAGGGAATCCTCAAAAGTAGTCCCTGTTTGCTGACATCCTAGGCTGAATGATATCAGGAGTCTAGGAAGAAAAGACAGAATAAGAACAGATGCTTCCAGCAGAGAGTGGCCTGGGTTTTCAAAATATTACTCCCTTCCTACTCTCTCTTTTCAATCTGGATAATTCTCTCGAATTCCCAAAGGCTGCATCCAATGTAAACAACATCATTATTAAAATTCTTCCTTGGTCATGATAATTAAGTTCCTAAAATATGTCAAACGGGAAAGCTGGAGGGCGTATAATTTAAACAAAACACAGAATGTAAATGAATTTAAGTGGTTTTCTTCTTAAAGGTGCCGTGTTGAATAATAGCACATCTACTGCAACTGGTTTGGGTGACTTTTCTTTTAACTTTGTTCACAGATTTTCTGCAATTAATACATGAAAATGCGTGCAGCAACTGACACATGGCATGATTATACAAGTGTATTTGCACAGACAATCTGTAAAGCATCGATTTATTCCAAGGTATTATTTCCATAGGAATTGTTCTGTGTATGTGTATATATAACTATATTTAGCATATGCACACATATGAAAACACACACACATATGTAAATATATACAATTACACACATGATATTTTAGTTTTATAAAATGTACTTATCAAATAGAGACAGACAGACAGATTTTTTTTGTATAGAAGTACTTTGGCCAAGATTTGCAAACTTGGGTACCTAAAGTTAGGGATGTAAGTCCATATAAGTGATTCAGTTTTCAGAGGTGCTGGGAACCTGTAGCTCCCACCAAAATCTATGCAGCCAGGAGTATTCAGTAACTTTGAAAATTAAGCCACACGCTTAGATGCTTAAAAATGCTCTGATGATTATCTTTAGACACCCATGCTTGAAAAATTTTGCCAGTATTTTTATAGAATAGGACATTCAATTCACTTAACAGGGAATTTCTCTAACAATATAGCCCATAACAGTCTAATAGAGGACACACCAGGTTCAAAAGTAAGGCTGGACAATCACAGATTACTATACATGGATTACAACATCTTGGGCCAGATCCTCCAGTCAGAACAAGCAACACTCAGAGAAAAACTGGAAAGGACGAGAGTGGCAAAGGTGGATTTAAACCCCTGATCTGTGTTGGCCAGATTCAGAATAACTGGTGGACTTCAATTACTTATGCAGCCTGGCTATGGTTTCCAAGGGACCTTTCTTGCAGCTAATGATTGTTGTGACCCAGGCAGGCTGTCTCCTGACTCACCCAGGAGGTGGAAGGGGAGAGGCGTTGGAGCTGCTAAAACTGTCGTATGCCACCAAAACATGGCGGAAGAAATTCTCTAGGGCCTTCTTGGGTATGCAAACCAGATCAAGACTAGATCAAAAGTGCCTGGCTTGCAATTCTCTCGTAATTCTGTCTATAGCTGCATTTTTTCTAAACCTAGATAGTGCAGCACAATTCACCGGAACTGGCTTGCGAGCAGCCAGCCAATACAGAGGCGAGGGATCGAATGGCTCATAGAGTTTTAAGGATCCTCTTATCCCCTACAGATCATTCCACTTGGTCAGGGTTGAGGCTCATCCACGCACCGCCGCAGCTCAGCTGGTGCCTGCTACGGGCAAACAGAACTGAGCGCTGCCAGCCTTCCTCCCTGTGGGATCCCTGAACACATGTCAAACATTTAAAAAGGGAAATACAGTTGTTCAATGAGAGGTAAAAAGAGTTGGACTCCACCCCAGAATGGCAATGTGCTTTTCAAGGGTGTCTCTCAGGGTGCCTCTGTGTCCCATCAGTTCCGATTGAAGACCATTCATGCTTGGCCTTGACGTCAACAGGGGAAGGAGGAGGTATGGTGAGCAGAATGGGTCAAGCAACAGCCATGGAATCCACAGGGACCTTCATTTATTTCCTAACAAACCTTCACGGCGTAGGGCCCTCGTTGGTGTTGCTTGCACGTGCTAGTTCACCTCCCTGACTCTCAAAGGATGATGCCATATCCAGGAGGAAAGCATAGACCCTCACTAGCCGGGCCTCATTTCCTAGCACTTCGAGAGCGGCAGGATAGTCTCTGCTCCAGGCACAGGTTAAAACCACAAAGAAATTCCACCATGAGTTGAGCAGAACAGAGTGGCTTTTTCCGAGCGAACACCTGTCTCCGGAACCCTCTCTTTTCCCACCAGGACTCCACCAACTCCGCAGCCCATACTCAGGGTAAAATCGTGTCCCCCTTTCCTCCTGCAGGAGCCAGTACGATTCAGAGGCGAGGAGAGGGAGAGGGGATTCCCTTACTATGCAGTCTGTGAGACATTATGGGCTATGGCCAAAGGAATTTTACCCGTGTGCTGGGATATGGAGGATGGGGACAAGAAGCTTTGAAGAGCCACACGCCCATATGGCTCATGAAGGGGGAGCACAGGGGCTAAACATACCCCCGGCCCCATGAGCCTATTGGTTTCCATAGGAGACACCCAACCTGAGCAGCTGCCTCCTGCTTTGCAGATAGGCAGTTGCTTAATCAGCCCCAAGAAGAAGAGCCATACAATGGACTTAAAAAAAGAAGCCATAGTGCAGAATGGGGGAGTGGAGAGCTGTCACAGCGAGGTCCCTGCAACAGGCGGGAGCCACAGACTTGGGGAGCAGATTCTGGTGGTGGGAGAGGATCACTGCAGCTCAACACAGACCCGCTGCCATGGTAGACACTGAGTGTGGGATTTATTACTGCTAGAGTAGTAGATGTGAGTGACTCACGGGGGAACGTAACAGAGGGGAGGCAACCACCAGTGACACAACAGGGAGGAATTTTTCACGGGGGGAGGGGAGGGCAGAATTACTCAGGCTGGGATTTGGCCTGGAGATCTGGGTTCACACCCCAATCCTTGCAGAGACTAGGCTCCCCAAGGTCATTATCTCCCCCACGTGTGTGCTACGTGCCTCGTTCAGCAGGACAGGCTTTTTGTTTTTTAAATGCACCTAACAACTTGATCCACTTCACTGTGTTTTGCATAAGCCTCAATGGTGAAGGGCAGTTTTGCCACTGATTTCAAAAGCAGCAGTATTGGATCCTATAAAAGACATTATTAAACTGTTAGCCAAGTGGCCTCTAAATATATCAAATACATCTGTAATCAATATTTAATGACAGGACCTTTACACATGCAACCAGAGAATGCTAGTTTCCTGGAAACCTGTTAGATCCTCAAACAAGCCAATCCTGAGGGCTCAGCTCTGCAAGCCTTGTGTGTAAATATTAAATAATTAGCGAGAATAATCCTCTTGCATTTGACCTCTGCTGTAATAAAGACCCTTGTCTGAAAATGCAAGTGTTATTTTGAGTGGCAATTCATAATCTAAATCTGCTAAACAGCTCATCCTAAATATCTTACTGCTCAAATATCTACAATATTTATATAGGACTTAGCAGAGATTAAAAAACAGACACATTTCATGTCCCAAAGACCGCCCAGTGTGTATCAATCAAATTTTCGAAAGGAAAGTGGTAATGGAAGCGGCGGAGACAGGAAGGACAAAATTAAGCTAATGTAAATTAAATTATATTAACAATTAATTGTATATGTTGCTATATTTTATTTTGGGCTATGGGGGTACCCCTGACACAACTTTAAAATACCTGCTAGGAGCAACAATACCTAGTGGTGGGCCCGCTTAAATTGTAACTTAAAATCTTGAATTTCCCTCCTCCTCCAGCAATGCCCCACTCTTACAATTCTCCCCCATTTACACATAACTGGGGGGTATAGAAGATGAGCTTTGCAATGTGCTCAGAAGGTCATCAGACTCTAGCTACTTCAGCCTCTTTTGAATTGTACCTTGACCTCCAGCCATTTGTGTTTGAGCTGTACATTTTAAATCTTTCATGTGGCTATCAGCCATGAATCCCTAGCAGACAGTCCAGATCCAAACATGCCTGAGCACAAAGGGAAAATGGGATCTGGATTTGACCCTGCATTTTGGGGTTGGACCCATCTCTATCATTCATATTGTGGCTTCGTTTGTTTCTTACCTGGGGTGACTGAATCTATGCCATCATTGCTGGGTATGGGGATTCTGTCTGTCAGATTTTATTGATGGATTTTGATGTTTGTCCTTTTCTTACATAATTCTTCTGAGAAAAGAGAAATGGGGGTAGGGAGGGAAGGACAAGCAAATAAACACACATATAGATGCTCTACGGTGACATTACATCAAGTGATGGAAGCACATTTTCAGCCAGGAATGCTACAGTACCGTTGTGCCTGAACAGAAGTTACTCTTTCTTTGCTCACAGCTGGCATTGACATATAGCCTGAAGGGGCTATCAGGATACAAAGTTAGAGGTGGTTAAAGACATTAAAAATTATATGATGTGAGCACCATCTACACCAGGAACATCGTCCACGAGGAAGATGTATTTTGATGTACTGGGCAAAAGAAAGAATGCAGATTACAGCTCTCTGGCCAAAGATATTTTAAAGATACATGAAAAATAGATATGATTATGTAACTAACATGCCTTTTCTTGTTGGTCTTTATTGACTCTTTCTTTTAAAAAAAATATTACCAGTAAATATAATGGGCTGCCCGCATCTTTCTTTCTGGATAAATTATGGTTCCAGTGAGGATATTTATCATCGAATGCAATGATTGGGCTGATCATACAAGTGATCTGTTCAGTGCTTGACTTCCCTTCCCAGCAGGCAATTGAACATCCCTCTTGTCTAAGGATAGCCAGCATTTGCAAGGTCCTGCCATAGGTTCTGTTAAGCTAAATAATAAATATTCCACTTAGAGAAGGAATGTAAATCTTTCCACTGGGCTGGAAAGAATTTGCATTTCTGCATTTGTTGAGACTGGTACTGCATAAGTCTTTACAATGTACTTGCGTAGAGACAGCAAACGGACTCAGTACTAATGTACAAACTTCTTCTTTTTAAGAAGACTCACGGACGTTTTGTACATCATACGTGCCAGAGCCAGCTTGTAGGAAAGAGAAGTAGAAAGAAGGTACTTAGTGAAGTGAAAAATACACCTCCCCCTGCCAAAAAAAGCAATTAAAAAGTCAATAATATTGACACAAGCTGCAAGTAAAAATGGATGCAATAATACATAAATTGGTTAAATATAAATAGTAAGATACACTGGAATGTTGTTTTTGCAGTTTATTTAGAGCCAGCTTGTGGCACGTCCTGCACTTTCACGCAAGGACATATGGGGTTGTAGGGCATTCCTTTACTCCCATGTGCAGACAATCTCTCAAACCACTGTGTCATTGCATATGGACAGGAATGGGCAGAGCCAAGGTAGTGCCATCTTACTAAGGCACGTGCACTGTACTAGGTATCGAGCTAGAATGGGCTTTGTTTCCCTTCTCCGCCCCCTGAAGCAGGTGTGATCCAAGAGCCAGATTGTGATGACCCTCAGTCTTCAGTCTGCTTCTCTGTCTGCTCTTAGGGCAGAACTTGGAATTCATGGCAGGGCTACAGCTCAGCCCTAAATTGCCAAATATAAACAGGGATCAGCCCTAAATTGCCAAATATAAACAGGGATTTTTCAGGGCTAGATTCTACTAGCCTGACCTTCCATCTCTCCTTCAAATGGGACTACTTGGGGCCAAGGTACTACACCAAGTGAGTAAGGCGGGCCATATTTGGCCTTACCTCATTGTAGATCAATTTTCAAAAGAGCTCAACACCCAGCAGTTACCATGGGAGTCAAGCTCTTTTGCAAATTTGGCCCTATATGGCTATGGTATGAAATGAACATTATAAAACCGCATGTCCCTCCATTGTGTTCTGTCAAATCAAATCCCTGTTTTATGAGTGGTTAGACAACAAAAATATAATAATAGAACAGCAAGTATCCTCTCAAAGCAAGATTTGTGAGACTTTTCTGGTCTAAACTGGGCACCAGGAATATGGCTTGTTCAAGTGTTTGCAAATCTGACATGAGAAAGAAACCAAACTTTAAATGATGAGCAAGGTAAAAGCCCTAAATCTTGATAGTTCGAATGGCCTGTTCCCATTCTCATTTACCCTGGTTTTACACAGATGTAACTCCGTTGACTTCAGTGCAATTAACCCTTATTTACACCACTGAGAGATCGTAATGTATGTGGTCAGATTTCTCGGTGATCATAAATCACCCTACTGCAAAAATCTTATCCAGTGGCATGACTAAAATCCAGTGCCCACAGGGTTAAGAAAGGACTCACTGGCTCAGCACAAAGCTGCTGCATGCACCAGTATGCAATGGGACGACAAATGGTCCATTGTGATTTTTTGAAATGTTAATCACTATCCACTAGATAGAGAGCTGAGATCAACCAAACTCATGAATTTTATTACCACAAAATCAGCTTAGCTAATGGCCTCGCAACTTGAGACCCCCTCATTGGAGAGTCTCTCTCTCTCTCAGCCTGCAATTCCACCTCCTTTGTGATCAGCAGAGGTGCTGGAGCCGGAGTCCTTGCCCTGTGGCTGGATGGGGACACTGCTCATGGGAAGCTTTCCTTGACCCTGGCCTTCCCTGCCTTGGTCTGAAATAGCACGAATCTATTGACTTTCTGGGTATGCTGTTCATCTGTTTTTCTAGGTATCTGGTGAGCATGAGGATGCTGGGCAAACAGGGCTCTGTGATATTATAGGGGATTATTTGCTCTGTTTATGGGCTTGAGCCAAAGCCCACAGAAGTCAATCAAAAGACTTCCATTAACATGGGCTGACTGGACAAGCTGGACTTTCTGTATTAATGTTTTCATGTGCTCTTATTTTATGAACATGTTTTAATGTATGTCAGAGCATCTAGACCTGCTACAGAGAGGTTCCTCTCCTCACATGGCCTCACAAAGAAAGAAATAATAAGACGTGTGCTCTCTTCCCTCTCCCCTGTCACCGCAAAGCTGGGGAGGAGGGCTCTGAACGCTTCAATGGCTGCATTGCTCTGCAGTGGGGCTAACGCTAAAGAGGAATTTAAACGACTCAAAGATGTGGCCAATCCAGAAGGAATGGGAAGCTGAAATGTCACCTGAATGTGGAGCCATTATTTTGTATCTTTGAACTTGTCCCTTCACATCCTCTCGGCCTCCTGACCCATCACTCCCCTCGCCAAAAAAAAAAAAAAATCCCAAGCATTTTCCACACTACGTCATGGATAGCCTTTTTCATGAAAGAAAGAAAGAAATTTTTCAAAGGCACCATGTTCAATAGTGACTTGACAATTCTGCCTGAGTAAGAGATGGCCCATAGCAGTACAGGCCAAGCAGTAAACAATGAGTTGCAGCCTCTGATGCCCCATTGTGCTGAGGAAGGGGTAAGTTATTTCATCCCTTTTTGTAGGGCAGCTCTCCCCACGTGAATAAGGTGTTCTTCCTGCTTTGGATGGCCCACTACTGACTGACAATGATTCAGAAACCTTCTAATGAAGTAACTTTTTATTGCAGGACCTTCTTGGCTATTTAACAGGAATTTCCTACTATGTCATCTGTTTCCCTCTCTTTCTCTACACTATTAGGCTAGTTTTAAATGTGTCTTTTTAAATATGTTTCTTACTTTAGTAATGAAATGCAAATAGACTGAGGTTTAATAGCGTCACTTGTTTTCTATTGGTTGATGGTGGCATAAGCCAGCTTTCCCTAGGACCCAGAAAAGTATGGTTGTTTCACAAATGGGAAAGGGGCAAGGAGAAAGCATGGAGGTCATCTTGCATTGGGAGGGAGGTAGAAGTCACTTGGAAAGTAAAGGTATGCCCTTCTCTTCAGGTTGAAGACGTTCATTCTGCAGTGGGTTTGATAACTCAAAAAACCCACCTCGGATTTATGAGGCACAGGTGGTGAGATGACCCCATATGGCAGTGAGTCCTGCTAGTCTTAGAGAGAACTAGCAAAGGTTGGTTTGCCCTTGGCTGGCCTCCTCTGAGAAAAAATCATGACCACCTTGTGAGGGCAGGGGCTAATTGTTGGGGTTAAAACCCATTGGAAGAACTCTCATTGACTACATTGGGCTCTGGATCAGGCCCCTGGAGAGAAAATAGGAGAGAGGGGATGGGGGAAGAGGAAATTTGTAAGGGGAAGGGAAGAATGATGTGTAGGGGCTGCTCCAAGTATAACTTCATTGCATGTCTCCCATATACCAAAGCCAGCATTGGATACACTGGACCTGATGGTGTAAACTGGCATAGCTAGATTGACTTCAAGATCAATTTACATAAAATGGGAGATCTGGCCCACTACTGACTACAGGGATTAGTTGCTAGGATGGGTGGGCAGTAGAGCCTCGTCCAGGTTTTCCAAAAGCCTGGTGAAGGAAATCTCTTCAACAGGCTGCAGGATCTTTTTAAATGGAGGCATTTCCATTCTTTTTGTACTTAAAATTTCATAGGGGCTTCTTCCTGATCATCTAGGTTATTACTCATGGAGAAATCCCACATGAGGGTCTGCCTATGAAGTTCATATATATGCGAAACTCCCATTGACTTCGGTGGAGTTACTGGCAGAGGATAACGGCTGCAGGACAGACCTACAATGGCACCATTTTGAATTAAAATACAGTATTTTTAAATATGTCATTAGAACTTAAAGGGACAGTGGAGATGGGCCAAACTGTACAAACCAATGTATTCATACAGTGCTTCACTAGAACAAGCAGCAGTGCTAACATGAGGGTTTGCAGGATTGGCCCCATGGTGTTTTCTGAATGCTCAACTAACCAAAAGGGAAGTCATATGCTGAAAATCTCAGAAAAAATTGATTTATGTGACATTGTTTCTAAATAAAATCCTCTCTTGTTTCCATCCTCTTTCCATGTTGCTTCTCACTTTGCATTCAGTTTGTCTAAACCTGCCATTCTTTATCCAACCCTTAAGGAAGGCCTCATAGACAAAACTATGAAGCCTCCTAGATTCTATTTTTAATACCCATTTTTCACTGAGGGTGAAATTCACCCAGCAGCCTAGTTCCCTTACGCTGTGGCTCTTCCGTTGTTGCTGTAAACAAAGCTGGACAGCTCATAGGAAGGGTAGGGGTAAGGGAAGGGATAGTCAGGCCAGGAGCTAGCCACCGGGGCTAGGATTACACAGATTTACTTGCCATAGAGTGACCAACTAGCAAGTGTGAAAAAGTGATGGATTGAAAAGTGTGCCTCACTGGTGGATTGAAAGACAGATTCCACCTCTGCAGCCCCACTATACTTCCCCAACTCATAGCCATGATTGAAGGGGCGGGTGAGGGTGGATTCCACTTTAAATTAATATGAGAAAGGATATAGGCTCTTCCCACATTTTATACCATCCGTGCTTGCTGAGATTTGAGTCAGTAAAGTCGCAGAACAACAAAATCAACTCATAGAACTTACTGAGTCCAATGATCCTGGCCCCAAAACAAACAACTTACAGGCTTACCAGTTTGGTCCTTTTCATTTAAAAGAGCAGAACAGAATGTGAAGCATACTATAGAAATGTGACTCCAGGAACAATTATGGAAAGCTATTGGGAATCTAGCGTAGCTACTAATTAGCAGATTACTGGCTAATTACTCATTAGGAACCCAAACCAATCCCCAGATCCGAATACCCTCAAACCTTTGGAAACATTCAATCTGCATCCAGAACCCAACTTTATAGCTCTGTTACATCTCTGGTAATTTCAAAGGATTTATTTGGTAAATATAATGAGCCTGATGTTGCAGTTTTCATCCTGGCAAACACCTCCATTGACGTCAATGGGAGTCTTACCTGCGTCAGAATTGCAGCATAGGTCTGGTGCTAATAAAAAAAGCTGAACCTTCCACATCAATCTGCATGCAGAATGACTGCAGGATATGGCCAATATTAATTACAGTCACCTTACCAGATAGTCCGTTTCGGGCATAGATTTGAAATCTTGTCATATTACGCAGTGCAATTAATGGGAAATTGGCCCACACCTTAAGAAGTGCTGAGACACCCATAGCTCGACTTCAGATGGAATTGAGTGTTTTCAGCACTTCTGAAGAGTCAGGCTATGCCTGGAAAAAAGCCAGCCTGATTCCCCTCTCTTTTACACCAGTCTTAAATGGATTCCACTGATTTCAGTATGGTAACACCTCATTTACATTGGTGTCAGAGACATCAGAATCAAGCCCAGGGTTCCTAACCTTGCTTTACAAATCGTGACATAACATGGTTAATTCCCCAGCTGCGGTAGAAATACAAAGTACGGCCCTGCGGTACGTTTTCTTCATTTCTTTAGCTTTGCTCCTTCTGCTCAGCTCTCCAGTATTAAACTTGACATTGGAAATATTTAAGTGGAATGTTAGTAGGTTTTCAAGCATGAATAAATTGATTCAATAACTGAATAAACCTGATGCATCTTTTAAATGGAAAACTGACATAATTTCCCAAAAGGTATCCGCTAATAAAGCATATTTAATCTGCTAATCCATTCTCTCTTTGCTAAGTGCCCCTTATAATGTATAAAAATATCAAATCAATAGCAAAATTGTATATAAAAATGAGGATGAGCTATTAGAAACAGTGCGAGAGCAATCTCCTTAAATGGCTTTTTACTGGATTCAGATTTCTGTTTCCAAAAACCTCAACTGAAAAGTTGAGCCAGGAGGGTGACCTAGCAGAAATGCATATGTCCTCATGATCTCACAAGGGAAACAGGTGTAACTAGCCACCTGGTTGAAGCGTTTCTTGAAGCCAACCCTTCTGCCATCAGTTCTATTTTTAGAAACACATAGCACAGACTCTCCTCCCTGCCCTGCCTCCCAGAAGTGCAGAAGTAAAAGGGCACCAGGAATGCGGGTGTAGAGCAGAACCACGTTTTAATTCTCTCATTTCAAGAAATTACTGAAAGCTTTGCTGTGGAATCTACACAGGCTCCCTTTTTATTGTTCATTTGTAATACAGCAATCTTATTTCAAAAAAGGCCTGCACTGGTCTCCCTCTCAAAACACTGCAATCATCATTCGATCAATGCAATTCTCTCCTGACAGCCAATTTAACAAGCAGTTGCTTTGCAAGCTGTGGAGAATTGGCTCTTTTCCTAATAATTCTGCTAATTTGCTTAACTTTCCCAGATTGCCAACAGCCCTGCTCTCAACATACAGTTTTCTAAATGAACCCCTGGACAATTTCATGTATGAGAAGAGAAGGGAAGGTAAATGACTTGAGAGGAATAAAGCACATGGTCTTTTATTTGTGACCTTTGGGCCAGCATTCAGATTTGCTTGTAAGTAAAACAAGCTTCCAAAGATTATTTTCCCTAAGGATTTAAACTACCCTTTTGCCTGTAATTATTCTGAGTTGATGCCTTCCATAAATTAGTTAATAATGCTTCTGTTACTGAGTTCCTTTAACGCATATTGCCACAACCCTTTCCACGTAGGGCCGGTGTCACTGACACAAGAATTGTGATCTTGAGGAGCACTCAAGCACGAGCAAAGGGAAAGAGAAGTAAGAATGAGGCTGGATAATACAAACATTTACTCAACCAG
Source organism: Mesoclemmys tuberculata (assembly GCA_007922155.1). NCBI lineage: Eukaryota > Metazoa > Chordata > Testudines > Chelidae > Mesoclemmys > Mesoclemmys tuberculata. Next base: position 22,034,990 of record ML675625.1, read on the forward strand.
GAGAAGAAATGAAAACCATGTTAAAGGTAAATGTCAGACTATTTAAAGACAATGTTAACTATTGATTTTTAGAGGAGACTCTCTCTTTAAAGGATTGAAAGCATTTCTTCAGATACCAATGATGGAAGAGCAGATGGGGGAGAGTATCTTTCTGGAGAGCAAAATGAAACTCCTTTACGATTGGCGAGGTGGATTATGTCTTTCAGCTAAAGAAGATCCTATTTAGCCAAAAAGTCTTTCTCGAAGTAAACAAAGGGCAAGAAGATATTTTAAATAGTGCTGAGCGATGAGGAGAGAAGCAACACAGCATTTGCTTCAGTGGTGTCCTTCAGTGAAAAATGAACACTCATTCATCCCGGTGATTTGTTGTATAAATGTTAAAGCTTGCTCAAGTTTTTGATTTTGCTTCCAGCTGAGGGGCTCATTGTTCACTGTTACGCACATGTACGATTCAAGCTCATTAAGTAACATTCACTCTCCCTGCAGGCTGCACCATAAATCTGAAATGTACCCTTCCTTGGCACACAGTAGACTGAATCTGCATAGAAACCTAATGAGACTAAGGCGAGGAGAGTGCTAATCAGAACTTGGACAAGGCAGCCGGGCATGTAGAGTATAGCCTCCAAGAAGAACGAAGCAAAGCCCTAGTATTTCAATAGCTAGGACCAAGAACATGTGGGAAATTCTAATGAACTTACCACCTATTTATTCAGGGTATGATTTTACATTATATGTAAAAAACCATGAAAAAAATGTCTGCTAAGAGAGCAGAGATGTTTTCTTTGAACTTTCCTTATTCCTGGTTCCTCCCATGAGATCTCTCCAGACTCCTTTAAATACATTCCTAGAGACAGATATTACAAGGTTCCATTTTGAGTGCATATTGGGAATTCCTCTTCTCAAATTCTGGCCCCTAATTATCACAAAGATGATTGTAACAGTTGATGCAAAATGAAAATTGCAGTACACTTTTAGGTCATGCAGTGGATCCAACCCTGCAGTTTTACCCAGTGTATTATTCAGACAAATGTCTCACATCAATGAGCATTAGCCAGCATTAGGAATGAAAGATCAAATATAATGTAATGTACTGTCAGTTAGTATAAATGAAATTTGTATTTGAACACACTGACTTCTTAAAAAAAGTCTAATTGGGGACTCTGAGGGAGATTTATTACACACAGATAATGTCATCACAGAGCAAACGCCCAACTCCCCTGCCAATCAATTCCCCTTCAATATCCTAACTAAGCAATCAACCAAATGAATATTTGAGGTTTGTATTTTAATATAGCTGGACACTAAAATTACTGTCTGACCATGCAGATCAGATAACTGTGTACAACATTACCTGATTTCTGTGCACAATCATAATAAGGGGCACACATTTGCACACATTTTGCATCTGCAAATTGCATACCTAACCAACTTAAAAAACAGCCCTGTTACACTGTCCTTGTGACAACAGATTTATTGGGAACTAGTGTGTGTGGAAGCATCATTATTTCATACCATACCAGTGTGTCTGATCTTTGTTGTATGCAAATTATTAAGATCTGTAACTAAATCTAGAAGGAATCATAAGTCCATTACTCATAAATGAATACATTTAGGATCGGGCCACTGAATAAAAACAGAATTCTTCATATATATTGGAACTTAATGACTCTAGATACCACTTCGAGGCTTTATACAGTTGTTCAAAAAACATTTTTTCATTAGTGAATTTAGTGCTGGCGAAAAAATCTGGAATGAATAGCTCTTACTGCTTATTTTTGAGGTACAATACATCCTCTTTCTTGCAATCTAAGCCACGTAAAGTGTTCCAGGATACTACCCTAATTAGTCATTCAAACATCTGGGAATAACATTAAAATAATTCCAGAGGTGTAGCCGAAAGTTTATGCCTGCAGAAATTTGTTACTCTTTAAAGTGCTACAAGACTCTCATTTTTAAAATAATTAAGAAACTTATTTCACATAAGCTGCCTAACAGTCATCAGATGATAATGCTGTAAGGTTACTACCAACCAAGATTGGATTTGAACAGAGACATAAGAGAAAAGGTTCTATACATCCCTGCCACATCTCTGCATTTTTCAGCTAGGGAACAATTCAAGTGCATTCCATTTTATGATCATTGAGAGCTTTTAAAAGTTAGTTACCATCATCCTTTAACAGCAAACTAAAGTTGCAGAATTTTGTGACTGTTTGTGCATTCTGAATGCAGTGCAGTATGGTACTGAAGCCTCAGGTTGCTTTATGATTAGATGTATTATTTCAATAAGGAGGATTTAAGATAGTATTAAATGACAGATTATATAATTTTTGAATGCGACGTTCATCTGAATTTTATTTTCTGGTGTCTTGACTCATTGACTTGATGCCCCTCTATTATGCACACACCTCTGGAGATGTTTCTGGCAATGATTACGTATAGCACTGAGCCAGTGAATAAAACCACTACAGAAACTGCATTGCAGATCGCAGTATCATTTTCTTTATAATTGTCTCACAAAAGATGGAAGTTATATGGAGAAAATAGTGTACAGTGACAGGTTGCACATTTTTACAGTGTGTATCAGATCTTGCTAAAGGTTTCCGGACTTATTTCTGATGGTTCTTGGGGATTTAACTTTAGGACCAATGTAGTTTAGCATGCATGCATGATCCACCACTCATGTCCTCCAGCAGTAACACAGTGTGAGCTGTCTCTTTAATATGGACAACACACAAATTTCTCTAAGTTATCACCTCAAGATCTCTCATTCATCTTAACCGTTAACTTCTGCATTTCTGACATCCAGCCCTAACCTATCAGCAACTTCTTCAAGTTCAATTGAAACCAGAGGTAATTTTTGGCTAGAGATTCTTGTTATGTATATAATGACTTCCTGATCTCCCAGCTGGAACTCAGCAATCAGGTGATCAAATCAGGGCTCTGGACACCTCATTTTAAACCCAGAGCATTCCCTACAGCAACATAGCACAGTAAATCAAAAGTCAGGATACTTTTCCACCATCCAAAAATATATGAGCAAATTATGCTGTCCCATGCTTACTTTGAAAAATACTAAAACCCTGATCCATGCATTTGACTGCAGTGTCAGCATTCTTTCCCCCCTTGCTAATGCCTTCCAAAATCTGCAAAATTTAGCCCTATTCCTTGTATTCTCTTTACAGAAGCTCCCTGTGGTCTTATGTATCAAATAAAGGTCTCGTTACTTAGTTTCTATACTCATCACGACATTACTCTCATTTATCATCCTGTTCTCAAAGCTTGTTCGCTCAGCCATTAGGCCTGCCGCACTTTCAACCCCCTCAATTAGGAATTCACTCGCCTGCGATTCCCCATCCCCCCAAAATGCAAACTTTTCCTCTTTCCAAATCTAGCTGAAAGAATGATCTGCTGCAGGTGTCAAAACCACTGACATATGTTCCAATACCAGAATTTCAGACTGCAATGTCTGGTCCTCTAATTAGGCCTGATACAAAGGGAACGTACCACCGTCTTCAAGCCCCAAAAGAGCAACAATTGTATGGAAGGCAGCAGGTGTTAATGAAAGCGTTTGTATGTCTGTAAATAGCTTGGTAATAGATAAGGTGCAGTAGAGGGTGCTCAAGAATATGTAGTGTAGTTTCTGGGCTTTTAGGACCTTGTTATACACTACAAATTGCTTCCATCGGGCAGCGCTTTATATATCATGCTCTTCTTAAAAGTAAAGACCCCTTACTCCCATGCCCGTGGGAGTGACTACCTAAAAGGAAAGCAGAATTCTGCCGCTGCGTACTGTCACGCAGATCGGAGAGATCACTCTGGCTGGTGCATATTGATGCATTTGCCCCAAAAGGCAACGGACATAATTATGGTGAAGGTGTTATTGTCTGTTTCCGAGTTTGGCCTGTTTCATGTGTTTGTGTTATTTCCAGTGTGCCTGGAGGTGCCCGCACGATAAGCCTGTTAGCCAGCTACATTATTTGAGTTATCATTTTGAAAGAGAAACAATAATCAAAAGATTTACACCCAGCTTCACATTAGCTACAGACCTGTGCATATGCAATTCTCTTTGCACCCCTTGGTCCATGCAATTCACTACTTTACCTTAGTGTCACGCTTTTTAAGGAATACAAGTCACTCAGTCAAGGCAATGGAGTCTAATTCTTGTCCTGTGTATAACGTGCATAACTGCCCTGAAAAGCAGGGCAAGAGCAGATCCCCCTTACAAATGTTACAGATTTCCTGACTTTGATTGTTTGTTCATTTTAATTAGCCTCGGAATTCAGCTATATAATTACATAGAATTAATTTGCAGGTTGTCTTTCTGAACAGGTAATTAAAATGCTGCATTGTTGATTAATGATGTGCAAAATAAATTATTAGCAATGTCACTGTTAGCATTATGCTTGTTATTACAATTTAGAGAAATTAAGGCAGTTCACTCACATTAAATTAAACATGAAAGCACAGAGGTAATGTACTTTAGACAATACCTATTTACTCAGAGAGCATATTTGATGCGTGTATTACAGTACATTTGTTAGGCCATACATCACTGAAAGTGCTGTTCATATCAGCTGCAGAAACCTAGCACTAATGCATATAATATTCCTGTCCAGTTCCTGCAAATATAAGAGTAAGGTTTGCTGGATTTTATCACTCCTCCCAATTTTTAAAGTTCTTATAAAGCCTGTATTGCTCATCTGTTATTCAGGTTTAAAATGACATACTAAATGCCCAAGAAAGAGTCGAATTTTGCTTCTTTTAGCAAAACCACCATTTAGGCCAGCAGGATTACGCACCAGGGCAAAGTAAGCAGGGTTTACTCCCAAATTAAAGAGAAATGGAGTGAATTTAGGACCAGATTCTGCAAGGAGCTGAGGCCCCTACTTGCAAAGCACCTAAATATGTGCTTAATTTTAATATTATACTAAACTTGATTTCAATGGGACTTATGCTTACGTGCTTTGCTGGATCGGGGCCTGAGTGCCTCCTGGGATGAAATAAGTGCCTTCAAACTCCATCATTGACCTAGCTGACTTTCATTTCAGGAGTGTCCGGACTCGCCTTTACAAAGGTGTGAATTTCCTTGACTAAACTGGCAACTCATTACCTCAGGGTAAAAAAAAACACCAGTGAAGATAAGTGATGAGAATTAAGGGTGCTCAGCGCCTCACAGCAGGTTCTCAGGATTTAGCCCTTAATGATTTTGCAGCTGTAGGGGAAAAAATAATCTATAATGAGGTGTGTAAAATAGCTCTCCAGATCCCTTTGCTTCTAGCTGGAAAGAGACTCCTCAATTATAGCCACTGGAAATATAAATAAATGAAAAGTACATAGTAAGTCAAGTAACTCTAATAAGGGGGCACATGGCGTGGCTTAATAGATATTGCTGCTTAATTACTGAGTAGAAAAGCAATGTGAGGCTGAGAGCACTGAGGAACTGGTTTCCTCAGTTTCTACATGGAGGGTGTATTATGAACTGGACTCTTTCCTCTCTGATGAGAGAGGTACTGGAGTCTCAGGAAACACTAATGCTCCTCCAACTAGCATGACGAGGTCTGTAATCGCAGGGCACTAAGGCACTCACGGCAGGAATATCAGTTAAAAATGATGGTTCAGAGCAAAGGACAGCTTCAGACCAGCAAATATCCCCCCGATATCCTCTCTGTGTGACAAGAGGCCCTCTCTCCAGGCAGACATACTTGCCACGCTCAATGGAGGGAGGGAAAACCCATACTTGGATTGGTAAATTTCTTCAGCAGAAGTTACAGCAAAGGAAAATAATTAGCGCCTAATCCTGCTCCCAGAAAATCAGTGGGGGCTTTGAGATTGAATTTAATGGGAGCAGAATCCAGCCCTCTATGGGTGTTTTTAATTTTTAAAATATCTTTGCAAAGTTGTATAATATTTACAAAAATACTCCCTCCACCCCAGTTTAGTTTTACTGACTCCTATATTAATTACCTGCATAGTACATGCGAAAGAATACACTGTAGCTAACGGCCACTTATGACATTCAGTTTCTTTTTCTGAAGCTCAGGGCATGGAGTTATTTTAGCCCTGGGATAGATATTGCCTCAGACCATCTTTCCAAAGTGAATTCTAGATCTTTTAACAATTTAATATGTCAAGGGCCAACTGCCCCTTTGTTTTCTCCCTTTCTATATTCCACTGTATGCCTGTGTCCTTGAGCCAACAAAGTTAACCGCTAGGGAAATGTGACCTGGAATTATATGAATAGCAGGAGGAGAAAAGATTTTTAAAATTTCATATTCCAGTCAGATGACTTATCCAGTAACCAGTGAAATTATATCTAAACAACATACTCTTCCATGTAATCTCGACAAAATCAAAGGTGCTAGTGCAGTTTCATGAAAAGGTCCATTTCTGTTCTGTAATACATTCTTTTTTAAACTTAAGGAAGGCTTGTATAACTGAGTTGTGCTGCTGTGTTTATTCTTAACACAAAGCTAGAATTTCTTTAGAAAAGCAGAACAACAGCACCTCCAAGTTTCCCCCAGCATGTTTATGCCACTATAAAAAATTCTATCAGATAGGTTTTTAAGACCTGGCTTGGCAAAGCCCTGGCTGGGATGATTTAGTTGGGGTTAGTCCTGCTTTGAGCAGGGGGTTGGACTAGCTGACCTCCGGAGGTCCCTTCTAGCCCTGATCTCCTTTGATTCCATGAAATAAAATTATGCAGAATCCCCACACTGCACTGGTGCAGAATCCCATTTGGGGCCATTTTTCTGCTTGTTTCAATTCACTCGATCAGGCAATGCAACACCAGTTCCATAGGTCTCGGAAAGGTTAATTTGGATATGCTGGAAAACTGGGTGTTATTTTTTTTTCATGTTACATGCATGCAGCAATACTGTTAACTTCACTAAATCTACAGTCCAGGGTGGGGCAGTGGACTAGGCACTTGATTAGAAATTGGGAGATTTAGCCGCTACTCCTGGCTCTGCCAATGATCTGTTGGGTACCCTTGGGTGAGTCACTTTTCCCTATGCTCATAACCTTTGTCCTGTTTATGTAGACTATAAACTCTTTGGGGTTGGGGCTGTCTCTTGCTGTATAGTGCCTAGGACAATTGGGCCCTGATTTTGGCTGAGGTTTCTAGGCTCTACTATAATAAAACTATCATTAATAACAGAACTTGTGTCTTTGTTTCTATAGGGGAAACATCTCCCCAATTCCTTTTGTTTTTAAGTCATAGAATATTAGAGTTGGAAGGGACCTCAGGAGGTCATCTAGTCCCACCCCCTGCTCAAAGCAGGACTATCCTCAGCTAAATCATCCTAGCGAGGGTTTTGTCAAGCTGCAGCTTAAAAATCTCTAAAAAGTCACTGAACACTGCACGCTATCATGATAAATAAATTAGGGATGGTCTGTCCCATGCATCAGCTGACCACGAAAAATCACCCATTATCCACTGTGGCACATATCAGTTTCTCTCATGAGGGCTTCCCGTGCATTTTTCATTTCAAGTGCTTGAGTGCTATTCTGTCCAAAGGTAAGCAATGTATTTTTTAACTAAAGCACTGCCTGAGAAGTCCTCACTGCATTACTCTTTTGGAGTCTCCTGTGGTACTTTGTGCCACTGAATGTTTGTCAGGAACATGAAATTAGCTTTCTACAGTTCTTCTGCAAAACAGCTTTTTACAATTTAAAACTGCAAAAGGTTGCCCTGGTCACAAAAATATTAATCTATGAACCTAGAGTTTGTGAAGTTGTGACAAGATGAGCCCATCATCTGGAAGGAACATAAGTTCCATAGCAAAGGTGGCATATATCCCATGCACTGCTGCAGACTGGGGACCGGCTGGCTAGGCAGCAGTTCTGCAGGAAAAGACCTGGGGGTTATAGTGGACAAGAAGCTGGATATGAGTCAACAGTGTTCCCTTATTGCCAAGAAGGCGAACGGCATATTGGGATGCATTAGTAGGAGCTGCCAGAAGATCGAGGGAAGTGATTATTCCCCTCTATTCAGCTTTGGTGAGGCCGCATTTGGAGTAGTGTGTCCAGTTTTGGACCCCACTCCCAAAAAAGGATGTGGAGAAGTCCAGCGGAGGGCAGCAAAGTCTGTTCTTTGCTGCAATTTTGTGCAAATCTGGTGTAAATCCACTGAAGTAATATGAAGTAATATTGGAGCAAAACTAATGTGAGAACACAATTAGGCCCACGTGCTTTAAAAGGTGTCATCAATTTTCACGGAAGACGTACTCTTTTTTTCTCCAGAATAAACAATCTGTCCATTTTTCAGATTCAAGAGAGCAGTGGCAAATTCACCTCTTGCAAGGCCATGTTCATCTGTATCCAGTGGGGTTGCAGAGAGCAGAATATGTCCCAAACAATCTACAAAATTAGAGTATGTCCCCTTAAAATAGATGTTTGTATGTGAAAGCTTTTATGTTGTGTAATTAATTAGATATATGTTCTGTTATAATAGTTAGATGTAGCAATTATACTAAGGGTTTAATTATTTTAATGAAAGTACCTAACTTTTTTTTTTGGTAATCAATTTGTTAAATTTAAATGATGAAATATGTGAATGGATTTGGCTGTGTTTCCTGTATCCCATGAAAAAATGAGACAGAACATCTCAAGAGATTATTCTCATCAGCAAAAATATTTAATAAAAAATATCTACAGTAAATAAACTCAATACAAGCAGACTGATGTAAAGAAAAGGGAGTTTTCCTTTAGATTTTGGCTGTCATATTGCTAAAAGGGACACATATTTTTCAGGTCTTTGCACATTAATAGATGTATCTGATTCAAAATACATGCAGTGAACCTACAGTAAGTGGAATTAAATGGTACATGTCTGTACCGAAGATGGCAATCCAGTGATATTTTTCTTGTTTGAATTATCTCCTGCCTGGTTGAGCACAACTGTAATTGAAACTATAATGTTTCATCCCTTTTAGGCTATTATTTATCTGAAAAGTTCATCCACTACTATTCTAAATTCATTCCAGAAATCATTCACTTTACTTTTGTTCCACTCATGTTGAATCCATCCTCTTTTGCATCAAAATGGGTCCTTGATTTTGACCTGGCTGAAGTTTCTATTAGTTGGCAATTGTGACACTTGAGTAAATAGAACGTTAACTGGCTTAAAGAAATCTGTTACATATAAATCTGTACATGATTGAAGGGGGATTTTCCATGACAAGGATAAGTGCAAAGCTCAGTTATTTGCTTCTCAGGGGATTTTGTGTGAATATTTTTTTCCAGTTTGAATCCATCTGAGTTTCACTCCCCCAGTGGTTTGCTTTCAGTTCACATAGTGAAGTTCATTGACTTTCACTTGGTTTCCCACCAAAACCATGAATTTTGAATGATTTTGATGCAAAACTACCAATCAACCCCATGTGTTTTGAAATAGGCCCCAGTGATCTTTCCAATTAACCTGATCTGATTTCTGGGGTATCGGACACAATTCCAGACTAGAACTGAATTTTCTTGCTTAGTCTCGACCCAGAAATCAAACCCTTCAAATGTTAGATGGGTTTAAATCTGAGATTTTGTCTCAGCCAGGCCATGTGTGAAATCCAGATATGGTTCCAACTTGAATTTCAAATGCTCTCAATGTTCAGAGAATGTTCAGATCTAAGATTTTGGTCAAGATGCATTGCTACCAGAAATCTAATACATTTTTGTGTTTTGGGGGAAGGGTTCATGATGAACATTTGGCAGAGCCCCAGAAAAATGTTCCCAATCAGAGAAGATGAAATAAATGATGATGAAATAACCCCACTTTTTTCAAAAGAGCAGAACATGAATTCCTAGTGCTGTGCCATGAAATACACCATGCTTAGTTTAGGAAATGAGTGCGAGTAATGCTGTTTATAACATTTAAAGTGACTTAACTGTCTACACCAGCACAATAAGAGGAAAACAACCACAGCTGGTAATGCGCATGAATGTGGAGGGTAGAGAAAAGGGAGTATGGCCTTTCAAACATGGTCTATGAAAAGATCAAGCTGTAAAATGCACCCATCTGTGTTCACAGGTCACTAAGCCTCTAGCAGAGAACTGTTTACTATTCTTAGGACACAAACATATCTCATTATTTCCTGGGGTACAGACATTCACCATAATATAGGGAAAACAAGTTCTTATATGTAAAGTGGTGGCTGCAGTGTCATATTTGGGGTTTATCTTTTTCATATGTTGTGATTCTTGGGGACTTGATCTTTCCTGTATTGAGGCCAATAGATCAAGACCCAGATTATCAACCAGAGTGCAGGGACGTACGTACCTGTAGAATGATCAATGCAAACAATATTGCATCACAGACTATTTTGTCTATGTAAGTCTGGTATTGGTTTTTGCATTTCTCAATTCTCATGCACTGTTTTCAAGCACTATGCATATGTCTGCTGTGTCTACCATCCTGGGAATGTGTGTGTAATGCCGTGCATATGCCAGTGTAGCAAATGGATTGCATATCATTAGATACTATCCATTTATAAGCAATTTCTAGTCTGTTCTCACATAATATTGATAAACAGAAGAAAACAAAACTATTTTGCTCACCCATAACATCTGACATTTCCAAAGACAGTATCAAATTACTCTTCCTACATACCTATAGAAAGCTAGATTGCTGGATAGATAGAAGTTTGTTGGCTCCTAGCTTCTGAGATTTCGGAAAGACAGTGAGACAAATGGGCACATTTTCCTTTCAAATAATTAAAAACACAAGAGCTGGACTATATATTACAGCATTTTTTTAACCTTGCAGAGATTGTTCAAAATCCATGCAGTGTCCCTAATGCAGAAGCTTTCAGTGGAAACTTAATATTAGCAGATATATTTTTACAAACATTTTGCCGGTTAGCTGCCGACATAAAGATGTCTGAAGAATGTCAATTGTTCCTATCTAAAGTGTGGAATAATTGGTGCTCTTGCAACAAATTTAATGGGAGAAATTAAATGGGTGTGTTGTGCTGTGTTATGAACTGAATGCTTCTTTCTGTCCAGATCATATCCCCTAGTAGGGCTCTCCACTCTTTGAAAGCATCAGGCTTGAGGATCTAGGGTATCTGATAACATGATATTATGAGCACCAGCTAAGCATCTTGGTGGTCTAGATAATGCCTGGTCCTGCCATAAGTGCAGGGGACTGGACTAGCTGACCTTGCAAAGTTACCTTCCAGTCCTATGATTCTATGATTTTTAGCAGCCACAAGACCTCTCTTAAATCACTTTTCAGTGATAAACTCAGCTCCATGGGTGCATTTGACAGTAAAATTCGGCACTAGGACTAGAATACCAGGATATTTCTCTTAAAAGTGGTCAAATCTGTTTGACTAACTCCATCCTCCTTCCAACTGGAGCTTTTATTTGTGTCTGGATTGTAATCTGGGGAGAGCAAAGGACCTCCTTTGATTTCACTTTCGAAGTGTTTTGACTGGAAATACCATGCAGTTTGTGTGAAACTGACAAGCTGGAAAGCAAGAAAGTTGGAGACAAAGGAGAAGTGAGGGGATCTGGAGAGAAGGAAATCAGTGATCTCTATTGTGGAGAAGAACAGAAAAATCCACAAGGCAGAAAACGAAAAGGGAACCAAAAGAAGTAACAAGGCTAAATGAGAGTTAAAGGGCCCCCTAAGCCCAATTTCTAGAGGTTGGGCTTTCAAAGGATGTACAAACTCTGCATTTGGATCCTTGCAGCATCACTAAAAAGGGCGTGTGTGTATCATTCTGAGCACTAGGATTTTGGACGTCCCAATAAGGCTGTTTGCAACAGGGCTGTCACTTCCTGAACCATCCCTCCTGGCCAGCATTACCTTTGTAGCGCCCTTCTTCTATTCTCCCTCTTGAGGGCCCATTACAGACTCCCCAGAGCCTTTCTTATCCAATCCCTCAGGCCTCCACTTGGCTTAATGGCCACTAACAGGTCCTAATGGTCTCACCAGTTAAGTCCATCACTGCAATCCAAAGGCTCAGACTTACCTCTGGTTCTTCTGCCATCCACATAGAGCTCTTCCCCTTGCTAGTGTCTCCTGTGTTCAGAGGGACAGAGCTGTCCGCCCTTCCCCAGGTTGGCTGGAAGAGAGGGAAGCCCTGACACACCATATACCATAGGTCTCCTGGTCCTCAAAGGAACAGTGTTCTGGAGTTTTCCTCTCGTCCATCTCTTAATTCCCTGGGACTGTTTCCTCTCTTCCACTACCAGGCCATTTCCTGGGCCTTTGTTCATTCCAAATCTTGGAACAGGGATCTCTGTTCTTAAAGGGGTAGGGTACCCCATTACAGGCCCACATTTAAGAACTGGGCTGGGTTAGGGTGATGGGAACAACCGCATTGGGTGGGGTAAATTGGGCCATGGATCTAAATGCAAAAGAAAGAACATCAAATCCACAAGGAGAGAAAGGTTTGCTATGGAAAGGGTGCTGAGAAGATAGAGGACTGAGTGCTGGTGGTGTGCCTTTTACCAGGAATAGAACTGCTAAAGGCAGCCGCTTCAAGGAAACATTATTTCACGCTAAGGCAAAGTAGGCCAAATTCATCCCATTGGTGATTCCCCTGACTTCAGCACTGCTTCAGGGATAAACTGGGTCTAATACTAGAAAAAATGAGCTTCTCCTTCACCTACCCAAATTCAAGGTCCTTGTGTTTCCCCTTCAAATCCCATGACACCTCTCACACCTCTCATGCAGAACAAGGAGTGCAGCAGAACGTTCTGCTCCTGGTGCTTGCCTGTGATGTAATCAGCTCTTTAAGAGGAGACACAGAGCTGTGGACTCAGGTCTTGGCAATCGCTGAATGCGAAGGAGGAACTAATTTCTCAAACACTGGCCCAAATCCTAAACTCCGAAGTGAGGCCAAACTCCAGGTGCAGCCAAAGGAAATTTCACCAAGTGAGCACTTCAGGATTTGGCCCACTGTGTTTTAAAACACACGCACATAGAATTGCAAACACACAGAATTGCTTTTTTAGAAGCCACAGTTTTAGTGTGGGTACACACTGAAGTATACCAATTTCTCCCATCCCCGGTCTTTCAACAGTTGCTCATTAAAAGTCTTTTTTGCTCACCTTCAAGTGCAAGATCAACAACGGGAGCCAAATGGCTGCATTTCTCAAAACAAAAACTGAATTTGTAAGGGCCAACTGATGTCTGCAGCGTTGGAAGGGAGAAGAAACTGACATTCCCTTAGGTAAACCTCTTTAAAAATTCAGGACCTGGTTCCTTTGGATTTATTGTCAGTGGTGTAGCACAGGCACAGAGTATGATAATACCTATTTAAAAAACCCACAAACCAATCAACAACAAAAACATACGTTCAGCTCCCTGGCGTTCTGTGGGCTGAGAAAGGCTGGGTGCAAGATGACCATGACTTTCGCTTGATCTTCAAACTCTTTAGTAAAAAATGCTAGGTTAGTGCACAAAGCTAAATTAGAACACAAAAGGCCAATGAAGTGCTTCTAAAATGGTACTGAAATGAAAAGTCTAATTAGTGAGCCCAGGAATCCCTCACACAGAAAGGGCTAAATATGCAAATGAGGTCCAAGAGAGAAGATTAGCATTCTACAAACTAGCCGAAGTGCGTATGTGTATAGGATAGCGTATTGCTTTATGATCTGACACCGCCACACGTCTCCCTGAAACTCCGCAGTAAGGTGCCATTACCTGTGGTGGTGCTCAGTGACACAGAGCTGATTAACAGCAGACTCCCGCGGGTTTGCCAAGATCCCAGAGAAGTAATTAACAGTATTTGCATGGCATCCCACTCCACATAATGTTGAGAGAAGATAGCCTAGAGATGTATCCTTCCCAGTCTCCCTGCACATACTGTATGTCTATACACAGTGTTGTATATATGCTAGATACAAATGATGCACACCGTAGACTTGATTAACTCCCTGCTGTCCCAAGAGGACTTGAAATGAATGATGCTTTGACAAAATGGGAATTTGCCACTGCCCGCTTCCTGGCTTGTGCCTGAAACAGGCAGTTTGGGTTCCAGCCAGGGCCATACCAACAGAGGCTGGCTGTGAGATAGTAAAGTTCTATCACTTATCACAGCACTTCACCATTGTTGCTGAAAACAGTTAGTCTTTCTGAAAGCAGAGCTTATTGCTGGACACAAGTGTTGATGTGAAGCTAATATTTCTAATGGTGCTGCATCTAATCCAGACAATTCAGCTTCACGGCCTGGTGTTTTTGTTTTTACCCTTTGAGGAGCTAAAGGGAAGGCCTGACACTTATTTATTCATTTCAATTTATTCACACACACTCTGAAAAAAGAGTATCTTTCTCGGTGTTTTAGATGCCCCAGCCATAATTTGGAACTGCCACAAAATGAATATCCAAACCACCTTAAGTGTAGCACTATAATCCAGCAGAAGCCAACTGAAAATCTCAAATCCCCTTCTTCCAATGGTTCCTCACTCTTATAATTTCTTCCTGTTTCAAATGCCTGGGAAAGAAGATGGCTGTGCAGTCTGTCCTGAATGTCATCAGATTGAGGCTATTTTGGACCACAGCGGATCATAGGGAGTGAATTCCTTGAGATCTCCCCTCCATTAATGTGAGTAAATAGATCAGATTAATTAATTAAAATGTCAGTGTTATAATGAGAGAGCTAAATTCATCCCTGAAGCCAATGAGGTGATGCCCAGTATGAATTGGTTTATGATGTTTGATTTCTCTCAGCTGCATGCTTTCCTTCATCTTCACAGTCTTCGAAGACTGCCTTGACTTTCAGTATGTTACCATTGGTGTTAAAACACAGGCAAGCGATTGCTGACTTTTGCTTCTGAGGTTGCCTGGAAATGAGTCCCGTTAACTAAACAGTATGGCAATTTGCCCCCGTGCTAGACTTCAGAACATCTCTGAACAATGATGCTGAAGGGTGTACCAGTCTACTAGCAGGTGCTGTTTTGTTTTTATAATTAACAGTTCTCTAGGATTTTTCAATATCTTCCTCTTCCAATTATTCAAACCCTCATTCACATGGGGGAGACTCGCCAGTGAAACTTTAGGTTTCCACCCTTGCACATTTGAAAAGCTTTAGTGTTTCTAGAATCAGACGATGGAGCTTTCAAACATCATGGGTATCTACAAGATCTTCGAGCAGGACTTTATTTCACTCCTTCCTGGAATAAATCTTTTCTGATCCCTAAGTGCCTTTTAAAAAAGGTCTCCCCTTTGAGAACACCATAAAAATCTACCCTCATTGTACTTCTGTCTAGAAACATGTATTTAGGTGATTAGTTGCTTAACTACTGATAAAAGCACAGTGAGCTTGATGAATCTGAATAGCTAATTTTTCAGCAACTCATCCAGGTCTTGCTTATGGCAATGTATACTTGGCTTACACGTTGGAACACAGTGTTAAATTTGTTGAAGTGAGGAAGAAAAGCACTTAAGAACATCAGGTGCAATCTGGCTAATAGACTCTCAAACAATGCCAGTATTTTCTTCACCTTCTTGTCTCTTTCATCCTTCCTGGATCTAAAATAAGGTGCTTGAGCAACCCACTGCCCCAAAGTTCTAAATTTGGCGCATGCCTCCAGTTATGAGTGATTTTGTATTCCTGGGATTGTGCGTTATGATTGGGAAAGCGTTAATACTGCTGATCCCTAGTGATATTTCAGAATGTCTTCTTTGCCCTGCAGCTGAAATACCAAGAGACTATCGCAATAGCATATCTGTGAATCAGAGGTATTTTCCCATGTAGCAGAAGCACAAATATGACTCTGATCTACACATAGCCTGGTCCCCATGATCTTCTACACACACTGCTAATGACCAGGTATAACCAACCACTGGTCCCTATAAGGCTAAGAACTGCTGGAAGATGGATGGATGGAGGACACTAAACCATAAAAGTAAATCATGCCCTGGTTTCCTCCCACAACCCCCAGTAGGCTTTTCCTCATAGAAGACACAGAAGGCATTGGATCAGTGCAATAATCTACCACGTGTGTGTGCATATGCATGTGTTCACATGTGCATGGTGGAGAACGAAGATTCTGCTCCAGTGACCTGCCCTTGATGAATGTCAGTGACCACAGCTCTATGAGGGCTTTGAGGATCCGAGTGGGAAGGGTGGTTTTGGAAGCAGGGTCAGATGTGTTGGATAATGGACACGTGGCTGGCTGTATCCACTGGCAAACCATTTGTCCTGTGGAAGGGGGTGTTTAGAGAGGGAGACGCAGCAGCCGTGAAGGCTACTGCAGCATTTCGGTCAATTCACTCTCTCATCCGAAATTACGCTAAAGAATCTCTCCTAGAGAAGCAAGTTCCGGGCACAAAACTTTTATTTATTTATTTCTGTTAACACAAAGGGTCTGATTTGGCAGTGACGACAGCCGTACAGCTCCTGCTGAAATCAGTGGGAGATTTATGCAATGCAGAGGCTGCAGAGCTGGGCGCTATGCAGGATTCAGTTACTCAGAGTCTGCACTGTTGATCTTTGTATGGCTTTGCATTCTGTGAGCCAATGGTATAAAACAATCTGCAGTGCTGAAAGGCACATTCCAACTGAAGTGTCCAGGGGCATCTTTCTCCTCCGCTTCATAGCACGGTGCAAGTCTATGGACCTTCTGATGCCATGTATGCCCGGTACCTATGCCCCAACCTGTAGCTAAGTAAGCAGCGAGTGTGGAAATGTGTCTGGGTGCCTGTCCTTATGTCCAACATATGCGAACAAATGATTCATAACCTATAGTTGAAAATATAATTCTTTCTGTCACATCTGACATTTAGCTGTACAGTTAATCCTTGCCAGGAAATAGCCATCTTTTAAGTTGTCTGTCCAGCTTCCATTCTGATTTATACTTTTATTTTTATACAATTTTTTTCTGACTTGTTTTGGTAGGGTGGACAAAACGTTCTCACTCCAGACAGATGACAGTTTGCCGAAAAGAGGTCCAACTTATCACAAACAGCTTTGCTCTTTACAATTCTTTTTCAAATGCTTAGTCTGTTGGAACAGCTTTAAAGTCGAATGTGATATTGGAGGTCTCTCTCCGCCTTCCCCCCCAAAGTGTTTTCTCTCCAGTCTTTCATATTGTATGACTTCAAGAATCAGTCCTTTTAAAACCAAACACTTCAATCTTTTCTAATTCTCTCAGAAATATTTTGCCTTAAATGACCTTTTTTTAAAGCTTTCTTTTGCACATGGAAATAAAATAAAAGCCATAGATAAAAAGCTTGGTGTTCCTGGAATCTAACTTCACAAATCATTGGTCACAGGCATAGATATGCATTGCAATCAGAATTATTTGTCAAATCTTTCTTCAATTATATGTTAATTTGAACCGATTTCTCAGTTGCAGCTCAGGTTCTTTAGTTTTCTCACATCAAACATAGAAACATAGACTCATAGGTCAGAAGGGACCAATATGATCATCTAGTCTGACCTCCTGCACAAGACAGGCCACAAAACCCTACCCATACACATTTATAACAACCCCGAACCCGTGACTGAGTTATTGAAATCCGCAAGAGTGAGATTTGAAGACCTCAAGCTGCAGGGAATACACCAGCAAGCGACGCATGCCCCATGCTGCAGAGGAAGGCGAAAAACCTCCGGGGCCCCTGCCAATCTGCCCCGGAGGAAAATTCCTTCCCGACCCCAAATATGGCGATCAGCTAAACCCTGAGCATGTGGGCAAGACTCACCAGCCAGCACCCAAAAGAGAATTCTCTGCAGTAACTCAGTTCCCATCCCATCTAACATTCCCACAGACCATTGAGCAGACTTATCTGCCGATAATCCAAAATCAATTGCTCAAATTAAACTATCCCATCATAACATCCCCTCCATATACTTATCAAGCTTAGTCTTAAAGCCAGATAAGTCATTTGCTCCCACTACTTTCCTCGGAAGGCTGTTCCAGAACTTCACTCCCCTAATGGTTAGAAACCTTCGTCTAATTTCAAGTCTGAATTTCCTAATATCCAGTTTGTACCCATTCGTCCTCGTGCCTATATTAGTACTAAATTTAAATAATTCCTCTCCCTCCCTAACGTTAATCCCCCTGATATATTTATACATCATGAAAAAAAGAAATCCTCAAACCTTGTTCTGGTTTGAAAATCCCTGTCTTTTTCCCTCTGAAAGAAAGAATAAGGAAAGACGGGCTCAAAGAGAAGTGGAGAAATGAGAGAGAAAACCAAAATACAACTCTAGCTCTGAAGATGAACCTAGTAGGTTAACAGGACATTATAGAGTTGATTTTAGCTCAGCAAAACGGGACACGCAATTAGAGCTGGGTGAATAATTTGTAATTAATAATTTAGTCCAACAAGAGTTGGGCTTCTTTAAAAATTGCAGACTTATTCAATGAGCTTCACCTTTTGTTCTGTTTGTGAAGTCTCTGCAAGCAGAGTACGAAATCCGCTAATGTATTGTTTGTTTGCATTGGAATGTAATGTGTTGTTCTACATTGTTTGCTGACTACTTTAGCAAATAATTCTTAGTCTGCAGATTGTTTGTGCGTTGTGAATAGTCATTATTAGAAATTCACATTGTTTTAATTGCTTCCATGACTCACATGATACGGCTTCTTTCCCCTGACTGGACGATTTACGGTACGTAACTAATCTCAATTTCAAATTGCTTATTCCAGGGTAAACTTTGAAATCCACAGTTCAAAAATTCACTGTTCTTGGTTAGTTAAGCACTTCAGGATTTGCGTTTGAATGTATATTTACATACTCATAAATCTTGTATGCTCAAATGTTCATGGGAAGGGTTGCAACAGAATCAAATTGCAATGGAAATTGGATAGAATAGTCATTAATAATATGTTGCATTGTCCACCCAGCTCTGCACTCAGTAAACAATTCTTCATTTTTTATATGTCAGCACAATAGTGTTCCTTGGTCCATAGGGGTAGGTTAGTGGAAAGGAAAGGAAAAAGGCCAGTTTTGTGTTCTTGCTGTCAAGTATTGGTAAAGATATCTTTAGTGATACACATTTTCTGGACAGCTGCAGAACTAGAATCAACCAAACTTTCCCAAGTCAAAGGAACCTGTCTATATGGTTTATATTATTGTTGAAGCCTTATTAGTCTGGTCTAGTCTCCTTGCCACTCTCGAGGGATCCCATTCTGTCCACACTCCACACTCTCTCTGCTGCTTAAAGACAATTAAGGAGGAAGATATCTGGGCTCTGGAAGTAGGGAAGTGTAAACTGCAATTTTCAAAGGAACCTAGAGGGAGTTAGGCACCTATTTCCCATTGAAATTCCTTTAAAAACCACATTGATAATCTTCTAGCCATCTTTTCTAATAGTACTCCGATGGCAGCTGATTCACGGAGAAACGTTTCTGCAAGCCTTAGCCATTTGAAACCATTTTTAAAAAACATTTTTGCAAGCCTGGCTAATTAGAGATTTAGGAGACAGATCAGCATGTGTTGGTGGTACCTGAATGAAGGGATGATTGAAAACACGAGGTCCTCATGTGGACTAGACTTTGGTTTGTAGCCTTGCCTGGAAAAGGATGGGGAAAGTCAAATTCCTATGAGTCTTGGCCAGTCTCCTCCCTCGCCTTAACACACAAAGAAGAGCTCCTGTAAACTCTTGAAAATCTTTTATGTTGTCTGTGCTACCTTTTAAGGTGACAAAATGCTTGCAGGTTGCTTTTTATAATAAAGGAATAAAATGAGTGAAAATGTTGACGGCTCTGAATCTAATATATTTGGATCTGATCAATCCCAGACAGTATCGTTCTCAAGCCTTTGATGCCTTATCCCAAGTGTATAAACAAACAAAGACATAGTCCAAACATAAGGACCCAAAACCCTGCATTGGCAATAGTTGCTAGGAGACAACAGGTGGGTGCAATTCCACTTACTTCAATGGACGATGTTGTACCTGCTTCTCTGCTGTTCTGAATTTGGTCCTATGTTTGTTTGTTTTATTAAAGAGATTAGTCGGATGATTCCAACTGGCTGCAATTCAGCAATAATCATGTTATTACGGTCATAAATATATACATAGGCTACGATTGTATAGCAGGAACACTATGTTTTTAAGAGGGATGGATGGTGAAAAGAGAAGCCATGCAACTCTGTTATAGTGCAGTGTGTGTGTGTGTGTGTGTGTGTGTGTCTGTTCCTAGATGCCACCTAAAAATGCCTGCATCTAAGCAATGCTAACCTTTCCCCAAAATCCTTTTACACCTGACCTTGGCCTTTGCTGTGTACTGTGTTAGGGTGTCCCAACGGGCACACTGCAGCTGCACACAATAGCCTCCGTAGCTAAATACTTACACTTCAGATTCACTTGTCTACAAACAGCCACGAATATGTTACAAGGCCAAGTCTCCCCAGCAGCACAAAGAAGGCTTCAGGGAACCCTAAGACTAACAAAGTGTGAAATTCAAGCCTAAATGGACGTACTGTAAACAAGGGGCCACTTTTACACAAGAACTGGCGATTATCCTGAAAGAGGGCAAGTGCCAACTATTGTCTTTATGGGCACAGCGTTCATTCTCTCCTGTCCCTGGGAAAGCGCAGCCCAGGCAATTCCTGCACGCTAGCTTCACGGTTCTGCAGTGAAGTGGTGCAGTGGAGCTGCTGCAGTGGGCTGCACCCACTGGAATAGATTCTTTGTGCAGCTTCATACATCATGTGCATCAGATATGATTTCAAAACCATATCAGCAAAGGATTGGCTTTCCTGTGCCTTTCCAGATCCCAGTGTGCATAGAGGCAATTGAACAAGACACTTTTTTTTTTGATAGAGTTATCCCAGTTTCAGTAAATAAATGTCTGCATCTGTACTTTTCACTTGTACCGGAGAGGAGATATTGTATTCCCCATGCTTTCAATTTTTCATGCTCCTTTGGGGGGAAATATATCGGAAAAAGGGAAAGACTAGGAGCTGAAAGAAGTAAGAACAAAAGACAGAGAGAAAGACTTTTGTCAGCATCTTTTTTTCTCTGTTATCATAATCCAGTTAGATATTTTTATTTCTCTTACTCCATTTTTTTTCTGCTTTAAAAAAAATAAATGGTGTGAATTTAGGGGCCGATTGAACAAAGCAGTTGGGCACATCTGATGACTGGTGTGTGTGTCACCTTCCTGCTCCCTGTTCCTCTTTCAGGAGGCTTTGGATTGGGCCCTAGGAAAAAAAATCTCCTTTTTTCCCCAACAAAGTTTTGTGCTCTGTCCACAGGCTCCATGGCAGACACACACTAACGAACACTATTCCCAGAGATCCCCTGACATCTTCAATCATGCTGGCAAAGATGATTCTAAGGCACAAGGTGCAATAGGCTGTGCTATATATCGTAAGAGGAACTTACCTTTATAGTTATTTAGAGGAAAAAAACAAAAACAAACCAAAAAAACAAACACACACCAGCCAGGCTAATAGCAGCTGTATTGGAAACACAAGAGGGGGGAAAAATCTGAAAAAGGCATAAAACAGCCCTCCTTTAGGTAATTTAAGTTGACGTCACAGAGTGGAGATATTTTTTAAAAAGGAATAGATAGAATATTTGATTCATTAAAGGGACCATGTCAAATTTTTATATCACCAATACAATGGGCCAAATGTTGTTGTCACTTAAACACAGCTTGAACGTACACTGGTCATAAAACAGCCTGATCCAAACCCCATGGAAGTCAGAAGAAGTAATTACATTTACTGCAATGGCCTTTGGATCAATCCCATGATGGACAGCCAATAGATGGGGGCTGGTGGTTACTTGCACAGCTTTGGCATTCATTGGGTGGGCCAAAGGACTGTAACTTACATATCAAGGGGCTTGATCCTGCCCCCATTGAACTCAATGGCCAGCTCCCCTTGACTTCAGTGGCGTAGGAGTTGACCCCAAGCGTGGGAAGGTAGTGGGTAGGACACCAGAAAAGCAACTAAAAGGAAGGTGCAATTTAATTCAGTCTACAAGGCCACAACACATACACATTCTCCTGGAAAACACTGACAGTAGCAGCGTGACACTGAGCATTGCTGCCACATATAATACTGTCCCAGGAGGACATTTCACAAGGGACTGCAAACCATCGCCTCTTACACGGGACAACTGGGAGAAAAGGAAACCGCTGAAACTGAAAGATGAATGCTGCACATGGCTCAATGTCTATGGCGCAGATGCTGCTCATTTACACTAGTGTAAGTGGCATTACTCCAGTGCAAATGAGAGAAGATTCTGAGGACACAGGGGTGTGTATGCATGCACACCCGTTAGTGGGAAAAACAATGAGCTCCAGATCTTCCTATAGGTGTGTTTAGCTATACACATGCAATAATGTAGAGATCTAAGGTAAGAGCATATTTTCCATACTCTGC
Organism: Mesoclemmys tuberculata; assembly: GCA_007922155.1. Lineage (NCBI taxonomy): Eukaryota > Metazoa > Chordata > Testudines > Chelidae > Mesoclemmys > Mesoclemmys tuberculata. The sequence goes on from ML675625.1 coordinate 22,057,281, forward strand.
CCCCAAAATTGTGTGGATTGGGGAAAGATGTGATTTAAAAATCCTCCAAAGTTACTGCTCTTAAAGAAAAAAAAAAATCTCTTCCTCCATTTCTCATTGAAAGACAGCAGCATCCCATAAAACATTGGCTGCTCTTGAGGGATGAAATGAATATTTCTCCTGCTAATTATAAAAAATGCCAGGTAAAAACAGCATGATATTAAACAATATTTCATAGCAGCAAAGACTTTTAGTGGCACTATTTGCAGTTCTGGCCTTTTGCCAGCCTGCTGTCATTAAATCTGTCGATCTTTAAGTATCAGCTGCATTTATTCAAAGAGGAGATAAATAAAAATGCTGAAGCCTCTTAAAGGATACTCTCTGTATGGGCTGGTTTTCAAGATGGAAGACTGACAGACATCATGAGTGTTTGTTGAGAACTTTCCCCTATTTCCCAATTGGAGCTGAGCACAAGCAATTCAGCACCTCCCAAGACAGGGCACAGAGTCACTCCAGATTTACACTAAGAACAAAATTGACTCGTTTCTTGTACTTGGCCATAGATTTATTATTCAAACATTGAATGAAATCTCACCTTAAATTGGAAGTAGATAGCATTTATTTAAGGCCCTACTGCTACTTGAATAGATGGTGGGATACCACAGTTCTTTAACCTTTTGTTGTCTGCAGTGGTAAAAAAAGAGTGGAAGAAAAAAACAAAACTGGAATATTATATTAAAACAAGGAGATGCTTTCATGTAAAAGGATGACATAAGTCACTATTCACAAGACATTTATATGCCATTAGTTACGCTTTTTGCTCAAGACTGACCTTTCTGTGGGAAGAACTTGGATGTGCCTAATTATAAAATCCTCAACCCACAAAATAAGAAATGTCCCACACCACAGAGAAATGTGCATAGGTCAACAAAGGCAGGATTGTCCAGGAATATGACAATATAGAGTTGTGTCAGTAGAGTAACCCTGATGAAAAATGGCCACCAATAGAAATGTATGGTTAATGACCCATGGTTCAGAAATTAATAGGAAGCAGGAATTACATTTACAAATCAACTCATGGGGTTTTTTTTTAAAACCTTGAAACCAAAGTTCTTAATCACCAAGGTCTATGAAAGTGCTTATTTGCTTCCAGTCAGGTTATGCTATTGCAGCCATACCATAATAGTTAAAGTGTTCCCCTGTCGCAGTGCCAGGTGTGAGACAAGGCTACTTAGGTGACAGGGTGAATGGATAACACAATCCCAGAAAAGCTCACTGATGACGCCACATTTAATTTTTTTAAGTAGAAAGTAATGAAATTTAAAGGCTTTAGTAAAAAAAAAAAAGTTGTAGATTAAAAGTGAGGCCCCTTTGAACAAAGTTTAGCAAACATCACATGATATTAATTAGGCAAAAAGCACTAGAGTCAGGGCTTTCAGACTGTCTCCATTTCTTCATAGAGAGGCTGTCTCAGGACCATTTCCCTGCTCATTCACAGTTGCATGGACCATCAACATAACATCCCTGACTACAGTGACTATCTACAAGGATAAAGAGCATCCAGGAAGTTTTAAGACACACCATTAGGTTTTTTTTAAAATGCAGTTTTTCAGCTACAAACAGGGAGGATAGATAGCCCCGTGAGCCTGATTTTCAGAAGTGCTGAGAATCTACAGCCCCGCCTGATGCTCAGCACCTGTAAACTTTAGGAAACATGCAGCTAACTAGCCAACTCTCCACAGACCAGCAGCAACTGCTCTGCAGAACATACCTTAGCCCTCCCTTCTACAAACAGACTGCTGCTAGGGTCGGCCTGAGTTTGGGGCTTTATAGCTACGCTCAAGGAAGGAACCATTCAGACCATGTTTTATATTTTAATTACAACCCACTCAAATTGAATTATTTCTTATCTGGCAAAGGTTCCTCACATAAGAATCAGCTACACTTACAGGAATGCGAAGGGTTGATAGAAGCATTATATGAACATGCACAACTGGAAGAACTCAGAATGGATTCTCACCTCCTCCTTACTGAAAGTGGAGAATTCCTAGTCCTCCAGCAATCGCCTGGCTATCTCACTCAACTCTATGGTGCCTGGAACAGGAGAGATTGATACATTGGCTGACCAATGCAGAGTGCACTCACTAGCTCTGCTCTGTCTCTCTGCTATAAATTCAGGCCACGTGGGGGCATTTTGTTCCTTAAGGAGCTGTTGCTAGCTGCCCGTTCTAATTGAGGTGCTCTTCTTAGAAATACTGGTGTAGGGAAATTATAGCAACTTAGTTTTATGGATTTAATCTAAAAGCTTCTTTATTCTTACCCAAATAGATTCTGATCAACTGTTTGTTCCCTTAGCCTACAATATATATTTGCTGTTTTAAGAAGTTAATTGTTACTGCTGATAGTAAAAATATATATATTGCAGTAACCAGCAGAATATGAGCCATGAGTGAGATGCAGTCTGCTGCTCACAGAAGCAAAATTACATGTTCAAAAAGAGTAAAAACAATTCAAAAAAGAGAGGGGGGGTAAATTGTAGGAGCGGAGTACAAGCTAGGCACCTCTAAATTTTAATGCTAGTTCTGAAGTTGGTCCCCTTTGTGGCTTTGAGTAAGGCCCTTAATATACCTATGTGCCTCATTTTCTCCATCTGTTGGATGGAGAATAATACCTGCTTCACAGGGGTTATAAGAATTAATTAGTTAATGGCTGCAAAGTGCCATAAAGATAGAAAGTGCTAGAGAACTCTTAAGTGTTTTAATTAAAAAAAGCTAATGTCATTATCACATTTGCTCCTATATCTTGTAAGGTCAGTGCTGGTCCATCTGATTTACACTGAGTTTCTCATGCACACAAGATTTATACCTCTCCCCATCTTCTCTAGAAATGATAGAGAGAGATTTTGCCACGTGCTGTTGTCTGAATTGCAAGCCCTACCTGTTCCACAGGGGATGCAAACATGTCTTATAAAAAGAACCTGAAAGCTGCAGCAGAATCTGAACCCGTATGAAGTTTGTCTAGTTTGGGGCTTGGATGTGGAAACTGGAGCTGAGGGAATGATGCAAACTATTTTCTTCTGTGCATCTTTGGGCATGTCTCTACTGCCAAGTTAATTTGAGTTATAACTCAAGTGTTGTCCCTACCATGAGTCCTATACATAACCTTTTTATTCAACTGTGGCAAGGCTATTAACTCTAAATTGGCTAAGGGTATAAGTTAACACTTGATTTAGCACAGTGCTTCAGCTACTAACATGACTCTGAAATGTGAATACAGGTTAGCTCCACTTGAGTACCGCTTGTCCTCCAATGTTTTCCCACAATTCTCTGTGTGCCCAGAAAGGACAGATAACTTCACCCACAATTCACTGGGAAAGGATTCCTAGAATGGCTCAGCTTACTGAGATACGGCCCCAGAAGTATTATTGCCCCACCTAAGTGAGTGTAGCGCCAGCATAGACACAGCAGTTCAAGTTTTATATTGCAGCGTGGCCACTTGGGCTAACTTGACAGGAGTAACTGGAGTGTAGATAAATCAAGCTTACTCTATAGTGAAGATAGAACCTCAGTGTGCATTTGTAAAGGAATTTGCTTTGGCCATTTCGTTCCTGTATCTTATGTCTCTCAATGTTCAATCAGCCAATAAAGTCTGTTAATTTAACTGCAATGGCTTTAATTGGATCAGAATAACAACAGCAAGACAACTAAAGGAACAACAAAATAATTAAATATAAAAAATAAAAAAATTAAAATATTGAAAAAATTAAAAATTATTTTTAAAAAATTATTTAAATTTTTTTTAAAAAAATGTTTTTAAATAAAAAATTTAAAAGTTCTATGGCCTGTGTTATACAGGAGGTCAGACTAGATGATGACATAGGTCCCTTCTGATCTTGGAATCTATGAAACATGTGAACAAGAGGATCCATTCATGCCAACACAATTGCAGCACTGGGAGCTCATTCTGCAAAACCCTCTAGGATGGGGCTATATTTCCCTGTATGTTCTGTACGGTGCTGAACTCATTGCCAATGCTTAACAGATACCTCGTCTAATCCTGCTCCCAGCAAAATCAATGGCTTCCATTGACTTGCCTGGCAATAGGGTTGGGCCCAATAGTTGAACGTATCCTGCAGATCTGGACAAATTAAATGCAATACTTATATTTCATCTGAAAACTCAAACTGAATAAAAATGTTTAAATCCACGGCAACATCGTTTCCATGAAGATAAATATTACTTGAATACGGTTCACCATAACAACAGACTGTTTATTAAAACCCTTCACAGTTTAATTTAGCCAGCATTTTATATTGGAGGGCATTTTCATTAGAAACCCCTGGCAAAAGCTCAGAATGCATTAAATCATTTAATATACTGACATCTCACTTAATTTATTTAAGCAAGAGAGTCTAATTCAAAAAAGCAGACTTTAAACAATGCACTGTGCTTACAATGCCAGAGTGCAGCCCTATTAGTATCAGTGCAGGGTGTTATATGCGGTTAGTTCTAAATCTTCTTATATGCTTTCGTTTTGTTTAGCAATTTGCTGCATTATCACATGAGGCTATAGCTGCAGTGAACTGGCATCTGGAGAGCTGGAACTGGTGTAAATCAGCAGAGCTCCATGCCTTACACCAGCTGAGCATCTCGCACATTGTCTCTGACGTAGTTTTGCTACCTCGATCATCTCCGATTGTAAAACAAATCAACTGGTCTTAGCTGTAGCATCAGAGTCCACTAGTGATTTAGAGTTCAGTGAAAAATGCTGTGAGCTTTGAAACCATGCCTTTAGACTCAATATAATAATGATGGTGGTACTTAGCCCTTATATGCACTAATGATGTTTTACAAATACTGACTGTTTGTGTGCACTAATGGCCAGGAGAGACATTTTTTGACTGATCAAGTTAAAAAGTTCCAGAGGGGTAGCCGTGTTTAGTCTGTTTTTTAACAAAACGGAGAGAGTCCTGTGGCACCTTAAAGTCTAACACATTTATTTGAGCATAAGCTTTCATGGGCAGAAACCCACTACTTCGGATGCAAGTTAAAGAGCTCTCATCAGCTTCTAGCACATGGCTAGAACCAAAGGACCCTATCTCTGAAGGCGTGCTGAGCAATCTCACCTTCCTTTGCATTCAGTACATCCTGTGGGATCCCTCCCAGATATAAGAAGGGTCTGAATGAGCTCTCCCCTGATATTCAGTGATGCACTGGGGGGTAAAGACTTCAGGGGAAGACTTTATTTGCACAGACACCTACTCTGCCTAGATGTTCAGCAGATAGACCTGCTGGGCTAATTCACTTTAGTATTGAATGCAGGGGTACTGAACTATTGTCATCCTTACCGTATGAGCAAAGGCAGCAGAGCTGTTCTTAGCATGCCCTGATTGAGGGATCACCTTAAACTAAACCTCCCTAGCTAAGCAGAGGGTAGGGATGCCAAATGCCACTGAAGATGAGCGGGGAAAGGAACGGGTGTTCCTACTTGATGGTGTGGCTGCTGCCTCGAGAGGCCTGGACACTCGTTGACCGTCTTGTCTCTAAGGACGTTTTAAAGATAGCACTGACTGGACTCAACTGAGAGTCCTTCTCCATGATTACTAAAGCTGAAGTCCCTGATAGGGTGACCAGAAAGCAAGTGTGAAAAATCAGGACAGGGAGTGGGGGGCAGCAAGCACCTATGTAGGACAAAGCCCCAAATATCAGGACACCTGGTCACCTTAGTCACGGACGAGTGTTTGCTTATGGTCAGGTGCTTTTGAAAGTGGTTGTGGGGCTTTCCCAAATTACTGCTGGGTTCCTGTTCCCTTTTTAATAAAAGCTTTTTTTATTATTATACTCCGACTCCGTGCTTGCGCGCGGGGATGTGTTGCCTCTTGGAGGTGCCCAGGGGTGGTGTTTAGTTTTCCCAGAGGGCTGGGTGGGGGCTCAAGCGGGTTCTGTTTTTTAAGAGGAACCCCTAGATATTGAACCTGCCCTTGCTGCCGACTCCGCCTGGCAGAACGGTTACACACACAGACACCTCGCCGTGTTTAATACTTGTCACATCTAAGCAAGTGAGATGATCCTGCCAAGAGCTGTAGAGAATTTCTTCCATGGGAGCTGAGGATGCTCAGCACCTTATTGTATCACACCCTCTGATTTACTGCTGATCACCACAGCCTACTCTAATAAACGAGGGAGAAGAAAATTGTCACATTCAATAAAGACTTGGGATATATTGAGGACCTTTCCAGTTACTGGTTTTGCTACATTCAAAGGCTTGTATTGGAAGCAGGACTTAAGAGAAATAATGACACATTGTCAGTAGGAGATACCGGACATTATTAATAAACATTAGGAGGTTTGATATGATCTGGCAGGAGCCATACAATGAAATCAAGTACCAGAGCTGGACTGGGTGGAGGGAGGGATCTGAACAAGATGCTTAATGACTCGCTGGGCTGTGAAATGCAGTGAAAGTTTAGAAAGGAAAATCTTTTAATGAATTCAACACGTGCAGCTTTTGAGAGCTTTGCTCGCCATTCCTCTGAAATGTGGCACTCATCTGAAGATACTGATCGTATAAAAAATAATAAACAGTAAGTAATAATAGTAATAATGTGAAGATCAGGACCCTTATATCTAATTCATATTTATAATCCAGCAAATGCATCACCTAAAGCCCAAAGATTTATGAGTTTGCATCTATAATTAATTTCTTTCCTTAAGGAAGAAAGGGAAGGCTTTTTTTTTTTTTTTTTCATATAAATAAATCTGCTGCTACAGACCTGGCAAAGAGAAAAAGGGAGGTGTGATGGGTGTTTGCCCTGAACCATCCTGTTTCCCAGAGATTCAATTTGCATCAGGCCTGTTATTAGCAGCAGGCCTGTGACTGGAAGCTGAGGCTTCATAAAGGGCTTTGAGGCAAAGTTGATTGATTTGGTTTTAGTTTTATGAAGAAAATAAACAGTTGGGCGATATAACAGGGAATGGCTCAAGCAGGATCAAGGGTAATGAAGTGACTCTCAGGAGGCCAAAATTAAAACAGTCTTCCTCTTTTTCTTCCTCTCTCTCTCATCCCCCCACATTCACACACTCCCTTCCACACTTTTTTCACCAGCAAAAAGACCAGAATAAGCCAACAGGTCAGATACTTACAGCTCCTTGGCAGATCTTTTGTAGTCAGGAGATCTAGGACTGCGGCTGCAAAGCTAAGAAGAATTCAGAGAATGGCTGTTCTGCCATCAGCCTTCTTTCTGAATTGAATTGTCAGGCACACACTCAGAAGGCTAACTCCCTAACTTTCTCCACTTCTGCTGGTCTCTGACCCATGGCTATCAATTGTATCCCCACACTGGAATCAAGCAATACATGTGACTAGATCTTTGCAGCTCCACTTCTAAGGATGCTCCACTTGCTTAGTGCCGAGATTTCCTGCCATGAGAATGCCCTTTGCCATTTATTAAGCAGATTAACCTAAGCAGGGAAGAACAACTTTCCCAGAGTGAGAAGGGCTTTATCTGAACAATATCGATCGTAACAGGGAAAATACCTTTTCCACCCTTAATTTAGTGCCTGACTCAAGAAAATGGGTCAAAAGCATCATCACATTTAATCAGGTATAGTTAGTAATGAAAGTGAAAGCTTTTACCCTTCTGGATCCAAAGCGGCATAGTAATGAACGTATCTGAATGGAGCCCAGGCAGTCGTGTTTACATTGCACCGAGCTATACAACATCTTCATTTAACTCAGATTTTAATTATTCATGTTTAAATACTGAAAACCCTTTGTGTGCTCAGTCATATAAGAGATTAGCAGCTATTACAAGCGAGCACGAGTTTCCTGTCTAAGGACAAGGCCCAAGCTCCTGTGAACGAAGATGCTCGACATGCTAAGTGCATAGAGTTTTTGGAATATAGAGCAATAGGGCTGGAATCATCAGTGGTGCCCAGGGTCCCATCCTGAGGTACAGCAAAGCTATAACAGAAAACCCAAGCAGGGTGGTGGCAAAGATGTGCCTATGTCACCTTTATGCCTCCAAAACCCCCTGATCCTGGAGCTAGCCTGGGAGCTTCAGGTGGGGCAAACTGGCATAGTGCTTGACTGATCTATGCCCGGCTCCTGTCAATCCTATTAGCTCCCCAATTTCAAGAGGACTTACAACTGAAGAAGGAGGATAGAAGGAAGCCTCAGTAGAAAGCACCATTTTAAACGCTGTTGCAATAGCTGTGTTTTTATCAAATATTGATACTGCTCCCCAACCCCTGCCTCATGTATTGTTCTACTTGCTCCTACTTAACATCTGCAAAAAACATGGGTCACGAGGGCTGGCGAAAGCTTGTAAGTCGAAGGCCGAAAAAGTGGAGTAAAGTGCAGGATAGTGGCTCTGGACGGGGAAATTCAAATAGCTCAGCGGTTGGAGAAGCTGAAAACAACATGAGATGCACGTTGCTGCAGCGAAGGTATGACATTGTCAGAAGCCCCACTTTCAGGAGTAAGCATTTTGGCTGTAAAAAATTGCTACTGAAGTAAGTGAGATAAGAGAAGGTCTGTCTGTGAGGTCACCATGGAATGAATCCTGGTTCAGATTTGTCTGAAATGAAAAATGTTAAAAAACAAAACGAAGACAAAGTTAAGAAAGGCTTGGGGGTCCGGGAGTAATTTGTGTATCAGTTCAAGGGACTCTACTTTCCAAAGAAAGCCTCGATATTAATTTCCTTATCAGGAGAACTCCAGAATTAACACTCACCTTTTTTAGCTCTTAGTAAAATATTGCTCTTGCTCTAGTCAATAAGCCGTATGCCTGGATTGCTAGAGGAGGGAAAGCTGTAGAGGTATTAACATGGTTTAAGGATTTAGGACATTAATAAAGGTAGGAGGTAGTGGAGCTGTGCAAAACAGATCAGCAAAATGTAATGTAGCTCTCAACACATGAGATTCTGCTGATAGGAAGATGGCAGGGAGCTGGATGTATTTTATGCCTTTGGTTCAGATTACTTATAAACTATTTGGGTACTAGTGAATAACTAGCCTACATCTTATCACAGAGAGTGGAAACAGAAAAGATATATATCCCATCCTGATAGGCCAGCCACTCTGCCAGTGCAGAATTGTTCCCTGCAATATATTTTTTTTATTCCATCCATTTTTAAACAACTTGAACCATGGGGCCTTTTCTAGTTTCTGTGGTTTTTGTTGTTCATTTTTAAAGTTTCTAATGGCCAAATTTTCAGCCCTGGACCTCTGGATTTGCTTACCCTCCATCCCATACCCCCTAGGCACTTTTGCCTACAGATAAGGCCACTGCTGTATTTGTCAATGAGGATTTTGCGTGGTGCAATCAATTGCTCATTCAAACCAGGGCATGTGAAATCAGTCCCGCTTGAGGCTGATCAATAAATTTAGTCTGCAAGGTCTCATTTCTCTTGAGGTTCTGATCTGTTTTCTCCACAGATTGGCGATTCTTCAAGTCACCCCAATTTCCCCCCCAGAATTAAACCTGAAAATTCCACCGTACCATGTCCTAACAGGCAATGTCAGTCCCAATCATGTTCAGGCTCAGTTATCTGTTATGTTTCCAGCACACACACAGAGACGTTAGATTTAAAAAAAAAAAATCAAATCATGTTGCTTGAAGGGTGCGGCCTCTGACTACTTTTATTCATAGACACCAGAATAACTCACAGTACCAAAGCCAGAGAGGGATAGCTTGCAATTCCAACACATTCCTCAATACAATATCATTGTGCGATAGTCACCCAGTCTGGCTGGAAATCTGCCAGCTGTAAGAACAGCCTCGCAAGCAGCTACCAGCAGTGTCAATGGGAGGGATTCCCTTGTAGCTATTTGAATTCAGAGTTAGTGCCCATTTCCAGTTGTCATTGCACGATACTTCTTCTCTCGTCCATCCGAGTTTTGCAATTTGCAGTGATGTGGAGCTTCCTCTTCCCTAAGAGCTGCCTATGCCTAAGGGCAAATGTTCATTTGCTCTACACAGCACGATGTAACGGTGGGATGGATGCAGTCCTGTATATATGACAGGAAAACGTAATGTCAGCTGAAAAACTTGAAACAACTGTTCGGTTGTTTCTAAAGGGCATGCAATCTTCTAAAGTTTCTCTCTGTGTTACTTAGTATTGCAGGGCATTACAGCAGTACAAGAAGATTTTCCATACCAAAGGTAAGAGGTCTGATGTCTTCTTGAAATTGCTGCAGGAAGCCAGATGTAATATGTGCAAAGACACCTTTTACGTTATTTCCTCACTCATTTACTGTAGGCTACCTCGATTCAGAGGTCTCTTATCACCATGACTTCTCAAAAGTCCTTAGTGAAAGGACAGGTAATTCTTCATGTTCTACAGTCAAGCAACTCATCGGTGTCTTCATAAATACCACATAAAAATTGCATTGAGATCAATAGACATCTTCATATTTCTTGGTTGGATGAATCTGGGATAACAAGGCTTTTTAACCAGCAATAAATGCTCTGTAAGGAATGGTCCTGCACTGGCAGAAAGATGGACTGAGATGACTGAATGGGGTTTTCCATCTCTAACGTCTATGATTTTATGTTTCTGTGAAATGAATATTATCATAACGCTGACTAACAAAAACTACTCATCAGGATTTACTATTAATTATCAGCATTATCCTGTTATTAATTAACGTTTGCACCATCATCGCCATCTGGCCAGACAGATCATTTACAATCCTACATGTAGATTGTTTTAACAAAAGCTTCAGTGCACCATAGAACATGTTTCACAGAAGGGTTGTCATAGCCTCATCTGTAAGCTTTTTACTAATGCACTTTACAAAGTATCTTCTAATACACGGATGAGGAATGGGGCTGCATCCAGTAATAATTTCATTAATTATGAATAAAGCATTTACAAATGACACTCTTATTTAAAAATGGCAATGAACTCATTTTGTTTTAATGCAGATGCAATGTGTAATTTGTGATCCCATAGAAAGCACTGCTGGGAGAGCAGGCCATCGAAAAGGTCTAGCAGCTGATGAGATTTACGCCATTAAATCAATAAAAAAATACTTCACTGGAGAAAAGAGAAGAGAAGTAGAAAATGGCATCAAAGTGAAACTGACCAAATTCCAAGCTGGTGAATGGAGGGAATGTTTAAAAATACCAAGGGGTGTCGAAAAACCCAGACTGGGCCCAGTCAGTGACCTTGGGCTGGGACTGAGGCCAATAAAGCACTATCCTAAGTTGATGGTAAGCCCATATTTTAGCTGGTGTTCTTTCATTTGCAATACATTCAGCTGTCTGGCAGCTCACCAAGACTCGTTAGTTACACAGTCTTTATCATCGCAGTGTTTTGGTTCTGTACATCCCGTAGGATTCCACAAAGGTGGTGCAAATTTTGTTGATATAAAATACATCACCGTGGTTGTTTAAGTCCACTATAAACATGTCCCTGTTCAGAGCCTATTTAGTGGGTAGAACTGAGTGAATATTTCAAAGTCAATAATTAAGTCCACACATCAGCCTCACTGTCTATGTGAATTTGTCTGGTATTATGTTGAATGTATTTGTTGTTTGAAATTGTTCACCAAATGATTTCTACAAATGATTCCTGATTGCCCACGCACGAGCAATCAGTTGTGAGCACAGCTGGTCAAACCGTTTAGTGCTAATATTCATTCTATGGCCTGTGTTATACAGACTAGATAATCTAATGGTTCATTTTGTCCTTAGACTGTATGCAGATCAATGAATTATGGACAAGATTTTCAAAAGTCAGTAGTGATTTTGGGTGTCAGGGTTGTTCTGGGTACCCAGCTTCAGACACCCTTCAAGTGTCCTAATTCTCAAGTTTCTGAAAAGTGTGCCATGAAGGAACTCAAAAATGTAGGTAGCCAAAAACATGAGTCACTTTTGAAATGTTTTGGGCTGTGAATTTAGCCCTCTTTTTGTATGGCAAGTTATTGGAAAACTAGTCCTGATTGTCTTCCAATGCTTTCATGCATAAGTATTTGCTGGCAATCGAATGAAGACTTTTCATATACACACTCCCCCTCCCCTCCCTCCAAACATATAGGCTGTTTACAAACTGTTATGCCAACTATTCATTACTCCAGCTAGCAAGTAATTAATAACCATGGAGACTCAGTGAGGCAGAAGTTATTGCACATGGAAGGAGCTGCATAGGAGAAGACCCTTGCACCAGCATTGGGAAGATTATCAGAAGAAGATTTGGAGATAGGTATTAGATGAATAGAGGAAATGGCAAGGATAGCTGAGAAAGACAAGGTAGAAGCAATCTATTGGAATCTATAGATACCAGGAGGGCCATTTCAAACTAGATCTTGAAAGGAATTGATAACTGCCAAAGTTATTTTTTTCATATACATTTGTCCTATAATCATATGATCCATTTACCAAAGTACTTACCTAATTTATCCTGCTCCTGCATGGTATTTTCAGTGAAAGCAAGGGCTAGTAATTTCATGTAAAAGAAATTACCTTGGTAGGGACTTATTTGCAGCATCAGCCATTTATCTTCGCAAATATACTGGTGCAGATAGACTGCAAACCTGTTTGTTAATATCTATTTATTTTAGTGCCAAAAAAGGCAGCCACATATTAAGGTTAAATTATTTTCATGCTCCCAAACAGCTTCTGTGGACAAGCATTGCCGGTTGCCTGGTACTAAAAATAATTGCTGTAAATTAATTTTTGCTGATTTTTTTTCAAATCAGCAAATATAGCAAAAATTAATTTACGCTGATTATTTCCAGTCCTTATGAATGAGACGTACACTCATCCCTCCCTTTCCCAGCCAGGGAAACCAAAGTCAGCCTAATATGTGCTCCTGTGATTACCAGTCCCATTGTATGAGACTGGTTTGAAATTCACAATATTCTCGCAAACCGAGAGCAACTTGGTTTTCAGCCCTAGTTGACAGAGGATTTATTTATTAAGGGTTTTAGCTATTTGCCAAAGTGTCTTGGTGGCAATCATTTCACAGGGCTATAAAAATTCTATTTCTTCACGCAGTCAAAAGTAAAATATAAAACACATTTTGAAAAGTGGAGTATAACATTTACATTTTAATCTCACAAAACGCTGTATTTTCTGACAAAGTAAGTTTTCCCCTGTGTGTGTTTGCGGGGAGGGGGCAAAAAGGCAGGACAATGGATTGGAGTGCAGGTTGTTTCCTGAAAGTAATATGGCAAGGGCAGCACCGTGAATGCCATATAAAAGCTGATTTGAGAGATTACTACATTTCTATGTGCTTTTAAAGTCAGATTCAGAACAAACAAACAAAACAGCTAGAGGTACAAATGCGCATGTAATTGAGCTTAGTTAATTGCCGTAACTGCACATGTAAAAGAAGTAATTATCTGCCCAGATAAACCATATCCATGTATTTTGTTACCAGATTTGCATGTTAACATTCAATGCTGGGGTAAAAGTGATTTAGCTGAAGTTAATCCTGATTTACCCTGGTGTCAGCTGGATTAGACTCGGGCCCTTCATGTATCACTAAATTGAGACTGTTTCTTAAGTAGTTGTGTCAAAGTAGATGAGTTCCCATTGGTTGAAACTAGGCCATGCATTTGGTTTTCAGCTGGACAGCCCTGTTTTGGAAAGGTTTGTCCCTGGCTGGTACTGATGTAAAACCAGAAACAGGTTTGTCTGGCATCACCCCGGATGCAGAGAGGATGCATTTTGCAGTGTGCACCACGCTGGCAAGGTGTGTGTGGGGGGGGGGTTGCGTGCTGCAAAATGGCATCCTCTGTACGCTGTACAGTGTGTGTGAGATCACGCTGGCAGGGTGGGGTTATGAAGGAAGAGGTGGGTCTCTGCCATTCCAGAAGTTCATGCAACCAAGGGGATGTCCTGTATTCTGGGAAGGTATCAGTAGCCGCTCTAGTCCAGTCCCATCATTTACATAAACACAAGACAGTCAAATTGTACTTTTGTTTCCATATATATCTATATGCTTAAGACTCACAAGTTTGGGACTGGCTTAGTTTGCGGTGGAATTGCAATGAAATGAAAATTAAATCTACGCCTATTTTACTTATACAGGGCCCAATCCTGGAAGTCTGTGCCCAATCTCACACTGACTTCAGCAGGGGCAAGATCGGGCCTATAAATCATATAAGTGATACCAGCATGCTTGATTAGAAAAGCAGAGTGTCCTTCCTGAATCTGCTTCCAGACAAATGCTGCTCCCAAACAAAAACTTCCCCACACCCAGATCCATTGCTCTTCTTTCCTCTTTGTATTTGCATCTTTGCTATCCATGCAAACGGTGAAATGTTGCAGCGCTAAGCACAGAAGCACCCCATTCACGATGTCTGGCCGCAACTAGCTCATATATTCATTTGTTTTACTTCTTTGCGTTAAGGCTCGATTCTGATTCTGGGGTATCGCTGCAGCCAGTTATGAACTATGCATGAAGTCAAAAATCCCAGCTCAGTGCACAGAGGGAATCTGCAAAGTGCATCGCAACCACCGCTGCGCTGTATGAGAATGTTTGCTGCATGATACGCTGCAGCATGCGCAATGCCCAACAATACTGAGCCCAGTCACAGCTGGGACACCTCTCAAATCCCAGATGCCACATGAAGCCCTCCTCACAAATCCCAAGCATTTGAAACAATCTGATTCAGCCATGTTTTTAAAAGGTTTCCTCTCCCTCCCTGGGCGGCTAGCTGTAGAGAGACTCCAAGGGTGGTATTTTAAAACAGCCTTCAGCTTTCCTTTACATTTGCACACATCCAATGGACTGTGCCTCCAGAAGTGACTGCACATCCATTTAGGACCCAGTTCAACCAGACACCAAGTGCACGACTCAACAGGGATTGACTGAAGCATCCGATTAGGTGCCTCGCTATGTTCAGGTTTAAGGGCCTTCTCCTGAGAAATGCTGAACAGCTCTCCCTCCCTTCAAGATACGGCCCTGACTACATGCAGTCACACATCCAAACAAGGAAAGAAGGTAATAAACTACCTGATTCAGATATGTAAGAAACGGAGGTCTGCCCATTTATACAGGTGCCCTCAGCTGTATTTGTAACCCACTGGCATGTCCCCCTCCGAGCTCAGTTTTCAAAAGATACAACTCGGTTATGTGCTCATGCTTTTAGCTCTGGAGGTTCACCAGTTCAGTCCCCAGATAGCCAAGATGGTGACCCTACACAAAAGGAGGGGAAATGAAACTTGGAAGTGTGCTTGAAGAGACTTACAGATTTAGCCCGAGAAGATAGCTCCTCTCTGAGAGTCAACCTCTCTCGCCCTGAAAACATCCCTTCAGAAAGCTGGGAGGCGTTTTTAGGCATGTCCTCTAATTTTCCCCTTGCAAACACAATGAATTGTGTGTGTGTATTATCCAAATGCACATTGCAAATGATTTTTTGTGTGCAATTTTTGTTGGGGGTGCAATCTGTGGATAAAGCAAGCTGCAATGTTTTCCTGAGCAAATACTTCATTCCAAATGCTGTCTCTGTTTGAAGGGTCGCTCGTGATGTTGGTTCCCTCATCCTCTCAATTCCTTACATGAAATAACTACCCATTTTGCCCATCTCTGCTGGAGCCAAACACTGGCTTCAGAGGCAAATTGAGAGCATTATTTTAAACCCGCTGACCCAGCTGTGACAGGTAAGTGGTCCTGGGTACCAGAATACATTTCCTTTCCATACTTGCTGGTTTTGGAACTGATTTAGCCCATCTAAACCAAAAATTAAATACAACATTGGTTTTTGTCCCTTACGCTGAAAAGTTATGAGCATTACTTATGTGGTTCATTAAATTACACTTTACAGAAGTACTGCCTTAAATCAATTCATGTCTTAAGTAGTGACCCTACTGTAGCTTCTTTCAAAGTCCTTTTCAGTGCATCCAAATGCTGAGAAAACTAGAACAAGACTATTCCTTATGACACAGATTAGATGCCCTTCTTCAGTTGTCAGCCATGCTGTAGATTGAGTCTTTGTGGTATGAGACTAAAGGGATACTGAGATAACTAGAGACAGAGGCACAATATTTGACAATAGTTATTCCACTGTGGAAGTGAAAATACTACAATTATTGTCTAAGGCCCAGTTCAGCAAATCTCTTAAGTGTGTGCTTATATCCTGTTGACTTCAAAGTTAAACACATGCTTAATTGCTGTTCTGACTTGGGTCCCAGAAAGTAGAAAGACTGAAATATTTCAGATACAATTGGGTCATAACTATTGGCAAATGGAGACCACTGTAGCCTGAAACAATCTGACAAAATGATGCAGGAAACCGCTCACACCAATTTATTAAACTAGACATGTCTAGATTGTTTCACAACTCCATGCGGTTGACTTTGGAAACATTCCCTTATTTTGTCTATAGATAAAAAAAAATTGGCATAGTCATAGAATGGATAGCCCATTCTCTAGTCTATACATGACTCTGTATGCACATTTTAATAAATGGCCTATCCTGAGTAGTTAGCAGAGAAAGGACTGATGAGTCCGAAGCCATGCTCTCTTGACTTGTAAAACATTTGGTCCCAGTCAGATGGTGTCTCTTCAGTCAAAGGCACTTTGGTTGATTATTTTTGCTTTCTCCTGTGGTTAAGAATGTTAGAACTCGCCAAGGCATCAAGTTTTCATGCAGATCCAAAACTTCCCAGCAAATAGTGGGGGTTTTGCTATTGATCACTAAAGAATATTTAAAATCCAGCTTCATGTCAATTTTTGGAGGATCAGGATCTAGCGTATCCTCAACCCTTCTAGTTTACTGTAATTAGAGCAGGTTGGATTAATTTTTTCTCTATGGGCTAGGCTCCCTGGCTGGACTACATTTCCCATGATGCACCATGGTATCCTTTCCATCTGAGATGATGTGGTGCATTGTGGAAGATATAGGCTATAGTCTAGTTCATAGAGGAGAATAGGGGCATGATGCACTCAAACTACAATTCCTATGAAGCACCCCAGTGCAATTTCCAAATGGAAAAATTAGTTTTCAGCTGAAATTTTTCAGTTTTGGGATGAAAACCAAACAAGTTTTCAGTTTTAAGTTGTTCAGGTTTTTTGACAAAAGTTGAAATTTTTTGCAGAAAGCAGACATTTCACACAACATTTTGTTTAATCAAAAACTCAATTTTACACCAAAAATGCCTGGTCTTGATGGAAAAAATGGATCAGCCTTAACTATAATATCTGTAACACCATTTGATAGCTTTAAATGGACAACAGCTTTTTACAATTACTTGGTGTTTCAGACTTTGATTAATTTTTATTGGATTATTTTCAGTTATTCCAACTTGGGGGGGGTGATGTAAAACGAAGAAGTGTTTTAAATTATTTGCTGACTTTTTTTCTTCTGTGCATCTTGAAAATGTTCTTATTAGATTAGTGGTTTAAATATAAAGTGAGAGAGTCTCCGCTAGTGTAAATCCCTCTAAGATCTATTGAACTGAAGTCAGTGGAACTACCCTGATTTATACCAGCTGAGAATCTTACCTAAAGTTCTATCTAAAGCCACATTTTTTTAAAACAGTAGCATCTATTATTATGACTGAAAAGTCTTCATCTTACCCACAGACTAAATGGAAGGATATATTTCCTCTAGGATATGCCGATCGCCATAAACTCGGATAACAAAACTATAATTCAGGAAGGCGTTGGCACGGGGAAATACAAGGTGGTTAAATGAAGAGAAGCACCATTGTGCATGAATTACGTATAAAAGGTTAGTAGCTCTTTCAAGATTTTCATTCCCATTCCCCATTTTACAAAATACATTAAATTCTTTGTCAGTGTGCTGCCATGAAAAATAACCAATATAATTTTTTAAGGGAACCACAAAGAAATACAACTGCTCCCAGAAAGATCCTAGAGTGATACACTGAGAGTAATGTACTCCTCTTGGAGCTAAGATCAGCCTTCCTTACCACCAGCTGAGCAGGAGAATGCATGTCATGTCATCCCGTTGGGTGGGGGAAAGTTTTTTTTAATAGTCAGTCATGACTAAAAAACACTTAAATGCGGAGCACTACATTGGCAGCAAACTTTCCTGGACTCCATGGAGTTTAGGAAGGCTGTACAGCGTCAGTGTTTGCAAGGGGTTCAGAAAAACTTGGTGCATTTGCCTGTATCTGCACAATTTACAGAGGTGCTGATTTCCACTTTGAACAGTATTCATTTGCTATCATTTTTCTGCAGCCTTTCCTGCAACTGTCCAAGAAAATACCCAACTTACCGTTTGTGTTTCCCCAGACATGCCCAGTGCACCCATTTCAAAGAAAGATCTTTTGAAGATCTGTGCAGCGCAGTAAATAGCTGTTGTGCTGGATCCAGAGCAGATGTTTGGATTTAGGGGCTACATTATCCCGAAGTTCAGGGGGATTTGGATTCAGGGATTTAGTTGTGACCATTCCGTAACAACAAATTGGAAGCTTTGACACGGGGATAGACATTAGAGGCAGACATTTCTAGTAAGTCCTGATGCTGTTTGGCAGACAAGAGACAGGATCGCTACGCCCACTTAAACAGCGTTAGGTTTTGCAGGAGATGCTTCTGTTTAGCGCAGAAAGGAGGCAGGAAATGATCCTTTCCCATTTCACTCGCCTGGCTTGGACCCAGCTCCAGCTGCTTGTGTTCAGCCCCAGCAACTGCACGGCCCAATCCTATCACCACCAAGCAGCAATGGTAGACACTCGCTATGGTGAGTCTCGTTACTTTAATAGGCGGCAATGATGCTAAACGTAAGAAGATTGCTTTTCAGTGAAACTGATGACATGCAGGACTGCCCCGGAAAAAAGAAAGCGAGAGAATCTAAAGTCTAACGGATCTATAGTATCGCTGCTGGTACAGAGCTTAATCAATTTTCAACCCTTGAAAACTAAAATAGCTCTGATTTATAAAATTCCACAGTTCTGTTCTTCTCTCCTTTGTGTCTTCGTTGCCTTATGAAGAGCTCAGAGTATTTGCACTCTGTGCTTCCCATGTTTGTATCCGTAATAGCAAAGCTTTGCACGTCCATAGCCCCTTTCATCTGAGGATTTCGAAGATATTTAATAGGGATGGGTAGGGGAACTGACACGTGGTGAGGTTAAGTGACTTGCACAAGGTGACAGAACAAGTCTGTGGCAGAGATATTGGGAGACATCCTGGCCCTGTTGAAGACAATGGCAAAACTCCTATTGACTTTAATGGAGCAAATATTCCACACACAGAACATGTGTGAAATTGAACGTTAAGTGTTCGATGCAGTGTTATGTTAACAGACAGTGAGAAGCAGCTGTGCGTTCTGCTTCTGACTTTGCCACTGACTGCGTTTTTGTGGGCAACTCATCTTCTCTCTGCCTCAGTTTCCGCCTCTACTAATAGTTATCTACTTACTTGACAGGTAGATGTTTCAAGGCCTAATCAGTCAGCATTTGTATAGGACTGTAAGTGTTGTGTATGTGCTAAGTCTAATTCTGTCGCTTTCAGAACGGAGAGGAATATTTCCTCATATTTTTGGTTATAAAGTGAGGGCGAAACGACCTTGATTTGTTTTGATTGTTGTAAAGTATCATGAAATATCAATTTACTTTCTGGGTGGCGATTTCACAGAGACCCCTGAGGAGAAATAGTTTCCCAATGATGAAGAATTTTCATCTGTTTTGCACTGTTCACTATTTCTCATACAGCAAAGAAAAACTACATATGAAGCACGGTTCTTTGCTGCTGCTATGGGAATAAAGGAAATGTATTGTCAGTTTCTTCTTTTGATCCTACTTTAATATGTCCGTCATTTGACCTGGATCAAAGATATCACCTTAAATAGGTGTGAATGGAGACTTCGAAGGGCTGGTTTTCTCTTGTAAATCATAACTTTTATAAATATATTATACAGTCTCTCAGTCAACCTGCTGACTAATACAATGTCTATCTGTATGGATTTTTTCCCTCTTCAGATTACTTTGGTATTGACTTATCTCAAATCATAATGCACAAAATCACGGACTCTAACTAGACAGGTTTAACACTGTGATTAATTAAAATATAATCCCAGCTACTGTACAGCCATCAGAAACCAGTTAGCTAATTAGAGTAATCACAGAGGTGGAAACAATTAAAAGAACATAAAATAGAAGTGGAAACAATAACATTTTCCTTAGCGACTTCAAACTGGTGAGAAAGCGATTAAACTAGAACCAGTTTACTGAGGGCGATTGGAATTAATGAAGAGTGGATAGCAGAAGATTTATAAATAGTCCCAGCAAATAAGGACCATTAGACTGGATCAGGGGGCATCAGCAGAGTGGAATAGAGAGGCTGCAGTGAGATACAGTACAAGGAATAATTGCACCAAGGATTGTTTGTGACCACTGTAAATGCATCATTAACATATAATTCCTTGCATGTGTGTCTGTTTATATATAACATCTTCCCTCTAAGCTCAATGTGCTTTATGACTATGAATGAATTCAGCCTCACAAGGAGTATTGGAAACTGAGGTGCTGAGGAGTTAAGTGACGTGCCTGTGGACTTTTGTAGTTTGTCATTACCGAAAGCTCCGTACAATATAGTTTGCTTTATTTTGTGGCTAGAGGCTGTCAATGTGATCAGGCCCCATTATGCTAGGCCCCATACATACACTTAGGCCTGCAGACTAGACTCAAATGAAAACTCACCACATTGCTCAGGGCTGTGAAAAATGTCACTCCCTGTGCACCGCAGTTAGATCGACCTAACTCCCAACATAACCCCCTGCCTCTGAAAGGGGTGGATTTACTTCAAGGCTAGAAAAAGCCCTGCCGTCAATGGAGTAGTGTTTCAACTACGCCACGATAGTCGCTGCTGTAGCGCGGATATTCCTTTAGTCCCTGCACTGAAGAACCGAAGCGCTCTGCTGTCTTATTGCACTAAAATGCTATACAAGACCTCAGGGTTGTTGTTATTAATAATGACGTTATCCTTCCACGGATAGCTATAGTTTTCATCCTAAGGACTGACAGACTTTCCCTGCTGGAAACATACTAAGGTTGGCATACCTTATCCTTCATTTATTTACTGTATTTAAAAATGAAACCAAACTATTAGAATCAATCAAGCCTCAGAGAGACTGAGGTAGATCATTTTAACGTCTGACCACCGGATCACCATTGTGGAAAATCAGAACGATTGCTGTCCGCATCAACTGGATTCTTATTCTTGGCAGCCGCTTTCTTGCAAGCAACTGGACATCAAACATCTGCCCCGCTATCAGTGCAAATGTCCTGCTACACACACCTTAGCTCTGATCCTGCCCCCATTAAAGACAAGGGGCACAAGCACACGCATGCAAACACATGCACACACGTACACACACAATTAAAAATATGTTACTTTATGTTCTGCCTCCTGAAAACTTGTCTGATTTCCTTCTGATGGCATGGTTTTGTGTTCCCCCTCTCTTTATGCAGTTGTTAAATAGCAGTTTATTTGAGAAATCTCAGAGGTGTAACCTGTTATGCATGTAATGTGTTTCACCATCATCCTTGGAGTGTTTGCTTTCCAAGTTCTAACTCTTCTATTGGTTGCACCTTTGAATTAACAACGAAATGCCAAATGCATGAATCCTGGTGGGCTGATGCTATGTGCGGAGAATGGGGAGGAAAGGGGATTTCTCTTACAGGAGCTGCTACTTTGGAAACAATTACTGGTGATGAACTAGAAATGGCAAAGATATTTGCATCAAGCTGTAGCTGGGTCCTGATTCGAGAACAGCCAAGGTCTTTATACACAGTGGGAGTTGAGTGATCAGCCCCAGGACAGAGTGGGACCTTGCACTGCAGTTTTATATATGTACACTGTAAGCATACCATGCTCTATATTACAGCATTTGCAGCTGCAGACTTTCTAGTGAATTGATCCTGTAGCTAATGAACCCTATAATCAATATCATGGAAACTCTGTTTTTGTATTAGCTCATGCTTTTCTTCCTGCCTTACTGTCCATCCCCACCTCCCCTTTTCCAGTTCATTAACAAATATATTAAACAACTTTCCTCAAAAACTTTCTCTTTGGGTTGAAACTCTCCTTGCTTGGTGTCAGCTCTGTGGTGCTTTTTGTTCCTTTGGAAGGCTAAGCACGATAGAGCAGAGCGTTACTGGAGCACGCTGCCTGTTTGACACCCACCCAGCAAAAGACAGCAGCAGGCCTATGTGTGTGGCTCACCCTTAGTGAGGAATCATGTCGTAGAGCTGGGAACACAATTAAAAACGGCAGGATAGCAGCACAGTTGGTGCGAACTGGCGTGGCTCTATTGAAGCTAATGGAACTATCCCTTTGCAGTCACACGGGCTGGGTTATACCACCACGGAGCCTGATCCAAAACCCCTTGGAGTCTTTCCGGGTACGTCAGTGGGGTTTGGATCTGGCCCACATGCACAAAGTTGGCAGAACTGAGCCCCATGTTTCCATTGAACCCTATTGCTTGAATGCCTATTAAAATTCATAAGACTTTCCCATCTTGGTGTTTTATTTATTTCAGTTCATCTACTGTGTGTCCATCCGAAGTTCTGGGGTATTGGGTAAGGAACCTGCTTACCCCGACCTCCTTATCTAGCAGGGTAGCAGTGAGCTATTAATTATTATTTAATTAATTATTTGTAGAACACTTTGGGTGCTAAGTCTTCTTCCTCATCTTCTAGCCTTAGCCCTATCTATGTGGGGTCGGCACTCCAAGTCCTCCTTCTCTGTTCCAGTCTGTCTTGAAGCAGTTCTGCGGAAACCCTGTAGCTGATCAAATCCTCTTGTATGACATCTGTCCATCTAGTTCTGGGTCTTCCAACCCTTCTCTTACCCTCCATTTCTAAGTTGAACACCCTGTTTCCTAGATATTCTTCTGTTCTTTTCGCATGCCCAAACCACTGAAGCCTGAATCCCCTCATATCTATAATAGGTGCCACCTTCTCACGCCCCTTAATTCATTCGTTCTGAACTTGGTCTATCCTTGGAACTCCAGGCATGGATCTGAACCTTTTCATTGCCACTATATCCAAGAGCTCTTCCTCAGTGCCCACCTTCGTAGCCATACTTTGATTGCTCAGTGCTGCTTGTAATAAAAAGAGGGTAAAATATAAGGCTTTGAGACAGACTCATGCAAGTGGGAAATTGTGTGCTAGGCTTCAGTATTTTACATTTGAGTTATCAATCCCTGATAATAGAGGTTTGTAGCAGAGGAGAGGCTACCAGAGAGAGCTTTGATGGTACTAAGAGCAGCTCTGCAATGTAATAGGAAGTAGCGGAGACATACACTGAAGCTGGTGACGGCAGGAGAAATTGAAGAATGTTAAGTTTTCCTGAGCTAACCCCAGCCACCCAAGCGTTGATCTTACTGGTGATTACAGGATTTTCCTCTGTAAAAAATGAGATGTAAAGCAATAAAAACCAAGCAGCAGCCACTGACAGCAAGACTTCTCCTGAAGGCAGAGGAAGGAATTTGGCTAAGAAAGTAAATAGCTGGTGCAAGTCAGAATTCACAGGCATCTTAGACTGCCTGGGCCACCCTCAGCCTTCTATGATCTGCTGGGATGTTCTTAACATGTAAAGAATAAGTGCTCCAGCATTAAAGATCTGACACCTTGAGTGCACTGGATTCTTGTTTTCTTCAATATAGGATGCCATCAAGGTGATTGAGAGAAAAGGGTTAAAATATTATTAGACGTATAATGCTCAATGAGCCAATGAGTCCTGCTCTGAAGAATTTACGATCTACCTGTAATAGAGCACATGACGCTTACTCATGAACTAATTATAGGCCAGGGACAACAGTCTGAAAGATGAGTCACATCTCTCTATCACCGAGTTAAGTGAAGCTAAGAATAGCCACGTCTACACCTGAACGGCACCGGTCAAATAGCTCCTGTATCAGCTTTATTTAGCCTACATAGCAGAGATGAGGAGCTTTTTGACATGTTACAGGAAGGGCCAAATTCATCCCTTGAGTGACTCCATGGGATCTGTCTTGTTATTTAATATTTATATTATCTTAGCACTCAGAGCTCTAATTAGGATTGTAATTCCATTGCGCTAGGAGCTGTACAAACACATACAAGGACCCAGTATCTGCCCTGAAGAGCAGATCTGTCTATCTAATGTATTTGACTAACCTGTCTAATCTATCCACCTATAATGTTTTGTTCAGAGTTACGAACATTTCAAAGTTATGAACAACCTCCATTCCTGAGGTGTTCGTAACTCTGAGGTCCCACCATAATAATTAGAGCCGGTTCGAAAAATTCCAGTGAAACATTTTTTTTGTCTGAATTTGCTGATTTGTCGAAATCAAAACATTCCATGGAGACCGTTCAATTTCAGTGAAGATCTGACGGAGCCCTGCCTGCCAGGCCACTGTTCAAACCAACCTGGTCTCCTGCTACATCACCCACCTAGCTCTTTGATTGCCTGCTTGAGGTGCTTTAGGGCAGCAAGGGCTGGAAAACGTTGACTCCCAAGCTCCCAGGCTTGTGGCATCTCAGCAGCCAGGATGTCCAGAGCATCAAGGGTCTGTGTCTCTGGGGTAGCCTTCCAGGTGGACGGATCTAGTGCCAAAGCTCCATTCCCTTTCGCAAATAATTTTAAAATTGTTGATTTTCATTCTGTCAGAACCAAACCAGATTTTGACATATTGAAAATCCTCCATGAACCAGATCGACCTTTCTCCACCCAGCTCTAGTTACTGCTACTAACTCGTTGCTGGGGTGCTCGAGCACCAGATTCGCCAGGGGAAAGTTTGAATCGACATGCTTGTGCCTCTGAAGTCTTAAATTTAGCAAGGAGTTGTAAATAAACCATAGAAATGTGGGCAGAGGTGTTTTCCCAGCAGAAACTTCCCATGAATGAATTTTCATATTCATTCCTTGTTGATAAGACTGAGCAAGGTGCACTGAGTTGGATTTCACCCCTGGTAATTAGAGGTGACCTATCTATTGCTGCCGGATGAAATAGCTCCACATGGTGGGCTATAAAAAATATAAGCACCAATTTTCCAGTTGGAATTAGTGACCACTAATGCAATCCCATTGGTTCTTAGCACTTCAGCAGTGGCCTTTTGTCTGTTTAATTTAACCTGGATGCAATAAGCAAAGAAGAATAAAGTAGATGGAGACACAGAATCAGTGAACAGACCCTGCGGCTGAAGAATGTTCAGAGACTGCTAAGAAGATCTTCATTAGCTATTCACACATGAAGAGCATTCACTCTGGTTTTCAAAAAAGTCCTTTTTCCCGTGCATTTATTGGTAATCCTGATCTGTGGATTTGGGGCTTCTGTACAAGAACCTCACAGCTCCTGGCTGATCACATTATCCTCCCTAACTGGACACAGGGAGCAAATCTGAAAAAGAAATGATATGACGCTGGTGGTAGATGCTGATATTGGACGGTTGGTGATCAGTGTGGATACCAGTGAGGCACGGTACGCCCGATTTGCAGATCAATAAGGTTTAATGAGCAAGGTTTTCTATAAATATACTAATTAAATACAAAGCCTAAAATTAACTACAATATATCATACTAAGAGAGCTATGCAGTTACTCAGAAGGCTGTCTACAGGAATGGCTTTCTTCAGGGCCCCGCCAGGGAGTCAGTGGATCCTTTGGTCCAACCAGCAGCACCTCCCATGGAGTCAGGTATTGATGGAGCGTGCCCCTTTGTCTAAATAGTGACTTCTAACATCCTTCCATTAAACAGCTTTCACCTAATTACCTCTCTACTCATTATCATATATGCTAATTACCTACATTGGGTTTTCACCTTTAACTACATTCCATTCTCACCATGATAATCGGGGCAGTCAAAACAACATCTGGTGATAGAAGGGGCTGTGTAAATGTATGCCTTTGGCAAGGAAACAGTGTACCCCCAGACATTCAAGGATAACTTGTTCCCATCACCGTTACCTTGTGCAGCTGCAAGCATACATGTGTGTTTTTCTTGTTATGTGCCGGGATACGGAGACATCTCCAAGGTTACTCCATAGTTCTATTAATCTCTGCCAACTGGAAGATGTCATGCTTCAGGGGTCAGAATAGCCAAGCAAGCAACTGAAGCTATGCGAGGCCTGTAGGACATTGGTCAAGCAACTCAAATTGTTCTGGGCCTCCAACGGTAGAGGGAGAAGATAATTCTCATTGGTGTCTCCTGTATTGGAAAGCAAAACAGCATCTCATTTTCTTTGCAGCCCAAACAATGTAGCACATCTATAGCATTGCTCTTGATTCTTGATTGCCAGCATGTAGTTTTAATCCCATTTTTCTTACTGATATTGCTATGTCCACACCTTTGTGGCAAATGGAGGGATGTTCTGCTAGCTATATCAGACAGATTGTAGAGCTCCATCAGCCAGAGTTTCAAGACCAGAATTCTCTCATCTGGGTCCCTTCTGCTGATCCACACCCCTATGTATACATAATGTAAGCACATCTGAGTTTGGTGTTGCTACGCTATGTATCTGCTCTTTGAAAGCCAGCAGAAGAGCTGTGATGGAGAAGGAAAAACATGTTATGGCCCCAGAAAGAGCATGAACCCTGATTAACCCATACTTAACCAGGTACATGGCAAGCTTCCAAAAGACAGAGACGAGCAGGCTCTGAGAGCGTCCCTCATTGTTTCAGTGTGTGTCTCTGAGGCAGGAAGAGTAGGGAAGGGCTGATGGCTAGGCCTTCCTTCCCATGCTCTACATCTGCCTTTCTGCCGCGGTGGGGAGGGGGGGATCCCAAAGTCGTGTTCTCCAGCCCTACAGATATGAGTCACTCCATGGCAGCTCTCAGCAGTGGATGAATCTGATTCTAGGGGTCTTAGAATCCCACTAGCCTGTGGTGAGGGTGTATCTTTTCTGCAGAAATTCAGTGCTTTCCAGTGGAACTCATCCTGCAGGACCGGTAGGAACCGAAGGTCTCGGGACCTGACTCTCTGTAAGCTCTCCATGGCTTTAAGGCTTCCTCGTCTGTGCCTCCTCCCTGCTGAGAGGTAGGAAGGACAGCAGTGGAGCTGCAGGGGGTGAGGATTTCTGGGAAACGCTATCCCTAAGCTCCACAGAATTCCAACTTGTCCTGCAAAGCTCCAGTCCCAGGACACAGCTGCGTAAACCATCAGTCCTTTCTGGTAGCATTGCCCTCACTGCGGCTCTGCATTTCTGCCCCTTTCATGGGGGGAATGGATGCTAGTTAGGCCATTAAACTACAGCAGCAGTGTTCCGCACCTCAGTCCCCCCATCCCCCGCGCCAGCTCCTCAGGGTCCTTGCCAGTGTAGGACTGAGGGGGCTTATTATGTGTCCCTCATTTCATCTGTGTGTTAGCTCTCCCACTCACCACACAGGGGCTGGGGATATCTGCCCAACAGGCACCAATGATAGAAGTGAGAGTGGGAACTCAGAGATCCCAGGTTCAATGCCGGAAAACTTCAGGCCAGTGGAAGACGAAGGATGTTTCAGACACCATTTCACCTGGCATGGAGGAATAGCTAAGGTGGCCAATCCAAGGCAGAGAGTTAACGGCCATAGACCCCTCCTGGTTCCATTCCCTTCTCCCTGGCCAGGTAAATGGTGCAGAAGGAAGATGTGGTGGGAAAGACCTATACAAAAAAGCATGAAATGGTAGAATGGGGGCTATTCCCACTGAGTGTGGTGGATACAGCAATTGCTTATTTTAGCTCAGCCCTGGGGCTCCCTAAAACCAAACAGGCTAGAATTCTAGTAGGGTTGATTCAGCCCTTAAGTCCCTGGAGGCAGGGAAACTGAATTTACCATTCAGCTCACAGGAGGAAGGGGGTGGGAGTCGCAGTGGCAGGTGAGGGGAGGGCAGGTGAGGAAAGCTTGCGAAAGGCTCCTATCTGCTCTGTGTAGAAACTAGAACTTTTCATCAGTAGCCATTTGCCCTGGCAAAATTTCCTCTCACATGCTGCATGCTTAGTGGCCACGCTCCCTTCCAGAGGTGGCTGCATTTCAGCGGAGGTGTAAGGGACACGTTACAGATGTGTGAACACGTACCACAGACATGGAGACCAGGATCTTTTGCATTAAAAGCCCAAGCTCCTATCCCTTGAATTAAAGGAACAACTCCATTAAATGTTATTAAGTAGTAGGGTCTCATCCACCAGCTAGAGAGACATGATCGTAAGTACGAAGCCAGTTCATCACCTACGTCCTCTCTCAGAAAAAGCTAATCCCAAGAACCTGAGGTCTGTGGGAGTTTAAGTCCTATAAAAGGATGCCATTTTGAAAAGACGGATACTTGTTACTTTTGGGAATCGTGCCAAAATCGCGACCTTCTAATGCATCCGCTAATAAAAAGCAACTATGTCAGTTGCAAATCAGCTGTAGGCTGCTGCAGTTGCTTGAGCGGGCCGCTAAGGAAGACCTGATCACAGGCTGAGCCAGAGAACTATCTGTAGTTTCTCATGCACTCGGGATCCTCAGAAGGGCGGGTCCTGTGCAAATGCAACGTTCAACCCTTTACTAGGCCTCCATGTTTGTGTCTAGAAGTGCATGTGGGTTCAGTTTCTGGTCAGTTTGGAGGTCCTAAGTGCCTCATTGCACACACCATTCTAAAAGGAGCCCGGTTTTTAAAAACTCAGTCTAAACTGTTACTCTGCCCTATTGAAACGTTCAGTTAGGATCTGATTCATGGATATTTCCAATCACTTGCAACCTGTTAGAAGCAGCATATTTGTCTGTGTCATGCTTTAGACCGTAACTGTCTCTGTGGAATCAGCTGGGAATTTTTTGACCAAAAAAAACATTTTGTTGGGAAGCTTTCTCAGGTCCAGGGTGGAATTTCTGCTCAAAGCCCGGCAGAGAAAGAGCAAATGAGATCCACCCCACAATATCCCAGTGGGTAGGGCACTCAGCTGGGAAGTGAGGAACCTAGGATTCATATCCTTGCTCTGCCTGATTCAGTGTCTTAATCACCTCGCAATAGAGTCAATCTCTTCTGCGGGAGCTGTTCCGCTCTGTATAAATAATTAAATATTCATTAGGCTGCAGAGGGAGAGTCATGAATCAGGCTAGAGCAGGGCTTTGAACTTGGGCTTTCTGCATCCTAGCTGAGAGCTGTAACCACTGAGCGATTGTGAGAGAGTGGGCTCACATTTTTCATGGAAAATTTCAAAAGGCCTCGCTTTCATCCCAGCGCAGAATGGGAAAAAATTGAAATCTTGAACATTTTCAAAGGACAGAGAAACAGATTTCTGCCCAGCTGTATATTTGAGTGCCTCATAGAGACATGATTCGGACCGTGAACACGACAGGAGAAGGAATTTGATTTCTTAATGCCTGTACTGTTTGACTAAAATGTGATAAACTTCTAGCTAAAATTATTCACGTTGTCTTATCCTATGAATTTCTTCAGAGAAAGGGGAGAGAGAAAGCATTTAAGTCTTGCCAAGCAAATACCAGAATGCCTATTGTCTTCATCACTATTTACAGTGATCATCTGCTTTCTTCTGTACAGGCACTTATTTTTTCCTTCAATTGTGATGGGAGAAAGAAGAGATGACAATATATATTCTGGTTACATATATTCTGGTTATCTCTAAGAAGATGCAACAGAAATAAAAGGGGTCTAGGGAGAGGTGTAAAAATCATTAGAGGTCGGGGGAGATTCCCATACAAGAAGAGATTGTTGTGTGTGGTGTAACTGAAGCCATGTCGGACCCAGGATATTAGAGACACAAGGCGGGTAACCTTGCATTGGACCAACCTCTGTTGAAGCTGGTCCAAAAAGATATTACCTCACACACTTTGACTCTCTAAGAAGATACTGAGACTGTTTAGACCAGAGAGGAGACAATAAAATGGGAATGAAGAGAGAGAGGCAGACAGTTTGCAAGAAGCTTTGAAAAGGTTTGGGTCGTTACACTACGATGACCTCCTAATGCAGTGGCTAACCGAAATCCATGAGAAAATGGAGAGGGAAATTCCGCTATATCTTAAGCACAGCTGGAAGAGTCTTGTTTTTTAATTACACAAACAGAGCTTTGAAAAACAGCCCAGAGGTAGTCTTTTATCTTTGAAGCACAATCTAATAAATCACACACATCCTTCTACCAAACTTCCTCATGGCTCTGGGTTATACGGGAGTTAATCAATGTTAACGACTTTGTCTTTTTTGAAAGAGAGGTGTCTTACTTAGCTGCCCGAGCCCCTGTTTCCATATGCATGCGTCTTTTAAATGGAGAGAAAACATTACAGCAAGTTCTTTAAAGCTGTGACTACGGTTTTATTTTTACATGTAACACATCTTGTGCTTCTTAGGCCTGGCTTTCCTTGGGGTGCCCTTGAACTTTTTCCAGGAGTGGATGCGCCTATCTGTAGTCAAGGGTGCCCTCTTCTGGCATAATGGAATAGATAACGTATTCTTTAATGGAGTAGGAAAACTTAACAGTAAGACAGTTCACCAAACTACTGAATGAATGGTAAGAAATGCTATTAATAATAATAATTAATATTTGTACTGCATTAACCTCTAGGGTCCCTGCTATGGCAGACACTGATGCCTGGAGCCACCCTTTGGCAGCCAAGTGTATTCTTGCCTCAGTTTCCCCCAATGGGCTTTCAGTGAGGTTTTAAGGTAGTAAACAGTGCCTCTTCAGGGGTCTAATTTTACTTAATTAAAGGCCAAAACATGGTACACAAGATGACCTTCACCCCAGCAATTAGCTACTAATAGGCAGATCTGGGTTGGCTTATTCCCCTTAATGGATCCTGACCCCCTTGTAGGGCCAGCTACCCAGTGACAGATCTCCCTACCCGCTGAACTTTACCCTTCCCAGGGCTAGATTCAGTATCTGCCCATGCCTAACTGGGTTCAACCAGAATGATCAGTGAGGCCCTCTTGATCTGCCCTCCTTCCCCCCTTCCTCCCTGGAGTTGGGCCTCTTGCTATCCCCTTGGATGTGTTCCCTCTCTGAGCTCAGGGCCCCCCACTAGGTCACATCACGGCAGCTCTTCTCCAGAGTGGTGCATGGCTCCTCTCCAATCTGGGCCACACTGCGATCTGGTAAGGTCCTTTTGCTGGAACCTGGCCTCCCTAGGGGCTTGTCACTTGTAGCTCTCCCCCTTCAGAACCTCTGCCCTCTCGGAGTACCTTTCCTAGGTTCCCTTGCATGGTGAGTATGACGCTGGCAGATCAGGTGCCAGCTCATGCTGAGGTCCCTAGGCCTCACTGAACACCGACAGATACATACCTGGAAACCCGTCTGGCTCACGTGTGTTGGCATTGTCCGAATAGATAATAGAGTTGTGAAAATGGGGTTAGACTTTATGGAATGCTTGTACAATGCCGCATGTATTAACCCTTCTTATGCCATCGGTATCCCAGGTTCTCAGGTAATGCTGAAACGTTTGCTTCGTAGCTTTAAAAATGTTTAAGACTGTAAAGTCCCCCCAGCCAGGGCAGAAGCATTACCAAGTGTGAAACAATATTAGGTACTAGGGAATCCAAACGGGCTACGGGGGAACAAAGACTTTGTCGATCGCTCCCCCTACCAGAGGGGCTGGAACAATTGTTATAGTGCGGGTGCTGAGAGCCATCGAACCATGAATTTCTGTGAGCTGTTGTATTAGGAGGTCATCATAGTATAATGACTCAAACTTTTCCAAACCCTCTATATAATGGAAACAATGTCAATCCTGGAGAGATTGGCACCTATAACCCCACCTGCCCATGAAAAGAATATGTGCATGAATGTTCATCCTATCAGCTTGGACTCTGAAGAGGGGGCCAGGAGATATAAATCCTTAATCAGAAGGAACTGAAATCTCTTTTATGCTCTCTGGACTCTGAAGGGCAAAGTTTCCTAACCACAAGCAAAAGATCCCCACCCTAAAGGACATTTAGAGCTGCTTATTACAGAAACTTTTATTACCTTTTTAAATCTAACACTGTAACTCATTTGTGTGTGTCTGGTTCCTGTTTCAACCTTGTAAATCCCCCCTCTTGTTTCTTTTCTTAGTCAATAAATCTTTAGTCAGTTTCTTACAGGAGTGGCTAGAGGTGTTGCCTTTTAGTTTGAGATCTCAGTACAATTCACGTGGGGTAAGTGACCGGACCTTTGGGACTTGGAGTAACCCCAAAATTGTGATTTTTGCCTTGGGTGGCCAGATAGACTGGAATGCCCAAGGAGACCTGTCTGTAACCTGCTTTACACTGCTGCTGGTGGTCAACGGGAGATACCCAAGCTACCTAACGTACATAACGTAGCTTGCGTATCTCCCATCAAAGTATTTACATTGACGTACTGCAGAATCTTCACAGCGCTGTGTTGACAGGAGATGCCCTCCCATCGACACAGCCTTACTTCTTTTGGGGAGGTGGATTACCAGTGGCATCGACCGGAGAGGCCATCTAGGATCGGTCGCTGTGGAGCCCACATTATTGACGTACCCTGTGACTCCATGATAAGACTGTCAGAGTACTTTAGGAGTTTTCACTTTTTTTTCGGTTGATGAAACCTAATTACAGAACATACAACCAGTTTGGGGTCTCTGCCCTGCCTTTTGACAGGCTGGCCAGAGGTTGGCACTCCCAGTTGTGAGCCACTCTGGACAACGTGACAGGGAGCTCCTTAACTAGCTCCTCTGGGAAGTCCCTCTCCTCAGAAACATCTTCTCTATCTTCTGTGGTCTCTTGCCTGAGTGAGCCCTCATAATCCTTTATAAGACCCAGGTAGTCTTTAACTAATTAACTGCCACCCAGGCAATTAACTAGCCGCAGGTGGATCTGGGTTGGCTCATTCTCTTTGGTAGAACGTGTCACAGGTAGCCTGGATGCCTGACCTCTTCAGAGGGCCAGCTGTCTTATGACAGACCCCAACCATCAATCAATACCCCCATTGTGCTAAGTGCTGTACAAGTCCTTAACAAAAAGGTGATTCCTGCCCCAAAGGGCTTGCAATCTAAGTAAAGTAAAATTAAAGCCAGATGCAGGCAGATACCTCCCTAAATTGTTAGTGGTGATGGCTGGAGGGGTTTGGATTATAACAAAATACTGATGGGTGGTCCTGCCTTTGCTGCTATTAAAATTTAGTAGGGAAAAAGCCAAATTAGATGGGTAGCAAGACACCCAGGTTGTTTTACGAGGATTCTGAGACCAATGGGAAAGAGAACCCCAAGTTGAATCAATGAATAGCTTTATTGACGATAACACAAACAAACAAGACAATTGACAATAATTCTTACAATCAAACAATTTGACAATTAACACTTACACTTATTCATTACTATTTCTGGGGGCTTCTCTATTCATTATCCTTATCCTCGACAGATGGTCGCTGGGACAAGTCCTTTATCTTATACACGACTTATGCTTGATCCTTAAACCTAAACAAACCTAACTATTTCTTTCAATTTCCTATTAATCTTTATCCCTTATAAGCATGCTAGCAATTGCCTTAGGGGTTCGTGATCTGCAGATCTCAATTAAATCCCCCCGATTCCCTGTGTCCACAGATTCCTGAACTATCCGGTTGCTATACTCACGGCCAGACTTTGCCTCAGCATCTGGTCTGGATCCTTGCTTCAAAACCCTTGTCCTCGACAGGTGATCGCTGGGATCTGGAGTTCGCAAGCTTCTTAGGGTTGGTGTCGTCTCGATAGACTCAAGAGTAGACACCCACCTCTTGAGCCGGGCTGCAGTCCGCTGAACCCCTGTCTGCTCTGAGCATTTATTTACTTTTCCGAGCACTCTGTGGTCAAACAATTTTACGTGGTTTAGCTATCCTGCGGAAGCCTGCCTAAGCATATCCGGTGTTCTGTGGTTGCTCGCCCCTGGCAGTTGGACTGCAGTTGAATATATCTCTACTGAACATATTTCTACGGTTCTGTTTTGCTCAACTGTTTTAGCGCAGCCATTGCTCTATTTTAAGTTCCACATGCAATTTGGTCAATTTATATTTTGCTAGGCCTTGCATAGTTTTTAGGCCTAGTCCTTCTAGCCAATTCCCCTATTATCACGCTGCCTTTGCCAATGACTGCTTGTTCTGTTAATGGAAGGTAGAAATGTAATAGAAAAGCAGGTGTAATGCCCTGTGTATACTTCTGTAAAGCACATCTTTATTTTGTTAAGGAAAAGGATGTCTGTGGTGAAATTGGCCTGACATAAAACTCAGGTTATAACTATTGAAATACAAATGGTTTTATTTGTATCTGGAAAACAAACAAGCAAAAAAGTAA
Organism: Mesoclemmys tuberculata; assembly: GCA_007922155.1. Lineage (NCBI taxonomy): Eukaryota > Metazoa > Chordata > Testudines > Chelidae > Mesoclemmys > Mesoclemmys tuberculata. The sequence goes on from ML675625.1 coordinate 22,091,403, forward strand.
TGGAGCAGGGTCAATATAGGGATAAGGATATTTAGTACTTCTTGTCAGTAGAGTTCAAAGTACTTTGAAAAGCTGCAAAAGCATCATTCTTTCCATTTTATACATGGAGAAACTCAAGCCTGGAGAGGGTGACTTGCCAAAAGTGTAAAAGTCAGGATTAGAATCTAGCCCTCCAGACTTCTAACCTAGTGCCTTCTTCCCTCGATCCTTCTTACTAAAGATGCAGAACCAAGGCTGTAGTTTCCTTTGTCCGTCAACATATTTTTACCATTTTATTTTGATTGTCCCTCAGGAATCCGAACAGCCTAGTTCAAAATAACTTCTTTGATCTGATCTGATTTATATTCTCATTCTAGCTAACTAGGTTTCGCCATTTTAATGTGCTCAGCACCATCACAGCTTTTGTTCTCTTTCAGACTTGGGTGAGTAAAAATGACGCATGTGGACAAGAGTTTTCAGGGTGAGGTCCATAGATTGCAGACTCTTCCAGGGCATGTCTGGTGACTGACTATTGGAAAAGCACTCTGCAAATGTACATTATTGCATAAATAATTCTTAACAACAGGAAAGAGGAAAGAGGTTGCTGCTCTGGCTTTTGTGATATTATGGCCTAGAACAATGTGCTTCCTTTGCGGCTTAACCACTTTTTTTTCTTGGGCGAACATCCTAACCTGAAAGTGATAGGTCAGTTTCAAGGGTTTCACTAGCTGCATTAAAATTAAACAAAGACTTACAAATCATAGGCAACTGACTGCATACCTGGGTTGTGCTGTCAAAGCTTGGATTGTGCTCATGTTCTTTCAGTATAACTGAGTAATGTTAGAAGGGGTGAATTTACCAAATGACGCACAGAGAATGGTACGTTGTGTGCAATGCCAGGAGTTCCAGCTTGGGCGGGGAAAGGAGGGAAGTGAAGGGCGTGCAGCGTGGCTTGTTCCTAAATTGAGTTGACAGAGATGTGTCATGAGAAGGCCAGCGTTTTGCATTTGACCTGTCATTTCCCGAGTAAAATGTCTGGGCTTCCCTAGTAGTTTCTTCAGAATCATCCTTTGCAGAGTCAACAGCGAGTTATTCTGGATGTGGCACGTCTCCAAAGGTAGGGTTGCTGAGTGCTCATGATCAGCAAGTACATGTGGGTGAGAAACATGACCACTGACCGTGCCCCTCACATCTGCTGGTCTGTTGTAGTACTGTCCTGTGCTCTGCTTAGGGCTAAGCTCGGAGGATGGCACAATGGAGCTTTCTAATTGGTGCAGAAGCAGCTATCTGAAATGGCAGTGAGCAGCAATCAATAAATGTACGCAACGAGACCGCAAAATAGACCAAGCTAGATAAGTAGAGAATATTATTTTAAGGTAAATATAATGGCGCATTGTCAGATAGACGGGCAGGTTCCCAGGTGGAAAAAGCTGAATACAAGAAGTCAATTAGGTCAACAAGAAGTCTTACTGATCCTACAAAACCCCCAGAAACATGTTATTGAATGCCATCCAGTGACACTTTACCTATTAGCTATTTTGACATTAACAGAGCACTGCTGGAACAGGGAGTGCCCGTATATTTGTGGAGAGGTAGTAGGGATACTACAGAGCTAACCAGAAACTCATTAAGAAGTCTGAAGCCTGCAATTCACCATAAGAGATCAGTTCCTTGTCAGCCTCACCCTTTACGCCTTGCGCAGTAGGTAGAGAAATCTTTTTCACTGCTTCCAGAAAACTCTCTTTTTTTTTTGGACAGCACCTAGCATAATGGTGGCTCCAGTCTTGATTGGAGCGTCTAGGCTCAACAACAATAATAGTAATACTAATTAACAACAAGCCCTGGCCTGGGGGAAGGAAGGAATGGTGGGGCGGGGGGAGGGACACAGCCTTTGGCATGAGGGAGAGGAGGGAATGAAATAGAGGGTGACCCACAGGGAATTTGAGGGGGAGAATGGGGGAATGCAAGGAGCCCCTGGGGTGCACAATGAACTCAGCCTACAGAAACAGGGAAGCGTGTGACCCTCCAGTAATAATAGCTAGACTTATTTTTAGCATGAGCTGACTTCTCTCCTTTTCCCACTAGGTGGAGCAGTGAGACCTAGTGTTTCCTTATTTCACCCTAGTTCTTGAAAAACCTAAACCAAGATGAACATTGAGAAAAGCACCTCAGAGGGCCCGACTGGCTGGAATGCATCAGTAATTTGCAGAGACATCAGAGAAGCACATAGGACTCCGTTCGCCCCCTGGGCTGATTCTCCAGGTATTCCGTGAACCCCTTGCCCTACTGTGATGTATATTTTGTAGGCTACCAACCTGGATATGGAGCATGTCGCATCAGGTGCATATAGTTATGAAAGAAAAGTTGCTGAGTAGGACAGCTGCACATCTGGGTTGGTGATATTTTAAGCAAGTTTCATTTGCACTCAGAAAACATGCATGATCACGAATAGGGCTTCTTTTCTTCAGGGTTGGTATAGCTGTCCAAAAATTGGGTTGATTGGAGCTTTTCCTTTGTATATACTGTAATGAGTAATGTATATTATAAACATGATACATTAGAGTAGTAATGTTCCCAAGTGTGCTTTAAAGCCACAAGGGAACCTTTAGTGCGCACCAACAGGGTCCACAGAGACCAGTTCATGTGCAACACATGGGTGGACCTTAGCTATCACACCCCATAGTCCGTATTACTATTCCCCATAGACAAGTCTTTAGATACAAGTTGACATTTCCATATGGTTTTCTGGAATTTATTGGATAAACACTGATTTCATTTTCTTTTTGTTTTGTATAGGGGGTGTTTTATCAGTATTTATTGGATAAAACCGAGAATCGGAAGCCCTAATTATGAGGGAACATCCCTGAATGGAGGGTGGGCGAAGAGATAAATTCACATTTGAAATATGCTCTCCTGCCTATTCATGAATATGTGAATAATTTCTATTTATCAGAAAGTCCAGGAGCATTAATGCTTTCTTCTCTATTGCCTCTCATCAAGAGCCTCTGCTTTCACCTCTTTTCTCAAGGACAGCTCTGTAAGAGCTGTTCTCAGGACTGCTTAGAACACAGTGGTCTTTTGCACTGAATAAAGGAAACATTTTGATGCCCAGCGTTGTGGTGGATGGAGTTCCTGTGTAGACACGTGTAGACCTCATGTAATGTTCTAAGTCACTACCTGGGGAACACATAAGCTTTTTGCTTAGCCTCATGCTGGAACAAACCAAATTCTAATGTCTGGTTCCTTGTGCTGCACCCAGAATGCACCTTTCATTGTTCTGGTGTGATCACAATGAAATTCCAAAGCTGTGTGACCCGTCTGATTTTTGTGCGTTGTTGCAAATCTGAGACTTCGGAACTCAAGTTCACTGAAAAGTTTGCTAATGTTCGCAAGCCTTATCTGCAAACGTGGTGCCCTCGTGGTGCAGGGGTCATATTTCCCCCTGCTTTTGGCACGAAGGTAGGCATAAGCTCCGAACAGATAGTTTGCAGAGCCACATCTTGGAGTGGTGGAACGGATGAAGAGGCATGTTGAGGCTGCCTGGGAGCGTGACAATGCGTTGATCCCTGCACAGCAGAGTGCTCTCTAGGGGATCGTTTTAGCCAGTGTACGTTGGCGTAGCCCTATGGGTGCTCTAAACTACACCAGGGACAGTTCATCCCCAGATATTCCCAGGATGTGGAAAGGTGCTAAGCTGCCTTAAAGCCATCTTTGCCTCCAGCTTCAGCAGGATGGTGCTTTTGAGTCTGCATAGGATGGCCTGGTTACCATGACACCCACAGCAGGAGGTTGCAGGGTCTATTTGTTCAGGTAGGCCACACTCCTGACCCGGCATTTGGGCCAGAAAATTACTGGTGAAGTAAAGAGTAGTAATTAAGAGAGCACTTGCCAATATATGGAATGCCCTTGCCTTGTTTTCTCTCATGCCACATTTGTCTGTCTTGTAATTATCCCCCGTAAAGGATGACTACTCGGATCTTCAGGAGGGGAGTCTGGATCATTTGCATTTGGGTTGCATTCATCATTTCGTGTGACTGATGTCGTATGATCTGCTGACTCGGAAGGAGGTCATTTCATTTGGTATGCTGAGGCTGTTGCTCTTGTATGGAAACAGTGACCAGTGAACATATCCTGGAGAAGCCCATGACTTTAAAGGAGTCCATGATGCCTCTCTGGGTAGCATAATGTTGTGGTGTTTCCAGTGAAATCACTACGATGGAATTGCGGTAGATGGAATTGCCACACCACGGAGACTTTACTGAGAACAGAGCCCCCTTATGCCAGGAACTACACAAGCACAGAATAAGAAAATCCCTGCTTCTAAGGAGGATGAGAGAGAGGATTATTTTATCCATATTACAGAAATTAAGTGACTTGCCAAAGGTCACACAAGAAATGGGTGACAGAGCTGGGAATTGTGTCCTGTTCCTGTGTGTTTACTCCAGAATTATCCTTTCTCTGCCCATACTGCTTTGAATCACATACATTATGATTAGAGCTGGTGAGGAATTTTCCAATGAATATGCCGATTTGTCAGAACCAAAATGCTTTATTTTGACTATTTGGAGGCCACTCTGGGGAGAAAGCAGCTTCTTGCATACCAGGCATTTGTGCGTGGCTGAGATTTCTTCAAAAGAAGAAAGCCTACATGCTTTCTGCAACTGCCTGTGGTGTAAATAAAGCAACCTACAGCCAGAATATACCCAGACTCCATGTTACTGATTTCTCCTCCACTGGGAAGCTAACCTGCAAGGCCGCAGAATTCTGCTACAGTTTGCACTGCTGTCAGATGTGGGACTCTGTTGGTGTTGAAAAAAGAGGCTACATTATTCTCATTTTCTATTTGGTTAGATGTGAGTAACAGAGAGTTGAGTGAGTTACACAAAATCATACAGTGAGCCTAAGGCAGAGGTCCAGGTAGAACTCAGGAGCCTTTAAGCCAATCCCCCAACTCTTGGGAGATTAAAAAAATTAATTACCAAGTTACAGCTTGACTGAGAGCAATACATCTGCTTTTAAAAAATGAACGAAATACATTTGGATATGTGCTGAAATGATCAAGACATACAGAAAAACATCCAGAAGGTAAGTTTAAAAACCCCAAACCCAAGACATAAATAGGATCTTTCTTTGCAACAACATTTTGCTGCTACTGTTCTTGTCTCATGTATTTTTTCCCTGGATTCTGGACCCTCTGTTATGCACACTCATCGTCTTCGGCGGAAAAAACATTTCACTAAAAGAGGGAAGAGGCATGGCAAGGACACAGATGAAGTATCAGTGAGATGAAGTGAGAGCCAAGAGCAGCAGCTCGGGATGACTTCGCTCATTGGAAAGAGCTGGAGAATCTAAGTGCTATCAGCATTTGAAATATGATTTCAAACTTAATTTATTAAGAGCTTGTAGGGGTGGTTGAATTTCTCTTTACATATAAAACCCTACCAGGAACCATGCAAGGATCACTTCATGCAAAGAACATGCAAGAATCATGCCAAGTCCAGGATACTTTTGTCTGTGCTATGCACGATCTTTACCTCCTATGCTATGGGACCAGAGAGCAATGGGAGAGCAGGACCTGTGAGAAGCTGTACTAGTATTTGTGGAACAAAACCAGGGGGGATGTAAAATGAAGTTAAGAGACAGATAGATGGTTTCATTCAGAAGGAGAGAGAATGTAAGCAAGAAAGCAGGACAGGGCTGGGATGTGGAGCTAAGATCAACAAAATTATTGCTGCTTGCGATGCCTGGGAGTCAGAACGCCGTAAAGTTCAGCCCAGTTGAAATGAGAAAACAATTCAGAGTCCAAAGCAATATATCTACCCATGCCCACATGGTGCTCATTACCGTGTCAAACGACTCGGCTTTCAGCAAAAAAAAAAAAAGGTCTAAAGTTCAGGCTTAGTAGATGTCTTAATACGCTTACATAAAGTGTCAAGCAGAGATGGAAAGAAAACAGCACATTAGTAAGGAGCATGCTCTCCTTCACTTTCCACTGGGCAACCGCAGCCGACCCACCACAGAGCAAGCCCCACCAAAACTAGCCATGGCAGGCCTTGTGTGCTGCATCATGTGGGCTTGAACCTCTGGTCCAGCTGAGCTGCACCCTCTGCAGCATCTATGGGGAGGCAAAGATGGCTCTGCACCTTTTTGGCCCCCTCCTCTCCCTGTTCCTGGGGCCAGGTGGGCATCCACTTCAGCCCTGTTACAAGTTAGAGCAGCTTCAAGGCTGTGCTAACTTGGGACTCCTTGTAAGAGCCTTAAGGAGCTGTTGGATCAGCCAGGATTGCAGCAATGCTCTGGCCATGTTCCCCATGTTGTCCCTCCCCTGGAGTGAGAGAATAGCATGGAGCTGGCAACACCTATTCTATGTTGGCCTGGGATTCTCCCATGCAAGGGAAATTTCAGCTGGCTGTTTATGCCAATTTCAGGCCTCTTTTCATCCTTGAAGGACCTGGAATCTGGCTGGTTGGGTCCAAAAGGCTACATCATAATACATTGTTTGGCAAGTAAGTGGTTGGAGTGCTCTAATGTCATAAAGATATGCAGAAGGGCCAGTTAGGTTTTTTTATTCTGAAAAGGACAATCAGAGGGTTATGCCTCCAGGAATTTGCCATACAACATTAGCTGTTAAAATATTAAGCAGAATGAGGCCTGCACCTCCCCTGGTTTTCAGCTGGGCTCTGAAGCCTGCCGGAACTCTGGAGCTCTGAAAAGAGACAGAGGGACTCTAGCTCTCATCCATGACCCCCTCACCTGGCTTTTGGGGATGATGCCAGGAGGCCGAGTGCAGGCACAGACACGCCGAGTATGGCGTGGGCTCTGTGGGGTCGGGGCTTTCAGCTCAGCTGAGCAGAACTTAGAGGCCTCTTGCTCTGATAGTCACTGCTGGTTTACCTCCAAAGCAGAGCTGAGAATTAGCAGTGTCACTTTCTCAGTTTCCCACCTTGCAGTGGCAAAGTCTGATGGACAAATGTCCCTTTAACACGCCACTCACCTTTCCCTCTTGGGCGTCCCACTCACAGCTGGTTATCCAAAGCCAGTGAAGTCTTGCAATCCAGGGGTGCATTCACATGGGTTCACCTCCTACCCCAGTCAGAACCCACTGGAATCAGTGGAAAGATTGCAGTTGATTCCAATTGATTTGGATCATTCTCCAAAAGACTGGCTGGCCCCAGGAGGATAAATGATTCACTGTCTGTGCCAGGATTGCACTAAACTCAGATAAACTGTAATAAATTATGAGCTGGACACTACGAGATGCTGAGCTCTTCCTGGAAGAAACTGCACATCAACTGATTTGGATGACACTACACAGGCTAAGACCTCAGCTGCAGTAATTTTGGAACATGATTATTACTGACCACCACAGGGACATCATCTTAGCTGACCTGGCTGGCAGACCCCAAGAAACCAAATCTGAGGCCCAATAACAAAGGCTATTGAGCAATATGGTAATTGGGTCAGGCATACCTGGGGCGGAGGGCGGGAGGGGAGGGGGTAGGGATTTGAGAAATGGGAGTTTGCCTGAAAGAAGGGAACACATTGAGGGATATGCTCTCAGGAGGGTAAATTGGCAACAGGATGTGTGTCAAGAGCTCCTGAGTTTCCAAGTTGGGTCTGTTTTGTTCCCGTCATTCAACTGTCTCACCAAGCTTGTAGTGAAGTGTGAGGATAAATGTGGCTAACTGCATGGAGGCTATCTGTTTTGAAATGGTTTGCTCTAATGTCTTGTTCCGTTTGCTAATATAAAGAATTGTTTTCAGAAGGCTGCTTTTTCACTATCTCACTAGGCACAGGTCCTGAAGGGAAGAGAATCAGGTGTCCAGTTGGACCTGAGTGGCAATAAGCAGTTGTCATAGATGGGTCTATGAGTGGAAGTATTACAAAATGCCACTCCAGGCAAGTAAGGTCAAGAGGCCTGACCCCTGATAGGATGCACTCCAAGTGACCAGAAAGGGGACAGAGGTGCAAACAGCCTTGTGACCATGATACTGACTCTAGTCAGGGAGGCTTGCTTGGCACAGGTGGAAATGATCTAAAGGGAATATCTAAATTGAAACTTGAAGCGTTCTTGCTTTATATCTGGATAATTTTGATGCAGAAGTCTGCCTGGCCTTGGGCATCTTATGACTGCAGAGTAAAAATGCATTTGTTATGTGCAAGAACTCGTTTAGGCCCTGATCCTGGAAAGGTATCCATGAAGACCAACCCCTGAACTTGCATAAACCAGTTTCACGATCAAGACTCTAGCTGGTATAACCCAGAAATTAGCCATGTACTTTCACCCTTGGAGTTTACCCCTGCAACTACTTCTAAATGGTCAAAGTCCTTTTGTTGTAGAACTTTGGTAAACATGTTGTAATTTATTACAGTGACAACACAGATAGAGAACATTTTTTGTAATGATTTCCTGAGGGATACTTTCTATCCTTATAATCTGTGAGCTAATTCTATGACTGGTATATCAATAACAATTGGCAGCTTTTTTCAATGCAGTTGGCTAAAATTGCTGCATGCCTTGCTGGAGTGATTCCAGTTGTACATTTGAAATTCATGATCATCACGTATGAAAGATTATAGGTAGACTAGTAAGGATTAGATTTTTACTGGTAAATTTCAATAAAGATCAGTTTTCAGTACGCGCACACAAACTGATGAAAAAATATTTGAATTGATATTAATTGAACTTTACAGATAGGCAAATTAAGAAAACTGCTGCTTGAAAACTTATTAGAGTTTGATTAAGGATATTTACTTTGTATATTTTGATAGGTGATATCGACCATTTATTTTAATGGTCATAAAGCTTTACTTTTTAAAATTAATGTCTATTGTCATTAAACAATTATTCTCTAACTCACCCTGTTATCTGATTTCCATCCCCTATAATTTCCTGAAACTGTGAAAATTTAAATTGATAAAAATCAGGAGGAAAATCCTTAAAACCTATCATTTTGTGCAGCCATGGAAGTTTCAATAGATGAAAATAGAGAAAAAGGCTTAAAGATAAATGTTGACATTATTTGTCAAAATTATTTTTGAAAAATTCTATTCTGCCAAGCCTACTTACAGATGAGTGTGTTGAGCCGGGGACCAATTTAGATCAATTCATGTGCCCACAGCTGGGCACTCAGTGACCATGCCAGCGAAGGCCAAAAAGTCAGTATCTTCAATGCAGAGCTTTGTTTATTGAAAAGCAGGTATCACAGACAAATAGAAAGGACCATACAATGCCTCTCCTTAGCAAGCCTCAGTTTCCCAAGCATAAACCCTCAGTAACCATGCTGGCCCCACACAGTATCCTGATTGGTAAGCAAAACGTGATAGCTACCACTCCTAGTTGACAACTGTCTCTTCCTTCTTCAGGTTCCCTCAGGTCTTTGGTCTAGTTTCTGAGTACCTCATAGTAGGGTCTTGCCTACCCTGAGGCCCTCTGACCTATGATCCCTCAGAGCCGGTCTAGGTTACCCCGAGGCACTCTGATCTTAATCCTTCATTTGTCTGACAGTATCACTGGCCTGGTTGGATATATGAGATATCAATAGAAAAGCTAGGTACCATGTGATCTTCCCAGGACTCATACCCTCTTCCCAAAGAAGCCACGTGTTCCCAAAATATGCTTTGCCAGTGACTTATGTGGCATACTCCAGTTAATTCATAATTTGGGAGGGGGTTGCAAGGACTGGCTGATATTCACTTATCACGGACTACTCCCCTCCAGACACCTGATGTCTCGTCATTCTATAGGGTCAATTGACCCAGGCCAGCTCGCCCTGGATTCATCATTCCATGCCTCCACGTGTACACACCAGGCGAACTGGCCTGACCATGACCATTGGTCTTCCACATCAGCACAGCTGCCTACGCAGGGTCTGGACAAACATTTGTAACACATGTTGCTGCCAAGTGCGAGTCTGGCCTTTTCAGTGTTTTTCCACAGTCTAGTGTGACGAGGCCCTGCTCCCAGAATCCTCTAGCCCTCAGCCTCACCACACTTGTCCATTGTGCTACTATATAGGGATTCAGCACTGTCCCAACAGAGGGTTTTGATTTCATTACGTTACTTTACAAGGGTTAAGTTAATCAAAATCACATGTGACAAACCTAGGATAATGAATGGCACAGCAAGCAAGATTAATTACAGACTCAAGTGCCAATATTTAAGATAGCTGTGGGAAGAACCAAAAGCTTGGATTAGATCAGTCACCCTTTTTTTCTTTTTTTTTTTTAAGAATATGAGCCGAAGTCATTAAAAGTTCATGCATTGTTTACAGTGGATTTTTGTCAGATTGTATTAAAAAACAAACCAGGAAATTGGTGGCTCAATAACAGTCCTTTTTCTAGCCTTCCTCCTCTAACCCCCTAACAAATAAATTATATGTACAGCCCAACAAAGAAGGCTGTATTAAATGGCTAAGGGACACGTTCCATTTCAATGCACATAGCATGCTTAAAAGTTGTCTTTAAAAAACAAAGGTAAAGCGTACCTATTGTCATCCACCTTTCTGTGCAAACAAGTCCATGTTGACTGTGCAACTAGTTTAAAACAACCTCTCTCACAAAGCCTTTGTATATTCATTGCATAGTTTTACAGAAATGGACGCATCACATGGATATTTGTAATTGTGTCTGAGATACTGGGTAAGGATTTGGTCCTGTACATTGCTGAGCACCCACAGCTCCCTTTGACAACCCAGTGGGACCTATGGACTGTTTCCCTGCACCTTGTCATTTACACTAGGGCAAAGGTGGATAGGAGAGGCTATCCAATCAGAATGGTAGCATTGTAACCTGCTTTGCATTGATGTAAATGACTGCACAAATTGCAGGGAAGCAGATAACTTGGCCCATTAACTTCAATGACTATTGAGAAATGCCCAGCATCAAATTTGACCAAGCCTAAAAGGAAAAAAGCAAGAGAAGTCAAGCCCTCCTGAAGCTGAGGGGCCAGAAATGTGCATACAGCCAACTTGACTCCCAACACCTACAAGTTTATTTTAAGGATAGCAGTTTCCATTCCGCCATTTGGAATAGGATATGTATCCATTGGAATATGAGGATCTTAGAGCGCTTTCTAAGAGAGGGTACACTGAGGCATACAGCGATCAGCTGACATGCCAAAGCTCACACAACATGGGGACAGGACCCCACGGTGCTCGGTGCTGTACAAACTCAGAACAAAAAGATGGTCCCTGCCTCCAGGGGCTTACAATCCAAGTATCAGACAAGAGACAACAGGTGGCTAGAGACAGACTCCGGAGTACAAGGAAGCCATGAAACATTATTGGTCAGCAAGTGGTCTGTACACCAGCTCCGAGACCATTGTCAAGCTAGTTGTAGGCATCATGGCAAAGGAGAGCTTTGAGGTGGGCTTTAGCCATGGCTAATGAGGTAGCTTTGTGGATGTTGGTGGGGTATGTCTCCCCAGTGTGTGGGGCAGCCTGGGAGAAAGCAGGAAGGCACCAAAGTGGGCTTTAATTTAGAACCCAAGCGTCCTGATTCCCACTGGAGTATGCTGATGAAGTCCGAGCAGTTCTATGATCATGGAACAGCCATTCAACATTTAAAATACTTTATCTTCATGATTTTTCTATGATTGCTCTTTGGTGTTTTTCCATTGAAAGAAAAGCCCGGTCTCTGCCTAGAACTACAACTTTCTTCCTGGTTAAATAATATTACGTTGTGGGCTAAGGGGTTGCTGCAGCTGCAGCCAAGATAGCAGCTTGCCAGTGTTTATGATACATGCCCATTTGGGCGGGACTCTGTGCTCAGGAAATAGTTCCAGATGATAAAGTTGAGGGTGGGTCTATGTGCTGGTTGAGTCTCAGAAGATTAGATAAACTGGGGTTTGTGCTCCTTTCTAACCAATATTCTAGCCTAGCAGTTCCCAAACTGTGGGTTGCGACCCCAAGTGGGGTCACTTCATCAGCAGATGGGGTCACGGCAATGCCAAGCACGCAGAGGATGCCATTTTTAAAATGGCCTCTTCCACACAACGTGACCTCACATGCACCGTATGCATGAGGTCACATCGCACGGGGGAAGCTATCTTGCTCTACAAAAGGGCCCCCTCCATGCAGCACGACCTCGCACGCACCGTATGTGTGTGTGGTCATGCAGTCCAGAGACACCATTTTGTAAAGCAAAATGGCGTCCTCCTTGCGGCGTGACCTTGCATGTACAGCGCACGTGAGGTCACACTGCAAGGAGGACACCATTTTTAAATGGCAACTTCCATGCTACCTGGGGGCACTGAGAAACAACACATCTGAAAATGGGGTCATGCAGGAAGAATGTTTGGGAACCACTGACCTCGCTGGTTAAATCCACACCGAGTGCTCCTAGGTTTTGGAGCTGTAAAGGGTTTACCACATGCCAGGGTCCAGCCTACATCTTTAATTCTTATAGTTATTATTTGCTTTTTGCACTACTCTACTGCTTACAATCCAAAACCAGGCCCATGGCCCAACTGTGCTAGGCGCTATATAAACATAGAACAAAAAGGCAGACCTGGCCCCAAAGGGCTCATGGTCCACGTGAGAGACTGGACTCAATGGGAGGATAGAACAGATGAGGGTGGGGGGATGAGGTCAAAAATGAAGCAAGATAAGCAGAACTCGCAACTCATCATTTATTTGCCAGTGCTAGAAGCTAGTGTGTTTTGCTGGCCCCAGGGCAGAGATGGGTTTCAAAGCGGGATATAAAAGAGGTTAAAGTTTTGCAGCCAGAAAGGGCCCTGGAGGTGAATGATTGAAGAGGTTGCATAAGGCTGTGAACCTGCTTCTCAGAAGTGGCTTGTGCCAAGGATTCAACTGTTTAAACAAGAGACAGTTCTTGGCCACCAGAACATTCAGATGAGGGAAATCAGTGCCCTTACATTACAGCCATTGCTTTTCTCATGTCTGCAAGTACATTCATTCAGGGTTCTTCTGGCATTCAGGACTGCCTTCAGGCTAAAGCAAGTGTTAATAACAGTTTGTTTCCTACCACGGCAGGGAAAATCAAGTACATACACAGAGTTCACAGATCTGCAGTAAGAAGCAGAGGAGAGCCCAAAACGCCCCTAAAATTCACTCCCAACTGCGGTATCTTGTACACATTTCACCAAACAATTCAGTATTTTATCTATTGCCAGTGCACTGGAGTTGCACTCTTTTGTCTTTGCCTTGTTCGAGCGATGCATTCCTTTGACTTTTCCATGGTGCTTTCCAATTTTATGCCACATTTAATTCCAATAATGCTCTTTAGCACAGCTGAAGTGCTGCTCTGATACATTCTAAATCTCTCTTTCTTTTATTAGACTGTGGGCACCTTAGGCATCCTTTCAGAGAAAGCTTCTGTGAATGAAGACAACTCCCTCAAAGAAAAAATAAAACGTCCTCGTTGCAGTCTTTTCATCGACATTAGGGTGGGTCATAGTCACTCTTTGTACCTATCGAACAATAAGATTGTTTATATATATGGAGTGAAGGGAGTAACAATTCCCTAAAAGCTACACATGAAAGATCTGTCATTCGGAGAAAAAGTTATCCCAACTCATCTTCTTAACCTTTTCAAACCATATGTATGTATGACTAAAGTCATGCTGGACTGTACTTTGCCATATTGATTAAAGAGAATAAGACAAAAGAATGTGTACAACGGCTTCTCGTACAAGAGAATATGTGTGATGTGATGCAAAAAGAGCTTCAGTCTATCCAATGTCCTTATTCTGCATCTGCAGACCTTGGCAAAAACTTGAAAACATGCTAAGCACCCTATGTCTGCAAATCAGGTGTCTTGAGTTGGGCACCCTGAAATGGAGGCTCCTAGAATCACAGAGAAAACCTTAAATAATGCCAATGATCATAACTAGTCACCCACCATAACGCTCTCCTGAAGGGACTGCGCCTTAGACACCATAGGATGGCTACAGTTGAAGAATCTGAATGGAATATATTATAATGTTGCATTTCTGAAAACCAGTGTGGTCTCATTGTGTTATCACAGTGTGACGTGTTCCATACAGTCTGATGAAGAGTGATGTTTTCAAACCCACATATGGAAGTTGTCTTCACGACTCCCACTGTAAGTCAATTCTTGGCAGTGCTCTTCCGATTCCTATAATTACCGGCTGTTCTACATTTTTTTGGAAAAGGGGGTGTGAATGATTTTCAGGTTTGAACTTGAGCTATAATTGCTAACCCTCAACGACGCCTCCCACTTTATTTCAAAGAAATGAAATTCCAAACTTCCTATTGGAAAATTTGTTCTACAGCAAGCGATGGAAGTCGTGTGTGTGCTTATAACAGCAATGTGCAGCTGTTGGCTCAGTCACTAGGAAATTTATCTACATATATACAACATACCGTGTGCGTTTAAAGGAGTTGTTTGTTACTGTGTTATATATCCAAGTGTAATGGCTGCAGAATTGCACCTTACCTGAAGAATGTATAGCTACTGCTTTTATTTCTTGGGCAGTGGTTAGAATCCTCGACAAAGATTTGGTCCTATGAACCTCTGAAAGAAATAATCTATATGGGTTTAATGGAAGTGAATGGAATTTATGGAAGCATGTGTCCAAAGATTGTAATGAGAAGGACTTCCAATAATTTTTATTGATGGAGCAATTCCCCCCCAGCTCCTAGTTGAAATATTTCCATCCAGCCAACCACCCTTTTGCAGCACAGAATTTTAATTATTTATTTAGATTTAAAAAACAGCAAAAGTAGGCTGTTTGGATACTTCAGAAGCCTCTGACAAATGTTAAAATGTACAATGCATCAAAAAAGAAACCTCATAACCTATAATATTAAATAACCAGACAGCATGAAGAAAATTAATTGTAGGTGTAAATGTTTGCTCTTGGACAAATACCTATCTGACCTGCAGAATCAGCATTCCATCCAAGTGAAATTGTTTGAGCCTCCCATTCCTGGAAGGTCAACGTATTGAGCCCTTGTTCTTTGTAGGCACAATATTTGTACTCACAAAGGGAAAGTCAGGCTTCTGACAACCAGAAACTGTGTGCCCTTTAAACTATTTTCTAAACAGCAGCTGCTGCTGGTGTAGGCTAAAAGTTACATGGAATCATTCAATTTGTCTAAGCCTGACAAGGAAATCTCACTGATAGGAAGGAGATAGTCCCCAAAAGAAATATGAGCAACGGTGAGACAGGGTTAGGCCAAATGCTGTCAAAGAAAACAAATGTGAATCATCACTGTTCAGTGACAATCCTGAGATTATAAAGAGAATGGCTTATGGCTGAACCATTCCTTTCAATAATCTTTAAGTCAATGTTTTCCATTGGATGCACATACATGGATCCCATTGGTCATGTATGGGAATCTAGGTCAGAAGTGAGTTCTCTGTCCATAAAATAAAAAGAAGACTGATTACTAAGTTAGTTTTGTTTTTTTACCGTCCTTACGAAACTGAAGAACCAATATGTGAATACATTATTTAGTCTGAGAATTATGTTAGTTTGTTCACACTTTTAATTTTCTATATTCTACCTTTTCATTTCCTTACATTTCAACCCGTCCCTTCCACAGGTTTGTAAAGAGGAAGAGAGAAAATCAGACGAACAGAGCACAGAAGGTGGAGAAGACCAAAAGTTTATAAGTTACAGACGACACAAGGCATATATGTGATCCAAGAGAAGGTTAAGAGTTGACTAGATCATGGTCTACAAGTACCTATATGGGGAGGAGATTTCTGTCAGTAGACAACTCTATAATCTAGCAGAAAAAGGCATAATTAAATCCAGTGTCTGGAAGCAGAAGCTAGAAAAATTCAGACTAGACATTTTTAACAGTGAGAGTAGTTATCTGTTGGAACAACTTACCTAGGTACATGGTGGATTCTTCATCACATGAAGTCTTTAAATCAAGACTAGATGTTTTCTAAAAAATATGCTACAGCTCAACCAGAAGTTATGGGCTTAATGCAAGAATTACTGGGTGAGGTGCTCTGGCCTAGGCTATGCAGGAGGTTAGAATAGGTGGTCCTTTCTGGCCTTAAAATCTAAGAATCAACATTGTCATATTGTCTGTCCATCTGTAAACAAAGATTATGATCAGAAAATGTAGCAAAGATGACACAAGAACTCTGAAGAACGATGGGATATAAACCTGCGGCAGAACCCATCCAGGAAAGAATTATATTAAAATGATACTGACCACATAAAAACCATATAACATAAAGAACAACCTTCCTTGAGCTATCTTATTAATAACATCCGAGATGGTTAAAACATTACACCCAATTTATGTTTTACTTTATGCACTGTTTCTTTATCTTGTTTACATTTTTCTCATCTTCTGCCATGCAAGTCAATAACACCATCATTTTTGTTTACAGCCAGTTTTACTCGCAGGTTCTTATGCCCTAGCATCAAATTATTGTCAGCCACATTTTTTATGGGCCCAATCATGACAGATGCTGAGTACCTGGTGGACGAGACTGATTTCGGTGGGATCTGAGGGTGCTCTGTGGATTTGCAGGACTGAGCCGGAGCCAGGAAGTTCACTGCACAGTACCCAAAGCGGTGCCAACAACCTTGGTCACTCTGGCCAGCGCAACTGTCCTCAGAAGACTGTGCATGTTTGATTATTCTGATGAGAAGGGTGCTTAGCCACTTGTAGAATCAAGCTTCATGGTTAAGCATCTACTCTGATATTTTGGTTCCTTTAGAGGAGGCATACAACAAATGTTCCGTTGGGTAAGACATGTTGAGGTTCTCACTGCAGGGAGAGAGAGAGAGATTTTCTCTAGACAAGTATTTATTGAAATCAGGGACTAAAATCAAAGCAATATAAACCATAACCTCTGAGGCAATGATGAATCCTCCAAGACCTCTCCAAAACAACGGAAGTCCCATCTACTGTGGCTTTTGAGCTTCATATGACATATAGGGTGAAAAATTCCTTCGATCAATTCTAGCTCACTCTTTTAAATGTCTGGTAAGGCACTTATGATCTGGAATTGAGCATTTCAAAGACATTTATGGGATTTGTACACCCAGTTCCCAGTTGGTGTCCTGATCCCTTAGGAATCTTTACAAAGCTCAGCTGTGGTACCTAACGACCTGCAGTACCACAGAATTAGAGCCATGTCCTCAGCTGGTATAAACGCATGTGGCTGCACTGGGGTGGGTAAACAGGAATGTAAAACCAACGGGTTGGGAGGGAGAGGGTTTATCATACAGAACCTGAGATAATGGAGAGCGAACCTGTCAGAGTAAGGACTGGGAAAGACACCCAGGAATTCTAAAGTGGTTAGCTTTTTAATCTTTCTAACATTAAACATACCTTCCAAATGTGCCCCCTCTACTGAGCCCCTTACCCTGTTCATAGCCTGTGTACATGATTTACATTGCTTACTTCCCGGGAAAGGTATGCCAGTCAGAGATGAGAAATAGGGGTGTTGCCTGCCTGACAGCTGTTCTGGCAGATCTCCCTAGCAAAGATGTAGTTATACCAAAAAACTGTGCCTTCACCAATATAGCTTGTGTCACTGGGTCTGCCAAGCCACTCCTCTCCTCATTCAAATTCCTCCATAAAACCTTACCCCCTCTAGGTTGCCCATCGTCCCCTTTCTCATCCCACTCCCTCCCTGCTGCCTGCAACATCCAACAGTAGTTTTCAGGGCTGTTGGGGGCAGGGTCCATGGCTTCCAGTCTGTATCGGACAAGCACCTTAACCCACTTGTAGATGCTGTAAGGAAAATAAACAGGAAACCCGTATTGAAAATCTCATTGGAGGGAGGTCTCCCCTGAAGTGGGCTCCCCCGGGACGTAAGCGCTACATCACAGCAGCCTTGCAGCCACGACCACCTTAAAAGGCCAGTGGTGCCTGAAAGGAGTGAGCTTTCACAGCCAGGCTCAGGGAGGAGGCCGTCTTGAACTCAGGCTGGTGGTCAGTTGAAAAAGAAGCAATGTGGTCTAAAACAGATGAGGCGTTAGACAAAGAGACGTCAGTTCTAGTCGGCTGTGCAACCTTGGGCAAGTCATTTAATCTCCCTGTACCTCTGCTTCCCCTCCCTTCCTTTGTGCTGGCTTATTTAGCATACAAGGTCTTCGGCTCAGGGCCTGTCTCTCAACGTGTGTGTACAGCGCTTGACCTTGGCTGTGGCCTTCAGGATCTATTTATAAATAATCTAAGCCAAGATTTGGCAAAAAGTGAAGCCCCAAAGCCTTGTAGGTTCCCTAAATGACTCCTACCCTTTGCTACTGTCAACAGCACGTCACAGACAGCTGGGCCTCTCCCATCTATCCTCCATCCCAGAAGCTTAATCAGGCACTCCTGAATGAGTTTGATAACTGCGAGCAAAACTTGATCGAGACTCATCCATCTCCAAGTTGTTGTTGGGCACAGTGAAAGGGGACAGAGAAGAAATGCTGCAGCTTCCTATGCGGTCCGGACCAACAAGCCATTACTTAATATCAGGGCAGCCAAATTGCAAACGAAATGCTACATTTGTTGCAGCGTGGCTGCTGTTCTCAGCCATTCCTGCAGATGGATGGACAGCTTGGGCTGACTTTAAGTTATGCTTGTACTTCAAACAATTACGGAACGATTTAGCTTTTAAAATGCAAACAGGGCCAAATTCTTAAACAACATGAAATGGCCCTTCAAATGGATGCCCACGCAGGCTGCAGAAACACTGATGTGTGCTTGTTATCTGGTTGGTGGCAGCCACACACACACACAACCCCTCTGTGTAGATTACTTCAACCAACAGCATGAATAACCTGAATGGGATGCTGTGCACAGATGTTGTTGTTGGTCAAGGAAACCGAATGCATAATCAGTCAGACCATGACCTCGTGTCTATAAAATCCATCACTTGAGAATGCAAATGACAGAGCAGAAAAATAATTGCCCATGCCAGTTGTTTCCACAAACAACTGGGGACTACATTTTGAAAACTTGGCCCGTTCTGTCTACAAGGCATTTGATGCATTTTCTTCAGCGAGGCTTCTTGTTTCTTCCTCTGATTATTTAGAGAGACCAGGTGGGTGAGGTAATAACTTTTATTGAACCAACTTCTGTTGGTGAAAGAGACCACAAGGAGCTCTTCTTCAGGCATTTTTATTGTAAAGTGGTATTTCAGCTAGAATCTTAGTTCTGCAGGAAATATAGCTATGTATATTTCCCCCTCTATCCTATTCAGAAAGAGAAATATTGTGATAATCAGGTTGTGTATGAAAATAAAATAACAAACTTTGAAAATATGTGTGTGTTTATTTGTTTAAATTTCTGTCTTGGTGTTGTAACATAAAGACTAAATATCTATCATTGCTGGTTGCAGCCTTGTCACTTTTCAGCAAGCCTGCCACTGTCGGTTTCACCGATAATTGTTTCTTTCACTGATTTGCCAGCAGTGTTCATTTCAGAGGGAACATGCACACAGAGGTATGGCTCTGAATTCCCCAGCTGTGCAAAATGGGTGCACGCCAGCTGGATCTACCGTTAACACACACTGGAGTGTGTCACCTAAGCACTCCAGAGAATAGCTGCCACACCTTAGCTTTTGCTGGGCAATAACACTGATTCATTGCCTCTTCCCAAGAGCCTGGGCTGGAATAAAACCAAAAGAAGAATGTCTTCATAAATACAGATGCCCTATGGCATATTTGTTTCTTGGCCAGGACAGGAAATTATGTATTTTACCTCACCCACTCCAGGCAAAACAGATGCACACAAACTCAAACGTGCATGCAAATTGCACACAGAGAAACACACCCAAAGATACAGGCACATGTACACACACAAACAGACGTGCAAACACGCACACGCACCCAGATAGGCATACTGAAAGATGCAGCCCCACGGACACACTCATGCAAATGGGGACACAGCCAAAGATACAGACACACAAGGACACAAACACACACACAAAGGGATACAGGAGGTAATGCACATGCACACACGCATTACCATGCACACACATCGGGACAGGTACACACGGGGACCCCCAAAAGGGGACTTGCACACACAGGGACGCGTATATGCAAAGGCCAGGGGATGCATAAACACCACAATACGAGGTGGATATGTACACACACGGACACACACCCACACAAAAAAGGGGACATGCACACTCACACACACAGAGGGATAGTCTTTTTCAGTGTCTTGGGTCAGGAAATAAAACTGGCTGGTCCCCTTGACTCTTCTCTTCTCTTCTCTTCTCTTCTCTTCTCTTCTCTTCTCTTCT
>ML675625.1:22111593-22123076 GCA_007922155.1 Mesoclemmys tuberculata
CTTCTCTTCTCTTCTCTTCTCTTCTCTTCTCTTCTCTTCTCTTCTCTCTCCCTTCCTTTCCCCCCAGCCTCTGCACTCTTTTCCTTTCCTCCTTTCCCCACATTTGTCTCCCCCTTTCTCCATCTGTCTTCCTTCTCCTTTATCTTTTCCCCTTTCCCATTCTCCTCTCCCCAGGGTGACTGTCCCCCTTGCATCCCCTGCCCGCAGCACGGCAGGGGTTTCACAGTCACAAGACACCTTGCCTCCCCAAGACACCGCAACCCTGGCAACTTGTTAAGTCTCTTCTCGCCCTCCCCTCCTCTTTAGCTGTCACTTTCGGTTTAAGCCTATACTAGTAAGATGCTTCTATTGGTCCAGCTGGATAAGGCCACCACCTTAAACCCGCCTGGATTGGTTTGGCTCTTCATCAATCATTTCCACTAACCGGGACTCAGATGGACTGAATGGGGAAAGGCGAGGGAGGGAGAGAGAGAAACTGATGAGGAGAGGGAGAGAGCAGCTGCCAGAGGCCAGGAGGAGGTACAGTGTATAGCTGGGCTTGTGGGTGGCTGGGGAG
Source organism: Mesoclemmys tuberculata (assembly GCA_007922155.1). Classification (NCBI taxonomy): domain Eukaryota; kingdom Metazoa; phylum Chordata; order Testudines; family Chelidae; genus Mesoclemmys; species Mesoclemmys tuberculata. Next base: position 22,112,150 of record ML675625.1, read on the forward strand.
AATGGGGTATGCCATACTGTGTGTATAGAATAATGCAGAGAGATGGTGTAACAGATTGTAGGGTAATAAATTATCTATATAGTGACTATATAATAATAATTATAAGGTTCCAGATTCTACTTATCTGGCTTCATCGAGGTCCCTTTTGTGCTGAGGTTTACTGCAAAAATCAAAGCTCTGATGATCATCTCTTCTGGTGAATATTATTTTCAGTTCACTGGGGAAGCAGAGAGGGGTGGATGGTCAAGGTGTGCAGCTTTAGAGAAATAGGATGGCAGCTAAGGGATGGCAGAAAAGACAGACTGGGGAGAGGTATGGAACGAGCCTGGATGAGTTTATATTTGTTCTGCTTTCAATGGCTGACAAAGTGCGGCAGTGCAGAATGAATTGGAGCTGTGTGTGTTCATTGTCAGGTTATGCACAGCAATTACTCTACAGGATAATGTGGACATAACCTGGTCTGTCTGGGAATGTACTTAGCTCTGGGGATACAGACAGCCATCAGCACAACGTAGGCACCCAGTTTCAATTATGTAGATTAAATACTGTGTTAAGGTGACTAGGGAACTGGGGTGACTGACAAAGTTGTCGTAAAAAACAAATGAATGGGGAGCCTGATGTCCCATTACTGCCCTCGCTGATTTTATAGCAGCATGATCAGGCCACATGACTTGGGCAAAATCCTAGCTTGTTAGGCATTTTTTATTTTTGTTTTGATCACTAAACAGCTCAATTTTGCCAATCTCTAAGAGGAAGCACAAGGCACATGGAATGGGCTGAGATTCTGAGGGGAGGAGGAGGAGGACATGTTATGAAAGAAATGGCAGGAAAAAACCCCACCAGCAACTGTATTTTGTTATAATTTCTGATAATTTGATGTGGGTATTTTGGGGGACTAGAATGGGAGGGAAGGGACTGCTGATAGGCATAGATTGGTCTTTTCAGCTCTACTTCTTTTAATTTTGCCATTAGCCTGCATGCTGATGGGGCAGTTTTGTGGTCTGCTTGGGGGGCAAAGATGCAGGACAGTGCTATTTGAGCAGAATTAATGTTAAGCTGGGTTACCTCGTGGCTTGCAATTTGTCTCTCCTCTGAAACCTCCGTGGAAGCTGGGTGAGGTTGCAGGGGACACATGGCACTGTATTCACATGCTCCGAAAACCGTCTGCTTCTGCAGTGTGCAGCATTGTTCCTCCTGCAGCACGTGTGTGTAAGAAGTGTACGCTCAGCCCAGGCGCTGAGCCCTGGGGGGGGCGGTTGGGGGGGTCGGTCTTCAGAGCAGTTTTCCCGGAAAACAAGAGGATGAAGGAGGAGGGGCTAGAAATTGAGGGGACTAATGGCTTATCTAATTGAGGCAAGGAAGGGAGCCGTGCCTGTGTTCCAGCGCTCAGCGAGGAGTGTCTGTCTGGGGTTATTCTCGGTCATGCACCTGCTGTTTCCACAGGCCAGTCTCCTGTGCTGCCTGCTTCAGCGTCAGTCAGGAAATGAGTCTCTTCTTCTAGGCACTGCCTTTGCAGTTTCCCCCCAGCCTTGAGTTCATTTATCAAATTAAACTGAAAAAGCTTCCCTTAAAGGACCAGATCCTGTTCTTGCTTAGAGCAGCGTACATCAGGCGCAATTGTGTGCAGCTCAGTGGAGATACTCCAGATAAATTAAAAACTTGCCCATAAAGGGACAGATCCTAATTTCACATGTAAGTTTCATGGAGTAAATCAGGGTATATCAGGGTATACCATAGTGGCACAGGTATGATGCTCCGGTTGAGTCGCTGTCTTGCTGCAATGTAGATGCTCCTTCATAGATGGAAGGTTTTTTTCCACCAATGTAGTTAATCTACCTTTCCGAGGGGTGGTATCTAGGTTGATAGAAGAATTCTTCCATCAGCATAGTTGCATCTACAGTGGGGGTTAGGCCAGCCTAACTATGTTGAACAAGGAGTGAAATTTTTCACAGCCCTGAACTATTTAGCTATGCCAATTTAATCTTTAGGTGTAGACCAGGCCTCAATTTAGCTCCAGATTAACACTGGTGTAAACAAGATCAGCATCAGGTCCCAACTTTAATCCCATGGAATAAACTAAAATCATGAATCATGATTGAATAGTTCACTGCCCCGCTTGGAAACTTTCAGATCTATGATAACCAATCACATTCTAACATCACACACTCTTTTCTATATTTCCTGTAGCATTATTACTCATTGTCAAGTAGTATGTGGGAGCTAAATGACTCACTAGAAATCTCTTTTCTACTCACACCATTATGTGCAGCACAGGACATTTTACTACCTCATACATGGGCTGATGCAGTAGCAGGCAAATCAGGCAAAACGCATGCGATACGGAGATGTCATCATGCTTTAAGCTTGGTATTAATCAAGTTATATGATCTCCTAGAAAGTGGAAATACTCTAGAGCAATAAAGTAGGCCTTTTTATCTTATTGCAATAATGATGATAACCATAATAATAATAAAGAAGTCAATCGCTCTTAATAGAGCTGGTTGACTTTTCTGCATAACATTTTTTTAACTTGAAACGTGGTTCTTTATTCCAAAAAAGTGGACCAGCGGCTTTATGCAGTGGCATCCCTGGCTGATCCCACAAGGATCGGAGTAGATACCGGACTGAAAATTAATGTTGTTTGAGTGGCTTTGATATTCCTTCTTGGCCTCTGTACAGTTGTGATTGCCACAGTGGCCAACGCCAGGTGCTTCAGAGGGAATGAATAGAACAGGTAATGAGAAGCGGGTGGCATAGTCCATGACAACCAGGATGTAGCGGAATCCGGCCACACTCTTGGGGAGGGGTCCCACCAGGTCTACCGCAAATCTCCTGAATGGGGTCCCGACCACAGGGAGAGGCACAAAGGGGGCTCTTAGCATGGCCGGGGGGCATTTGGCATTCTGGGCATGATGCACAGTAGTCCACCTCCTTGCGGATTCTGGGCCAATAGAAGCGGGCCAGGATCTTCTCTAGCCCCAGGTGGCCGACAGCAGGACATCGTGGGCCAATTTCAGTATGGCCCAGCGATGGACCCGGGGTACTACCAGCTGAGCCCGGGTTTCCCAGGTTCAGGGATCTCGTTCCACATGGTACAGCCGGTCTGCGCGGAGTTCAAAGCGGGGCCATTGATGGGTTCGACTGGGACCAGTCGCTACCCCGTCCACAAAGGCGAGCTGTTCGTGGGCCCAGCTCAGAGTGTCACTGCAGTGGGCTCAGCCCCCCCAGGGGGGGTTTGGCTTTCCCTCGCCATATATCTCCGAGGGAGGCCACACCTCCCGGCTACAGTTACATACCACAGTTAGTGGTTCTGCAATTTCACCTTTGAGTTTCTTCAAAACTCTTGGGTGGATCCGGTCCTGGTGACTTATTACTGTTTAATTCATAAATTTGTTCCAAATCCTCCTTAGGAATCTGTGTCGTGCTAGGCGCTGTACAAACATAAGAATAAAAGATATTCCCTGCTCCAAAGCACTTTCAATCTAAGATTAGCATTGCTATTACCCCCATTGTACAGATTGTTCATTTTCACCCATGCACGGGGATATCCCAATGTGACCAACGGTTTTTTTTCATATCTTGTTTCCTGGCGTATACATTGCTGTGTTGGACATGAATTAATGTCACCAAAAAAAAAAAGTCCTTAATTTTGCAGAATGACTTGAGTGGAAGGGAGCACTAATGAGCCCTCCCTATATATACACCACATATATCTTGGTAATCAGCAATAATGGGAATGGAAGCACAGAAAAGACGTGTCTGGGGTTTTTGCAAAACATGGTCCTGGAGTGCATGCAATGAACGTATATTTATGTCTAGTGCTCAGCCAAAGCCAAAGCTCTAGGACTCAGCCCTCAGAAGTGCAGAGAGAGGCTTCCATGTAATGTAGGACAATGAGTTTAGCAACCTGAGTTGACGTTTGTGTGTGCTCTGAAATGAGAGCTGGGAGTGGGAGCGTGGGCTGTGGGCATGCTGGGGAGAGAGGGTTCAGATGGAAGTTCAGATCTTCGGCTGGTGTGACATAAGGAAGCTTCACGGATGTCATCAGAGCTGTAGTGATTTACAACAGAAGAGAATCTGACCCATAGGGTGATCATGGCAAAGAGGGAGTGTGCGATACCTTGAGTTCAGTTTACATGCATAAGTGATGAAGTGGAGGTATTCTTGGGGTTTTCTCTGAGTGCTGTGTGTGCCTCAGTTTCCCCCATAGGTTACTCATGTATTTCAGTGATGGGACCCGGGTGTGTGATCATTGCAGAGGCTGCTAGAGCATGGAAGGGTGTTCCCCAGACACACATCTTGAGACCAGACCGCTTTACCCTCCAGAGTAGCCAGCTGCACCAGGTTGTGGCAGACAGAGACCAGGAGGAATGGCCATCTTGCCCAGGAAGGATACAAAGGACTGGGGAGGGCAAGGAGAAGGGTCCGGGGGGTGGAAGAGGCCAGTCCCTCCAGGAGGGGTCGGGGGAGTAGGGCTCAAGAATGGGGCCTCTCCAGTTTGTCGCTGCTGTAACTTCTAAGTAAGCTGCTAACTAAGTCTTTCTATCCTGTGATCCTGAGGACTAATAAACCCTTCTGACTTCCATGCTGGCTGTGAATCACTTCTGACTGTAAGGTGGGGTGCATGGCCCCTTTGGGGGCATGTAGGATCTCCCCAGGGTCCCGGTCAGGGGGACTCACAAGGGGAGGTCAGGCAGAGCGGGGGTGCTGAACCCTTCAAGGCCAGGGTCAGGAAGAGGCTGCACGGATATGTGGAGACCTGAGGGGGCAGACTCCGAAGCACTGGAGTCCTGACTGCGTGCCTCTCGAGCAGATCCACAGCATTGTTCCTGGAGGACTCTGTCACAACGTAGCAGCTGTTCTCTAGGATTTTCAATCTCTTCTGCTACCAACCGGGAGTAGTAGCTGCTACTCAAGAGCTGCACTTAGTAGAAATATTTAGCAGAGACAGTGTGGGAGTCAGCCACAGATGGAAATGTACCCAAGGGTTCAGAGAAATCAGCATTGAGCTACTCAGTGCCTTGTGATCTTCGACTGCAAACACACCAAGGCAAGCTTTGTCTTTTTATTGTGTGTGCGTACTTCACCTAGCATGATGGGGCTCTGGCCTGTGAGTGGGGCTGCTAGGTGCTACCACAGCACAGTAGATAAATAGTTAGAATGATCTCAGCTGATCATATTCTTGTCTGCCCAACAGGTGGCAGTGATCATTCCCTTTGGTTTTCTTCACTTTTGTCATGAGTAACAAAGCCCCATACTTAGCAGCTTCTAACTCACTCACAAGACCTCCTCCAGGGTTACAAACTGAGTATTTGGGCATTTGACTTGAACTCTATCCCAGGAACATGAAATAGAACACATCAGAGTAGCATGAACAGACCACTGACTTTTCCAGTCTGTTCTCTAAACGCTACGCCCTCTTTCTGCCAGTGAGATGTGGCGTAAGACGATTATGCAATGAGACGGTTTCCCCATCACACAGAATTCTGGTGAATATAGTAATGTTTAGTAAGATTCTGCTATGCAAATATTCAGCTGACACTGTATTTGCTTTAAGAGGAAGAACCACAATGCGTTTATTTAGATTGTTGTACGCTTGATGGTTAGTCAAGTATGAAGTGAAAGGAAAGGTTTCCCTTTTTAATGCTGTCTCTCCATTCATAGCTTGATCCCCTTGCCGCCTTTTTGGTATGTAAGATCATGTCCTTCCAGTGCTGTTACTTTAAGGTGGGTCTGAAAAACCATGCTCCATGCTAGTTGCAAATTCCCACCTAACAGGCATTTCAAGGTGACAGGCTTTGAAGTCAATTGGAGTTTTGATTTTTATTTCAGTGGTAGTAAGACCAGGCCCATTGTGTGTACCTTGAATATCTTCGAACCACTTTTTCTTTCCCGTTTGTTGTTGTAATTAAGATAAGGTAGAACCAAATGCTCAGGTGACATAAGTTGTCATAGCTCCATTCTGGCCAAAGTGAGCTTAGAGTTCATGAAAGATGCTGGATTGACAACACCAGAATCTTAGTGCGAGATCCTCAAAGATATTTAGACTCCTAGGTTCCACTGATTTCAATGGGAATTGGGCACATATAAATGCCTGTGAAGATCTGGGTCTCCGTTATCTTCTGAGTGGGATCTGTAAAAGGAATGGCAGTTCAAAGCTCCATACCCTGCCCTGGCTATGTGCCTTAACTACCAATTAATGCGTATTGCGCCTAATCCGATGCCCACTAGTGTCCCTGAAAGGTTGTTGGATCAGACCCATTGTTAGGCTGGTTTCTGTGCTGTTGACATCTGTCCATTAGAAATTAGATTGAGCAGCCCCCCACCCCTAACTCTTTCATGCAGGCCACTAAAGAGCTACCAGCTGTCAATGACAGTCAGGTATTACCACATTCATCACCATTTGAAACAATGACCCACTGGGTGAAAGACTCCATCACATTACATCTCCCAGCCAAACATGTCCATCTTCCTTTGGTGATCATGCTAGGAAACGTATTTATTTGATATAAAGACTGATTCAAAGACCATGGAAGTCAGTGGAAAATCTGTCGTTGACTTCCATGGTGTTTGCATCAGGCTCTTAGTTACTGCAGTGGGCATTGAATTGGAAATACCTCAGACAGAAAGGTAAGTAGGTAGAATATTTAAGCAAAATGTTTAATGTTTACACAGTAAAGTTTTTCTGATGTTAAACCTCTGCTTGAAGAGAGGCCAGCTAACCTTTTGCACAAGATTTCCATATTGCTGATGTAAAAAGTAACGTCATAGTACTTAGGCATCTCTTAGAGGTTTAATGAAGTTTAAAAACTATTGTGATCCATAGTTGGAGAGCAACATAAGTGCAAAACATTCTTTTTATTCTTATTTTACTCTATTTTACTTTTCCATAAGATGGCAAGCATTCAAATTAGTCTTTGAAATTCCCATTGTAATTAAACACAATAGGCCAATTTCTTCTCTTGTGTAATTCCACCGATTTATGTAGAACTACTCAGAGATAACTTGGCCCCTTATTGTAAAACATAATATATATTTTATACAAGGCATGAACATTTTTTTTTCATGCAAACTTGCAGAGTAGCAAACTGAGGAAACTGAATATAGTTTTTGTTTGAATGATATAGGTATAAGAAGAAATGGGAACTTGTAACACTTAAGGGTTTTTTAATTGGTTTTAAAGGAGGTAGTTGTACATATTGAGAAAACAAGAGCTTACTTTGTTTTTTCAAAGGAGATACATAAGGATTTGGTGTTGTCTGTCTGAAGAATTTCCTAGAATAAGTATTTTTCTATATTTCCAGAGATTCAATTTCACAAATGTCAAATGCATCTCCCAGAACACACTGTGGCAATGAGATAGTGCTTTTATTTGGCTAACTGTCAGGGATATAGAAAAATAAATGCAAACTGTACAGGTCTGATAAACGAGCATAGCACCTGATAAAGAAAAATACGAGTTCCCAAAAACACTTACATTTTGTGTTCCTACTTACACCTTTCCTGGAAAACCACCTCAAGTCAAAATTTAAAACATTTAGATATTTTAAAAAGTGTTGTTTCAAAATTTCTTCCACTTTGGGGGCCAAATAGACACCATGAATTCAACCCTGATTCCTGAGGCAAGTTAGAGCAGCTGCAGGGCTGCTCTAACTTATATCTGCTGGAATGGTCCCATAAGGGTTATTCTGCTCGCCCAGGATTGCTAGCGAACAGTGCACTCTTCCCATGCCTGATTCTCCCAACACATCCCCTAGATGAATGATGGCAGAGCACGTTACACTACCGGGGGACTCCCCTATAACAAAGGAATCTCTAGCAGCCTCTTGAAGGCAGCTTTAGTTCTCTTTGTGCTGCTGGAGCCGATTTACTCTGGACTGAGGACTGACTCTAGTCACACCAGTGTTGATCCAGAATAACTGATCAGATCAGAATATGACCCATTTGGTTGGACTTTTCCCTAAAAGCTGAGGAAAAAAATTGAAAGAAGCATTTTGGGAGATTTTCAAAGCTGCCTCTAGATCTGAATTACAATGAATGTGAACTGAGCAGCCGTGTTCGCTGGGCAGTTTTGAATAGCTGAGCCTTAATATTTTTTTTTAACAATGCATTTTTTTAAGTGCAAGTTTTTCTCACACTCCATCACGTGGAACCTGATTCTTTCTCTCTTGAGTCATATTTATTCACTCTGAGAAGTTGCATTGACCTTGACTGGACTTCTCGTGTGGGCAAAATTTACTCAAGGTGAGTAAGGGTGGCAGAAGCAAGCCCATAGTTTGTTAGGGAGAAGAAGAGTGGACCAAATTTTACTCTGTCACACAACTCCATGCTCACAATTGAGGGCCAAATTTCTTTCATTATATTAAGTTCCCTTAACACCCGAAAGGCTAAGGGGCTGGCATGATACAGACAAGCCTTCTGTGGAAAACAATAAAATGTTCTTGAATCATAAAAGAAAATCACGATTGTTTCATGGAAAGCAAGAATCCTTTAAAAGCAGATTTCCAAGTAAACCTATCCTCCAACAGCTGTTGTGTAAGACTGCAGTTTCCCATGTGAGCAAGATTGGAGACTATGAACTACAGGCTTTCTCGCTGCCGCACACGGACAACAAACCATTCGGAATTCCAGCAGATGTTTTGGTTTGACAATGGGAACATTATACACTGGTTTCTTACTTTATCACAGGAAGAAGTGCCATTTGGCGGCAATTTGCTGGCTGGTGGTAGGAACAAATCACTGAGCAGATCAATGGCTCTGAGAAGCAGGGAGGTTTGCAAGCAGTCTGGGTTTGTGTCTTTTGAGCTAGTGTTCTTGCCCTTGGAATAAAATTTGTTTGTTTGTTTAAATCATGGATCTGTGTTTGCACACAGACACTGATTTATGTGAGTTTAATTTCTTGGAAAGGTTTAGCAACACAGGGCCATATTATGCTGTCCATTCTCCTCTTTGAAATCAAAGGAGAGTTCTGCTACCAAACCGATGGTGTGATTTTTATGAATTTAGACTCAGAAGTCCATCTGTTAAGAAGGAGCAGTTTGCAGAGGGGGAAGAGGGCATGCAGGGAGATGAAGGCAGGGTACAGCCACGTCAGAGCACCTGTGTGCAACCCAGTGAATGCATAGAGTCAATACTTGGGATTTTCAATGTCTCCTGCTTCCAGTGAAGAGCCACTGTAGAAGCCTACTGTTCAGACAGTCCTGAGGCCAGCCACGGACAGAAAAGCGCCCAGAGCTTCTGTGAAAACTGTATTGTTCTGGACCTGCTGCTCTCGGTGTCTCATGATATCTATTGGCCCCACTGTTCTTGTCTTCGCACTCCTCTCTTTAGTTTACTTCACCCTATTGTATTGTGAACACTCAAATGCCATGCTCAACAGCAGGGCCCAAGCATAATTTTTTCGGGCCAGTACAAACTTGTAACACGGGCCCCTTCCCAGACACACACCCATGGGGGTTGCAGTCTGGGCCGGGCTCCCCAGTGCCTCCGGGACCCCCAGCACCTCCAGGCCCCAGTAAAGTGTACCCTTCCCCCCCCCATGTGGGGGTGCCGCTCAACAGCTCCTATTTCTGACTCGGAGCTAGTCTTTCACAAATCTCATCCATAGCTCTGCAGGGCGGAATTCCTAATGCGCTTGCACAATTGCTGCATCGGCAGATTCAACCTGGGGATTTGATACTCGCATTCGGAGTCGGTGGCCAGGATACAAGTGAAGTGAATGTCTCCTCAAAAGCCTACGTAATACACCAATTTTGCAATGTGTGGTGGGGCGGGCAGAAGGAGGGGTTTTCAGGATGCAGAATTCTGATAAATGTAATAATGTAGTGTTGTGTAGCAACAGAATTCGAATTACTCAAAAGCTGACATAGTATTTCTTCTAAGAGGAAGAATCATAAAGCTTATATTTAGTTTGCCCTTGCGAGGCAGCCAAGAAGAATGTGATGTCAGAGGAAACGATATCCTTTCTGAGTACTGTTTAGAAAGCGGTATGGTTACAGTAAAAACAACGTAAAAATAATATTAAGGCACTGATTTAAGCAAAGCAAGGTTATTTCAGTTGGAGACCGCCTCTTGCATATTTTGCTCCACTGCAGCTTTCATGCTATATAAGAACACACCCTCTCAGTGCTGTTTGAAGGGGAGATGGGCGCAAAGAACCCTGTAATAAGATAAGTCCATAAAAGTACCTAACAGGACTTTCAAAGTGACAGCCTCAAATCTTTAAGGCCTCAAAATGTGCCACTGAAGCCAGCAGGAGCAGGCAACTTTCAAAATACTATCTTAAGTGTCTCTGATCAGATCTATAAGAGCTTCGTGTAGTTGCTGCTGTGAAATCTCTCTCTCTGTCTCTCTCTTTTTTTGGCTGACCATGCTGTTAAGTGAAGGTTCAGCTCATGAAAAACGTTCTGTGAAAGCACTGGGCAATGATTCCTTTGAGAATGGGTATGATGGCAGTCCACACCTTCCTATGGACCTCTGCCAATACGCCAGTGCACAGATTTAGAAGGATCACTCTTAAGGGTGAGAGAAAGTAGTTTAGACTTTCTGGTCTCTTTGGTACCCCCCTTTTGGGGGTGTGTGTGGAGGGGTTGTTTTTTGCAATGAATGCCAACAAAACTCTCACTTAGAGCAGATTCTGAGGGTGGTATTTTGTGATGTGGACATTCATCCACTAGGAATTAGGTCGAGGCCTAGAAATCAGAATGTGGTCTAACCTTGTAATTAAAATACACTCGTGATCAACACATATAGGGTGAAAGTCCAGAGATTAATAAAAACGGAATTCTGCAGTATTTTGCACAGTGGCTAATTTCACCAGAGAGCTCATTTCAGTGCCGTCTGTGGGGCTGTGCAGTTCCTGCATTTATCGGGGATCCCCAAACCAGTACCTCAGAGGATTAGATAGCATCACTGGATGTTTAACAAC